>OW121791.1:11184044-11766544 GCA_933228885.1 Leistus spinibarbis
TGGTATGGAGAATATTAGCGGTGAGTCAAGTCTGTCTGATTATATATTTATATTCTTGCAATCATATGTATAGGTAAATGGTGATAGCCATTTTCCTGAATGTACGTTATGTGTATGTCAAAATCTGTTATTGTCACCTATCCCTAACCTTTGTATCGGTGCTGGCCTGGAAACCGCTTTATGCGGGGGATAGTCGAGAATGCGCCCAGCGATGTAACATATATATTTACCGGTATGTTGCCAGCGATGTAGCATATATATTTACCGGTATATTGCCAGCGGTGCCTTTACCTGCCAACTTTAATGTCTATCCTCAGGACTGAGCCCAACGTATCGCTTCATACCTCCGGGGAGATATGGTGGGGATTGAGTTTCACTCGAATTTCAACTCTTTCTCCCGATACCATGCGAATCTCATGGCGGAGGCAAGCTTCTTGTAGATTCACACTAGTTTGTGTGGAGCACAACGATTACCTTCGTACCTTCGAAGGGATATGGTGGAGACTGAGTTTTACTCTTTCTCACGATGCCGTAAGGTCCCGCGGCGGAGGCAAGCTACTCGTTGACGCACACAGCTAGTTGTGAGGAGAGATCCCTCTGGCATTTTCCCGTATTTCCCACAGCAAGTCTTTGGAGCGGGGCCAGGTTCTAGCAGACCTAAGCACTAGTTGCTGAGGCTGTGATGTTTCTTGTGCACAGTTAAATACTGTATTCGACCTCCTTATCCTGGTACAAATGGCTTAATCATTATTGTTTTATTAGACCGTCGTCAGTCACTGCTAAATGACAGCCTTCTCACTGAGCGTTAGCTCAACTCGCATTCTATTTTCAGACTCAACATAGAGGCTCGTATCGGAGGTTTCCGTGGGCCGTCGCTTACAGTGTGTAATGTGTATATGCCCTTATGATTGGTGTTAATGAAATAAAGTGTCATACAGGAAGGTTCAGTGGTTAAATATCGTCGGTTACCATCCATCTACATACAACTTTAACAACAGGTAAGATAAACCCTTATAATATGTTATAAAAATACAGGATATAAATATATATAATATTGACATTACTGACTAAAAAACATGAACCATTCACATATAACTGATTTAAAAAAGAAAATTATTTAAATAACAATTTTTTGAGAATGTGCCATTCTTTTTAGGAGAATAATTTAATTAAAAATAGTTTAAGATTCGTATACCTTGAACGATCCTGTAAATGCGTCCATTGCTAAGATAGTTATGAAATGACACGAGTTAAGGAGCACTTCCGGTTGAAATATCCGTTTAAAAATTGGACGATTTCTATTATAGGGTACCCAAATTTTAAATTCAATACATCATATGTTTACGTTGAACGGCCTAGGCTGTAGGGCGTTTTCACACACAACACACACACACACTCATACACAAACTCACATACATACTGACACACCGACTTCATTGTGAAAATACTCACATTCGATTCAAGGACGCTCAAAATGTATATTTCCGTTACATGGTTTTTCCTTCAGTTTGTATCGTATAACAGATAATAAACCTAAAAAAAAATTAAATATTCATAATTTGATACATTTCTCCTGCCAATCAGGTGTCTAAATATGTTTGAATTAAACTTGTCAAGATTTTTTTTATTATTTAATTTATAAATTTATTTATCTATTTGTAATTATATATAATGTACAATGCATATTTAATATTATTTTATAACTTGATGCATGTTCTTATTGATTTTTAAATGACTATAAATTATAGAATACAATAAAATAATTAAAGATTTTGAAATTTTGACAGTTATTTAAATTTGTTAATAATCATTATTTGCATACATGTATGAAATTGAAACAATTCATACTGATAACAAAGTCGGAAAAAGCGCGGTAACTTTGAAGTACTACTTGATGGCACTTTATACAGTGCGGTGTTCAATGAAGTTAGTAAGCCAGCAAATTAAGCTAGCTAGCTAATACCCTATTGAACGCCTGTTTCCCGCCAATTTCGCTAATTTTTGAATACGACATCTGTCTTTGGTTGAAGTTTATAGTTTGAAGTTACGATATTTATCAACATGAATAAAAAAGGTTGTGTTATCCGAATTTCTAAATGACGATGCAACGTAAAAATTTGCAGAAACAAATAACAAATTCTGTATTAATACATAAAAATAATGAAGATGTAAAATAGATGGGTTTTGCCATTTTTGATTATTAAATGGAAACACAACAACTAAATTGAGAGATGTACCTTAGTTATAAAATGTTTTGCTGCAAAAAAACCGGCGCTAGCTTTGCTACCTTTTCAAAAATCTAATATTATTTCATAATTTGTCTATTGCATTTGTTAAATGTTGTAACTGAGGTATAACTGCTAACTAAATAATATAAAAAATATTTTGAACATTTGTACACGTGCATTAAAACAGTCTCCATGCATATATTATTACACAAAATCGGGATTATAAATTTACCTACGGCTTCTGTTTTCTAAATGAATCGATTATTAAAAAAATATGTGTATTACAAACCTTTTTACACAACACTTTCAAAGATTTGACATTTGATTCGTTATTATTTTTGAACCAAATAATAAGGCTAGATTCTGAATTTTGCAGTGCCACGGCAGTTTTATAAGTGATAATGGCTCCTACGCTAATACACAACGACACAATGTACACAACTCAATATGCATTTTGAAGATAGTCAGTGGAGGTAAAAATGTGAATTTTAGTTGCAATCATAAGGTCGAAAATTTTCATTATTACAAGACTAACTTATTACTGCGTGTAAGAAAGGTCAAATTTAAATTTAAGCCCTGCATATGACCCAAAAAATAACATCTTATTAATATCCCGTACGTGGCTTGTTAGAGTAAATTTGAACCTTAAAAAAGTTAAAGTTATTAAAAATCTAGCAAGAGCTATTTTGTATAAGAAGTGAAGGTCGCTCCACCTTATTTACTGAGGGTGTCTTATTAAATATTGGCCTGTGGTCAGCACAATCAATAGTTCCTAATAAGCGCTGTTTCGATTCCTAATTATATGCTATTTTTATTTCGCATGACACATATAACCATATGCGTTAATATCTTGAAATTTAAAGACTACATATAAAATATATAGTACAGCATCCAAAATATAGAATGGAGAAGTATCAAGAAGCTTTTGTGCATTATGCATTTGGAAACGCAAACCCACTCCTTTTTCCGACGGCGTAGACAAGTACACGTGTGCATTTGACAACTGCAGTATATATTTCCGTTTAGCTACTTTCACAACTAGACCAACTAAATACATGCCTTTACCTATATATGTATTAAAAGTATCTACAAAGTGTATTGCGGATTTTTCTGCTGATGTTGAAATGTGTACAAGGATATATGGTTCGACATTTACATAAAAGTAATTTGAAATTTAAAAACGAAATGAATTCATGATACGAACCCAATAAATATGTTTCAACGAATTTAAATGGAGCAATCGATGAAAGAAGTTATATTTTGAATAAATTGCACTTAATGCAGCAAATACTTACTACATACGACTACCACATGCTAGTTCAATGTCCTATTTAAATATTAAAATATTAACCCTACGTTGGTTTATTAAGGTAAAACAAGCCCAATTTATACAGTTTTCTTCTGTAAATTGAACATTATTCGAAGGGGGTCTTGTGGCGTAGTTGGTAATGCCCTCGCCTCACAATAAATGTATCTGATGTTGCGCAGGTTCAAATCCCGACGCGGACAACGGAATTTTCAATTGTGATTACTTTGGTAAATGGTGGTTGGCAGTTTCTCCGGGTACTCCTGTTTCCCTTCCTAAGAAAACAAAAATCGCACAACACGGTGACAGAGTAGAATTTTCCATGTAAGTAAGTCTTCAGTCATCGCTGCCAAGACAATTCACACAGGGGAGACAGGGTTAGCTTAGGTACACTAGAAACATACAACACGCTAAAGTGGGAATATTCCCTGAAAAAAGTGGCGCATAAATAAAACCTCCTTCGAAAAATATTTACAAACAAATCATAATGATCGATGGTGTTTCCGTTACATTCTCGAATCAAAAAATGTATTAAACAAATAATTTTTGTCTCGTATATAAAGCTTTTTGAAGTCGCTGATTTCTAATAACATAATGAAAATTCAATATGGCGGCCTTAATATAGCGCAATTATTATTAGAACAAGCTTAGGTCCAACGCTCCTGCTCGCCTTATATAGTAATATATGCTATGCGAGCAGCGGTCTTTAATAATATTGCTGTTTTGGTTAACAATTTGAAAAAATGTAATAGATATAAATAGTCTTACGATTTCTGGCAGATAATTTTGATAAACAAGTAGTAGTAGTATATAATGTACCATACGGAGCCAATGGTTGGTTAATCAATATATCAACATATATCATCATATATTCTGTACTGTTGGTTAAGCGGATGCCGACAAAGGGCTCGCGTTAAAGGTGTATTTGTAAAAGCAACAAAGTATAAATAATAAATTATTCCAATAATAACATCAAATAAATACATACATATATATTGTAACGCGTCATGTGTGTGTCTGTAGTATAATGTCTGTTTGTGCCAATGCGTACATGTAAGATGGGTGGTATGTGTATTGGCGTGATCGAATCTAGTGAAAACCCTTGTTGTGTATGCTAACCCCTTACGGCCTTGTTACGAAGTCACCACAAAAATTGGAAGGAATGGGTTATATTATAAATCATCAACAACTAAATATCTTTCATTTTATTTCCAGTGTAGGTGCATTTAACAACAATGATTATTGTGTAAATTTGTTTGATAAGTTTGGAAACGATTTAATAGCATCGGTAGCTCGCTCCTCCAGAACATTGTCTCTGATATTTAAAAGTTACTGGTTTTCTATACCAAAAATAACCAACATCACATTTAATCTCTGAATAATGCTACCCCAGGGTTAGTGTCCAAGTTTTGTACATGATCTCGACCCGTTTCGGCCATGGGAGAAAATATACTACTTGTTGGAACACATCGACGATAATTAGATATGTGTGATTGGGGCTGGTAGCATCTTGGCATCAGAGTGTTTGCGTTGTACTCGATATATGTCAACTTTGGTAATATTTATTCTGTCTATGCAATCATATATGATAACATTCTATGCGATGTATGTATTAAAACTTCTTATTGGTGTTAAAAGAAAAACAGACCATGGAGTGCATCATTTAGATGTACTGTGGTTTATAGAAATAAAACGTTCTGAAGAAAACATCCATACAACATATCACTATAACGTGTAAATAAATGGAAAAGATATAACATCTTGCAGAGGCAGCGCAGAGCATGTTCTGTGGAGTGCGCAATGACAACGTATATGGGAGGGAAAATATTTAACATCCACAGTGGGACTTCCACACAACATGTTATCAATACACGATATTTGAACATTACGTTGTAACAAAACAGTTTCGTTATTAGGAGGTCGCATTGTGATTTCACAATGCGCACATGTTTGGGCAGTTTTGTGACCTCGCATAGCAGTTGGTGTTTGCTGGGTATATATATATATATATATATATATATATATATATATATATATATATATATATAAATATATTTATATATATATATATATATATATATATATATATATATAAATATATTTATATATTATATATATATATATATATATATATATATATATATATATATATTTATATATTTCGTGTTCTATAATCACTTCTTGATACGGCATAAATTTCCTTACATCCAATTTTTAAGTTTGAGAAAAATTTCTTTGAATACCTTATTTTGAAAAGATAGTACTGGCGGCAGTGCTAGCAATATAGTTAATTTTATAAATCAGACGTCACCAAACTTCTTAGCCTAAGGACCACACTGACTCCTCCACTAAGCCCCAAGAGCCAAGACCTAGCTAGCTCATCATCCGAACATACTGTGTTTTGTACCGGGCATGTCCGGTCCGCGGGCCGTAGTGTGGAAACCACTATTATAAACAATTGCGTCGCCTTGCAACATTTACGCCTTAATTATATTAAACAAAATAATTCTGAATATTTCGATGATGTGAAATAATATGATAAACTTTGGAACAGTCGGATTAGATTTTTGCATTTGTCCTACATATATATGTAAGAATTGTTTAAAAAATTGACGTTTATATACATGATTATCAAAAATATCGGTTGTGGTCAACACAGAACTTTCTTTTACGTAGTATTTATTATTATTAATATAATTACCCATAAATATTTGTATGTGTGTATGTATGTGAGTAAGTGTGTATGTGTAGAAGGCTATTTTTTTGTAAAATGAGTAATACGCAAGATTCTTAACCACTGCACCATGGCGACTGCTAATAATGTTATAAAAAATAATCAAATAGTTTATACTGATATAAAAGACTACACAACAGCAATTCATAAATTTCTAATCAAGTAATCTGCCCTACGTAAAAATAAAAGGTTATGTCAATTTTAAATATATTCCGAATCTTTAATATGCATAGTTGTGTACATTTTTTCTTATTTTTAATGGCTCGAGCCATTGTGTTATAGCATAGGACCCATTATCACTTTTAAAACTGCCGTGGCACTGCAAAATTCAGAATCTAGCCTGATTATTTGATTCAAAAATAATAACGAATCAATTGTCTAATTATTGAAAGTGTTGTGTAAGAAAGTTTGTAATACAGATATTTTTTTAATAATCGATTCAATTAGAAAACAGAAACCGTAAGTAAATTTATAATCCCGATTTTTGTGTAATAATACATGCATGCAGACTGCTTTAATGCACGTGTACAAATGTTCAAAATATTGATTATATTATTCAGTTAGCAGTAATGCCGCAGTTACAACATTCAATAAAAGCAATAGACAAATTATGAAATAATATTAGATTTTTGAAGAAGTAGCAAAGCTAGCGCCGGTTTTTTTGCTAACATCTGCTAGCAGCAAAATATTTTATTACTAAGGTACATCTGTCAATTTAGTTGTTGTGTTTATCCTATTAATAATTAAAAATGACAAAACCCATTTATTTATTAAATCAGCATAAATATCTTGATTATATTGATGTATTAATACAGAATTTGTTATTTATTTCTGCAAATAAATACAGTCCTTTTTATTCATGTTGATAAATATCGTAACTTCAAATTATAAACTTCAACCAAAGAACAAATATAAATAAAAGTGCTACCACATGAGCGTAAAAAACAGTATTTCAATGTGAATTAGTGACGTACGAATTACGGAATGGCCAAAAAGCAGTGAATTTTGATAATATGAGTTGCGGTAAGATTCTTTAGTTGGTCAAATTATAATAACTGCAATTAAGTAAACTTCTAATTCAGATTATTAGTGAAATATAATCTTGAAGAGATAATTTAAACATATTTAGAAACATGATTGGATGACAATTTTATTTTTTATTTTTGATGGCACAATCCATTGTATTTTAGCATATAACTAATTATCACTTTTAAAACTGCCGTTGTGACATTGAAGCAGTTTAATACTGCAAAATTCAGAATCTACCCTGAGTATTTAATTCAAAAACAATAATGAATCAAATGTCAAATCATTAAAAATGTTGTGTAAAAAGGGTTTGTAATACATATTTTTTGAATAATCGAATCAAATAATAAACAGCAACCGTAAGTAAATTAATAATCCTGTTTTTTGTGTAATAATACAATTAAGGAAACTGTCTTAATCATACAACACTTATGGCCAGTTGCACCATACAACTGTGTAATTATTATTAAATTACATGAAAATTCGCCATCAGTCAAAACTGATCTATGTACTTTTTACCATATGGGCACATGGTACCCAGGGGGACCCTAGTTCCCATTGATATTAGCCCCCAAGCGCGTGCTCAAAAATGATAAAAAGATAGAGTTGCACTCTGCGGTGCCCACAATCGTTGGTTCACCTAAAACAAGAAAACCAAACGGCATTTGAAAATATATACTTATATCTTCTACGTCTTCTACGGAAAAGTTTTGAAAGCAAGAATTCAAAAAATTACACTTGTTCGAAGAATATGTTTAAATAACCGCAATTTTTCTCAAACTTAAAAATTGGATGTAAGGAAATTTATGCCGTATCAAGAAGTGATTATAGAACACGAAATATATATATATATATATATATATATATATATATATAAATATATTTATATATATATCATTTATATAAATGTCAATTTTTTAAACAATTCTTACATATATATGTAGGACAAATGCAAAAATCTAATCCGGCTGTTCCAAAGTTTATCATATTATTTCACATCATCGAAATATTCAGAAATATTTTGTTTAATATAATTAAGGCGTAAATGTTGCAAGGCGACGCAATTGTTTATAATACTGGTTTCCACACTACGGCCCGCGGACCGGACATGCCCGGTACAAAACTACAGTATGTTCGGATGATGAGCTAGCTAGGTCTTGGCTCTTGCTTAGTGGAGGAGTCAGTGTGGTCCTTAGGCTAAGAAGTTTGATGACGTCTGATTTATAAAATTAACTATATTGCTAGCACTGCCGCCAGTACTATCTTTTCAAAATAAGGTATACAAAGAAATATGTTTCGAAGACAACTTAATGTATTTTGTTCTAATAAAAAAAAATACAAGTGACGCGGTTCTGCTATGATAGGTGAATACCATTATATAAGTTGGTTAATTTGAATTTCTAGTGTCTTATTCAGTAATGTGTCACACTCTATTTTAATGGGTAGAATTTAGAGGGTAGTACGCTATCAATTCCGTATTCCAACTTCGTCAATCAATGAATAACATTTGCTTTCCTAATTGTTTTTTATTATATAAAAAAATCACCAATAATAAAGAGGCATCTATCATTAGATATATCAATGCTATGAAAATGTATTGTAAAAAAAAAAATCATACGCAAAGCTGATGGCATCGGTGTCTGTATCTATACCTGTTTTTAGTACTATTAAATCTACACGATTTAACCTCTTATATTATGTTGCGTGCCTAAACTTTGATTGTTATTTTTAATAACCAGTAATTTTGGTTACGTTTTCGAACCAACTATTAATAATAATTTAAAAATAAATTATATGTATTTGCTTACTAATTATCGATAAACAAACCACTTATGGATTATAGGAAAAACTCATTTCTTGATAAATATATTTATTTATAATTAAATGATAAAGCAGCTGGCTTCAGGTCAATGATAAGTTAATTAATGTGGATTAAAGAATTTAAGAGATAACGATTCAATGTATAGGTATTTCAAATAGCATTAAATTGTAATGTAGCTCAGTAGCTTATTGATAACAAGTATTAGAGACCAGTCTACTAATCGTTTAGCATTAATTTAAATTTTTAAATATTTAGATTTTACTGTACTAAATAGATAAAGTTCTTTTTTATAAACCCCACCTTAATATATAAAAGTGTATTCTAGGATGAAACAACAGTTGACATTAGTTCTGAAATCAGTTTATGCTCTAAAAATAATTAAATAATTTTTGTATCATTTAATAAATAAAGTATGAAATGTATAATTATTTAATAAAATAAGATTTTCGATTATTCTTAATTTGATAGAAGTAATGAATTTAATTTGAATAATACAATCACATTTAGATAAGATAGATAAGTGTACCTCAAAATTAGTTGTAAATTTAAATCAGCAGTCATTCTTCTATTCAGTAAACAGTGGTCAAGATGAAGTTAATTTTATTGTTTGCGTCAATAGTTGTAGCAGTGACTGGTAATTATTTTATATTTTTAATTATTGCGTTCATTTTCGTAACATTGTTTGTACTTTTAATAATTATCTATAGTAGAGATGTTTAGTATAGGTGCAAAATAAATGTTCGATATTTTATAATTTTATATTTTAGATGATAATTGAAGTTTTGCAGAAACAGAAATAAAGTATTATATTTATTTAAAATTCGATTAATTTTCAATACAATGTTACAGAATATTTTTGCTTATTTAAAATATTATTTTGTTTAAAATGTTAGTTGATATGTCAATAATCGTTGGAGAGTGGCTTGCGCCGGACTTACTTAAAAATCTCTATAGAAATAAAATTCAACGGAAATCTTAAAACAAGTATAGGTTCGGGTATCAATGCCTTTAGCACATCGTAATTTCTAGGTGAATTTTCTTATTTATGTAACATTTTTTAACTACTGACGTTATTAAGGAAGGAACGTTATTCATAACCACTAACATACTAAGCATACAAAATTAAATATTGCAAGCATTGTTTAATTAACAATTTGCGTTGCCTTACAATTATTGATTTCACTAATTTTTATCTGCGTATTTCGCTATCTGAAAAATCGTTATTGATATAAATTCTTTTATAATTTTGAAATCTATAAAAAAAACGTGTATTTCAATTCTATAAGTTACTACTTTCATTGATTGTCATATATATATATATATATATATATATATATATATATATATATATATATATATATATATATATATATATATATATATATATATAAATAATAAATAAAAATAAATATATCTGACGATGGGTGATTCGAATTTTGAAAATCTACACAAAATCTGTGTTGCCTTTGAATCCGCTCGATGTTTTTACCCTAATGCTTTTATACTTCCGGAGTAATAGGACGCTGATATTTGTTTAATACTGATTTAAGATTGTACAAATATTAAGAATTCAACCGCCATAAATAAATATTTCAATATATTTATTTTGAATAGAATAATATGCACCGTCAGCGGTAAAAAGTGGGCCTTGGCTTGGCGACATGACAAATTGGCACACGGTTTAAGATCCAACTTTTTTCGTTTGATCTGCTGGCAGAAGCCCCCGATTATCAGAAAAACTCTGATTATCCCTAATTCCACAGTTGATATGCAACAAACAAATATTATTAAACTGCAAACTTATTTTCATATACTTATTGACATTGTGTTGCTCGCCGTACGAAATACCGAAGGAGCTAATGCATTCAGTGTGTGACTGTAGCATACTCGAATCAAATATTTCATTAACAAAAAGTGTTTGTCTCATCGCCTTAAATTCAAAAATATATATAACTTATATACTTGGATGTTAGTCGTCGCTCGTAAGACCAAATTTGTGCACTCTACTGCTCTGAAAGTACCGGAGCGATTTACACCAAATTTGCTATACATATTATTTGGCACCCATTTGTATACGTTTAGAGGTTTTTTTTCAAATTGCCCGTATACTTCCCGAGTTATAGGGCCCCAAAATTTGGTGCCTCCCTTAATGCTGCCCTTAGAAAAAAAATAAAGCAACAATAAAATCTACCCTATAGTCTTAGATATTTTATATTTAAAGATTTTTTCATATTGGTAACCCAATAGGCATAAAAAATTATTAATTTTTTTAATTATATCAGTTTAAGCGAAAAGTTATACATATTTATTAAAATAATATAGTGTAATGCTGGTTAGATATTCTAATCTCGTCAGCAATAGATGGAATTAAAATCACCGTTCTTGTTATGGTCGCTACTTATTTTTTGCTGATTCTATACAAACGGCGAACTGAACGCATAGGTGCATTGTACCTAAGCTTGTTGTCAGAGTAAATTAGTCTCGTAAAATTGGATTTAGATGCATATTATCTATTTATTTTTTCCCGAATAGGCGACAGATTTTAACGGTCGCATGATTTGCAATCTGACCACGTGCCAATTCTTCATGTCACCTCTGTCTTAAGCGCGATTGTAGTACGCATTGCGCTGTTTGCATTTATACGGCGAGCTGAAGACATAAGTACCTGTATCTATGATTGTTGGTATAACATTTATTCCTTTAATTCAAGGAATCTTTGTGGTCATATTAATACAAAAAAAAAATTGTAAAATATTTTGGTATTCTTAAAATTGTCCAATGACAGTATTAAGGGCTCTTAGATTTGTTGCCCAGGAAGTATAAAAACATTCATATTAAATATGTACCAAATTTCGTTAAAATCAGTGCGATGCCTACAAATGATTTGCGGTCACAAACTCAGGTATTGACAGACCGCGTGAGCGAGCGAGGTACTTGCATCCAAGTATATAAAATATTCATTTTTGGGATCAGGGTGACGAGACAATAACAGTATTTCCTTATTTTCGATCCGAGAATGTTACAAGCACATTGCGTACGACGAGCTATAATGTAAAAATGGAATTTGGTATTTTATGAAAATTTATTTGGATATATCATCAATTTATATATAATCAATAAATTGGAGTCGTTAACATTTGACTCTCACATAAAATAGCAACGCGATTTTCAAGATAGATATCTCAAATTTGCATACATACATACCGGCACAATTTTCGCTATAATAAATTTTCAATCTTAATCTAACATTCTTGCATAAATTAATAGAATCCTAATAAGATATTGATAATAGCTGATCCTGTTACTACTTCTAATAATAGAAATTGTACGAATTTTATATTTTAATGTCGCAAGTTATTTTGAAATGAGCTTTCGCAGCCAAAATGGTATATTTATTTATTAATATCTTAATGGTGCTTTACCAGAGATTAATTTTTTATTTGACATGATGCGATATTCGCGCTTCAAACGTTGGACGCTAATAAGAATATGTTTTACTTTAGATAGGAACTATAAATAGAATGTACAAAAAAAGTTTTCATTTATACAACAAAAATCAATACAGTAATCAGCAACAAGTATGTAAAATAGCTGAATCACTAATTGAAAATAGTTAGCATTGATATATAGTGATAATGATAGTCGAATCCAATGCGCGATAATTGATAATTTATTGGTTAAACATGTGGTGATTTATATCCGTTCGTCTGTCCGTTTTCATGTATGTATAGCTCGTAAAGGATTCGGTCCGGGTGAACAAGAATGGGGTTACACGGAGGTGCGACCCGGTGCACACATGTTCTGGTGGTTGTATTACACAAGTGCCGCGGGCGAGGCCACCGATAAACCGCTGGTATTGTGGTTACAAGGTGGACCGGGTGCTTCGTCAACGGGTTTCGGTAATTTCGAAGAATTAGGACCGCTCGATGTCAATTTAAAACCGAGAACTCATACCTGGGTAAATATTAATAATTCTGCAAAATTTTGGTCTTTAGATTACTGTTTTCGGGATTTTTGCCGCAGTTGTATATTTTATACATTGATTTGATTGTGATAAATTTTGGTATACTTTAAAATAATCTATTTCAAATTGAACTTTTTATTAAACTATAACCTTACTCATGCATAAAGTTGCTGTATGTTGTTGATTATTTCTAATACTATAAGGGTATAAATCGTATTAATGTTAAAATGTCTGGAGTGGTCTGCATTCGACTATCTTTTACGCAGTTTTCACTAGATATAAATATATATATATATATATATATATATATATATATATATATATATATATAAATAATCAAACTAACTAATACTGTACAGAAATATTTTGAAATATCATTTATCTAATTTAGTCCATGATCCGATTTATTAAGCTACATTCAAATCCACGGCAACGTAAACAAGATATTTATAATGTTTCGTAGTATTTTTTTCGCAACTGGCACATTTTTTGATGAAACTTTTCAAACAAAAATCTTGCGAAATATTAATTTCTTTCATTATGAACATACCAATTTTTACCGTAAGTGTAGCCGTGCTAGTGATATTGGAGATAGAACAAATATGCACTTCCGGTTTGAATATTCATTTCAAAAATAAGAGGTGCACTTCTAGGGCATATACAAGTCAAGAACATATCCTAAATTAATTATATCTTTATTTTTATTAGTTTAGGAGATATTCATGGTATACCTAGAACGACGAGAGGCAGTTATTTTGACAGTTTAATTATACATACATTTATAAATGTGATAAAAATTACTGTAAACAAAGTATACATGACTTATAGAGATACCGATATAAATAATTTACCGTTTAAAAATAATTTTTAAATATACTGTACTTTTACTTTCTTCTACGATGTAATGACTAAGTCTAGTAATCATGAATAATTTTGAACTTGAGATTTCAACAGTAGTACATGTTTTGACCTTCTCTAAATTGAATGTGACAATTTTCGGAATGACGTCAGTCTGCCTTTGTTTCTGTGTGTGTGTATCTGTGAACGCCCTATAGTCAAAACTGTCGAACGTAAAATTATGAAACTTCAAACTAGAAGGGCTGGTTACGATTTTCAATAAAGAAAAAAAATTATAAAAAAATTTTTTCATAGAAAGAATAGAGATATCAGTTTGAAAATTTGTAGGTATAGTTATTGACGTTTACATCTTATAAAAAAGTTTTTCCTTAGATTTTTAAAATATTTTGTTTTTGACATATGGATTTTTTTTAAATAACATCAAAAAACTACTGCGAGCATTCCTTATTGAAGGGGCTATAGCATGAACTAGAATTATTTTTTTTATCAAAAACTAATAAAATACTGGCCATTTTTCGAGAAAACCAATTTTTGAGGTGGATAATCGGGTGAAAATCGGAAAATATTGTACCAATCACAACGATTCTAGTACATCGATTGCCATAAATGTGTACAAAAACATATTTAAAAATCAGAGCGATTGGTCAAGTAGTTTTTCTTAAATTGTGCCCGCAATCCTAAAAAATATGGTTTCTAGAAAATCGCGTTTAAATTTTTGCTTATAGACTAACACGTTGTATAGTAGCGAGATGTATGTTATAGAAAGAACTCTTAACGGTATTTTCAATCTCCCCACTTATTTAGATAGATGTTTATAATAATATAATATAATACTTCATAGTATAGAGTGAATCAGATCGAAGCTGATGTTAAAAATAAGTGGGAAGATTATCGAAACACAGTAGAGCGTCGAAAAATGCTCTCTCACAGTGTCTCACTGAATACGCTTAAAAATAATTTTAGAATTAAGATATCGCTCTAAAATCTTTTGTATCATGTTTTTAAAGATATTTATTCGTAAAATCCGTAAAAAAAAAATTGCGATTTTTTGAAAATTTGTAACCAGAAAGACCCCTTAAGACTAATATGCCCTAGATGTGCATCTCCTATTTTTGAAAAGAATATTCAAACCGGAAGTGCATGTTTATTCTATTCATTATTTTGTTATATCTACAATATCACTAGAACGGCTACACTGACTGCAAAAATAGATCGCATGTGGCTTAATAGATCGGATTATCTGCGCCTATATATATATTTGGCAAGAAAACAATATAGACCCAATTAAATAAATTACATTTCAGAGTATTTCTGTAGAGTACTGGTTAGTGTGACAGTTTGTTTGGGATATATATATATATATATATATATATATATATATATATATACATATATATATATATATATATATATATATATATATATATATATATATATAGATATATATGTATATATCAATAAATATATATATATATATATATATATATATATATAGATATATATGTATATATCAATAAATATATATATATATATATAGATGTATATATATATATATATATATTTATGTATATTTAGTGAAAACTACGTAAAAGATAGTCGAGTGCAGGCCAGTCTAGATATTTACTTACTAGAATTTATTAGCGTTGGGTCGATACTCAGTTTCATTTACCGATATTTCCGATACCGCAATCCTAATCCGATACCGGACCTGAAAATAGCTGAACATCAGATACCTAATGAAACTTCAAACAAATTATGGTCAATAAGTGCACAAAAATGTGTTTGAAATGGTTTCGTTCCCTGTCTCTCAATTTGAAATATATATTAACAGAAATATGATAATAATATTTTATAATTTTAAGCATACAAAATAAACTTATATTGGAAAATATGTTTAAATATGAATATTGTTCCCAATAAAATAGTTTACATTGTAGCATGTACATATCCGGCATCTTTCTAACACTAGCTTTCTCATTACGTTCCTTCAGCTCTCCTTTCAGCTCCACTACTTTAAGTTCTATCAATATAACTTCCTGCATCGCCATGTTAAAGTGATTTATTAACACAATATTACTCCACCAGTTAAAGTATAACCTCACCATTGACACCTCTGTAACGTTTATAGCGACAAGGTAGAGAAATATAAACAGTTAAATTTACATAAACGCTACTTACATTATATATAACACTAATATTACAATATAATTTATTTTTACATACTATATACATTTAACTATAAAATAGTAGTTACACCAATTGTTTATTTGCTCTACCCCGGTTATTATTTACAGACTGCCCCACTGCATAATTATGTCTAGCTCACTGCCAGCGTAATATGATTATATATCGAACACTATGCTTTTGGAAAACATCGGGTATCTCTACATGGCACTAGAGCAATCCACGGTGCAGCCTAGGTTCTAGACACTATCAATGTAAAAAAAAAAATGTGACATAAATCTATAGTCTCATAGAATCTGCATTATTTTCTATAATTAATGACAATGACAGAAATAAAGCAGATTTTATTAAACTGTTTGAATAAAATTTTTAGAAAATATTTGATAATTAATTTAGTTTGAATGCATTTTCAAATTTCTTGCTAAAATATAGAATATAATATTTTCAAAAGACAAATAATAGATAAGTCAAAGGCATCATAACGACGCGGTTCATTTATAATACATTTAATACGTTAGTATATATGGTAACTATGGATACAACATATAATAATACCCATTTCAAATAAAACTTTTTGTAACAATTGGTAAGATAAATACGAAAAATATTATGAATTTGTTTTAAAGGTAAAAGATGTCAACGTGATGTTCGTAGACAATCCAGTTGGAACCGGTTTTAGTTACGTCGAATCAAACGATTATCTAACGGAAAATAACTTGCAAATTGCCAAAGATCTTGTTGCAATGATGAAAGATTTCTACAAGCAATTCCCGAAATTTGAAAAGACCCCATTATACATTACATGTGAATCATACGGAGGCAAAATGGTTGCTGAAATGGCTTTACTTCTCGATAAAGCAATCAAAAATGGCGAAATCCAAGCAAACCTCAAGGGAGTTGGTTTGGGGGATTCCTGGATATCACCTATAGATTCAGTGATGACATGGGCACCATACTTACATAGTTTTGTAAGTATCTTTGTGCAATTTTGAACTCAAGGCCGTTGGATACCCTACAGAAAATACGTTTTTTCGCCTTGTAACAAATTTTGATGCACACCGCTCAACATAACTACATTGCAAAAGATTGGTACACGAACTTAAGATATATAGCGAAGGTCTATCGATTGGAGAATCTAATTGCACCCTTAAGAGGAATCCCCATATCTGCTGAAAACATAACTAAACATAGCTAAACAAGGTTTCGTTGAACCCTTAAAACTCCTTTATTACAACATTGAAATTAATGAAATTTTTATTTTTCAGATAGCCAATACTTCGCTCAATGCTTCTCTAGTTTTCGATTTTCAATTTTTTGTTTAGATTTTTTTTTATACTGTTCTATATTTACCCTATTTTCAAATGTCCCTACCTCTTATTGAAATGACAAATTTAAAAATTCAAAACTAGACAAGCGTACATTGACTGAGTAGGAAATAGCATTTGCTCTTATGGCGCTGCGTAATTCATGCGCTTCCCTATTTACACCGACCTATAAGGACGTCAACCATGGGGATTCCTCTTAAGACGAATCCCCATAGTTGCCTATCCTTACAGGTCGGTGTAAAGAAGGAAGCGCTCAAATATCACAGCGTTATTAGAGCCAATACTATTTAATACTCAGTTGAAGCGTTTGAACCTTAAAATACATGCTAATACTTTTTTTTTATCAAACTTTTACAATATTCTGGTAGAAAAAAAAAAGTACGAGCTATCTGAAAAAAAAATTTCATTCATTTTTATGTTGCAATAAAGGAGTATTAAGGGTTCGACGAAACCTTGTTTAGCTATGTTTGCAGCGGCTATGGGGATTCCACTTAAATCATATGGCATTTGTTCGGAATAAACACATTTACAGGCCTATTCTGTAATATTTAGCGTAGCCGCTAAAGTGAAGGTCAACGTGTATTCGTATTCGGTAACGCACAAACAGCAAAAATTTTAACAAATTTTATCAACTGTCACGTTAATATTGTATATTTCAACGGCAACTTGAAATGTAGTGTTAAAATAATAACGTCATATTTGGATATTTTTTTATCGTTGAAAGATCATCATTAAATGTCAGTGTTATTGTATAAGTAAATATTTGTAAAACTAAACATATCTGCATTCATAAATAGTGCAGAGGTAGATGTTAAATCACGATATTTATTGAAAATTATCTGCATTATCAAAGCATAATATTGCCCACTATTTATCTACAAATATCTATAATATTAACTAAATAAAACTTGGAATTATGGTTATAAATATAATATATAAGTAACAACTGAATTGTAAATCTGAAAATTATAACCAAACCATATTTTTGCACATATATTTCACAAATGAGCTGTAATAAATACAAAAAATCTTCTTTAACAACACATAATAATGCAGATAATAATGAGGCAACTTTCAAATATAATAATAAATTTAAATACTGTATACATATAGAAGATCTTAACCCTCAAATAATAAGAAAGATAAGTATGATGCAAGATACAGCGTGTGTTTTCATGGTACTTTTTGACATTTGTCTTTCACTTCACTTCAGGTTTTAACGGAACCGTTCATTTATAAATTTTAACATATGCGTTAATAATGGACCATTGTGAATACCAAAAAGACGTTAAATTTTAACAGCCCGCTATTTCTTATATTTTAACAAGTATTTTCAACGTGTTAACACATAATGGTTTATATACAGAATTGACCTTATATTTGGTTAATTATTGGGTTGATGCTTGTAAATTTGATTTGTTCAGCGAAATACTGTTTAGCTCGTCGTACGATAGTACAAGACAGTTATATCGTTTGATCATGTGTCTGTAACATTCTCGGTTCAAAAAAATATCATAACAAATAGTGTTTGTCTCGTTATTCTCGTCGTTATTACGAATATGTATGTAACTTATATACTTGGTTTATGTCGCTCGCTCGTCCGAATAGTCCCGGGTCGAATTTTATAAAATTAGATATACATATTACTTACATGCCCATTAAGTTTTCGTCGCATTTTAAACCGTCTGTACAAATCTGCAGGAGTAGGTCCTAAAAATGTCTAGCCCTCCTTGATACTGCCCTTAGATAATACTTGAGAAGTATAGAAAATTCAACTAAAAATATTAAGTTTATTTTCGACTACAAAATTTCCAGGGGCATACATTTTTCTTTTGTAAAAAAATATTTCTGATTTATATATACGTAGTAATAAGTAAACATTTTAATCATGAAAATTTCGAACTCAAGATATAGACAGATATACACGTTTTGATCTTCCTTGAATGTGATATTTTCTGAATGACAGTTTCATTAAGACACATATTTCTTGTGAAAATTACGTATAAGGAAATCGAGTGCTGGTTACTCCACTATATTTTTAATTAAAAAATACAAAATGATCTAAAAAATATATAAAATAATTTATATTTTTATAACAAGGTAAAATGAAAAAAATAATAAATAAAACTTTAAATGTAGATTGATTGTTCTGATAATTGCAAAAATAAATGTTGTGTTCCTACACTAGGAAAACAATAGCAACAATTGCAATTGTTTTCATTATAATTTTTTCTCCAAAAATATGTAGTTATTATTACGATTCTTCTTTAAGCGGGTACTTACAATCTTTGGGTCGTAAGAATCGATTTTTTTTTTTGCACTTTTCAATAGTTTGAAGTTTGTAGATTATGCATTCAAAGATGATTTATGATTAAACCTAGGGATAGCTGACTAAATATTATATGAAAAATATTAAAGTTTTCCAGTAAATAATATGTTGTAAATCTTTGCACGCGTTCTTTACGAAGGTATATTTTTCAAATTGGCCGAACTATTTTCTCACAATTTCCTTGTTTATCAACAGTGTAAGGGCACACTACCTCCTTTCACTAAACGGTTATTTTTTCAACAGCTTGCGTTGTCAATTTCATAGGAATATATTATAATTATAAATGATCTTTTTTGAAGGGTTTGGTAGATCAAAGAGGCTATGATGCAATTATGCACAGCGCAAAGCAAGTTAAGGAGGCTGTTGATAATGGAGAATGGATTGAAGCTACTACGTTATGGGGAATTACTGAAAATGTTATCTTGCGGCAAACGTCTAATATTGATTTTTATAACGTTATGTCTAAAATTCCATCATATGGAAATATGAGGTCTGGACCTGTACTACCAGGAAATTCACCTAAAGCTAACGACAATGATCTAGAATCACTTATGAATATTGAAGTGAAACCAGCATTAGATATCCCTAGCGATGTCAGATGGCAAATGTCCAATGGAAGAGTTTTCAATGCCCTGAGTGGAGATTTCATGAAACCAGTCACTCATATCGGTAAGATTTTTCATAATTTTTTGTTGTATCCTGCATTGTTACCCGATCATATTTTTTGTTATCCAAAATTATAGATCCCAGTTTTTGGGTAACCGTACAATAATATATCATCGTCTCAAATAAGGCATTTCGTTGTTCTATGTCTAGAAGTAAACTGCCCCATATACACACAGGCAATATTGGAAATATAGTCAAATCATACTCAAGGGACCCCGAAACGGCCATTTCCAATAAAATCTTGCACTCGATTTTCTGTAGAATCAAATCACTTTCTATATATGAAAGTATAAAGAAAAACTGGAATAGCCTTCATTCGAATTTCTTATAATTAGTTTTCACTATATAAGTAATAATAAATATTTTCTATTTCTAATTCATTCTATCTTTGCCATTAATCAATATCAATCTATGCGGCAACTAATATATCGTAAATGTGACATACCTATTTTCAAACGCATTAGATTAGTACTTGTTTCGAAAAAAAAAGTCTTAATCAAAATTGCTAGATAATTTAATAAATTTATCTTTTATAAATTCATTTTCGTCTAACGTGTCATTTTCGATATATTTAAAAAGTGGCATTAGTACACTGGCACTTCCAGTTAAAATAATCTTTACAAATATAATAAGTTCTTTTTTTTTTTTTCGTAATAAACAAACCTAAATTTCAATACATCATATATATATGTGCAACGATGACAAACAAAAGAATGACAAACACACACCGAAATCATTTAAAAATCTATCAAAATGGATTCAGGGTCCCTCAGAACGGATAATTCCATTAAAATATTCCAGTCGATTTTATTTGGATCGCAATAGCTACATTTGCCTTATATTACGTATAAGAATTAAAAAATTATTGTTGAATAAAAATTTCTCTTAAAGATATTATATTCATTTTGCGAAACAATAACTAACCAAAATTGTCTTCCAGTTGAACAACTATTAAATTCTACTGACATCAAAGTCGCAATATTTTCTGGCCAATTGGATCTAATTGTTGATACTCCCGGTAAGTTGAACGATTGCACGATAATTGATAGGTGGACGTATAACCATTAATCATGTATCATAGGAACTGTCAAATGGGTGGAAAACTTAAAATGGAGCAAGCAAAAAGACTGGCTAAAATCATCACGTATGCCACTGGTAGTTCATGGTATCATTGAAGGGTTTGTGAAGAAGTTTGGTAACTTTGGTATGTATTGGGTTAACCGCGCTGGGCACATGGTACCCGCTGATAATCCCGAAGGAATGGACGCAGTACTACGAGAACTTACCAATAACTATACCGGAAAATAACTTAAACATTTGTTAATAATTTTTAAGTGTATCGATATTAAAATTAAATAAATTAACTAAATATACATAGCATATTTTTAAATTTATCAGATATTCATAAATGAACCGCCTTCACTCGACTTTCTTGTACTTGCACTAAATATATATACAGGATGGTGAATCGAAATTGAGAACATAAAGATTTACACGTTTTTATCAACATATGCAAATATTATCTCCCCAGTACATTTTACAGAGAAAGTGAGAAGACAAAACTTGTTTAGAATTGTAAACTGCGTCGATTAAGCTTAATTTCATTGTTTTAACACAATTTGTATAACACCAATTTTAAACTGCGTCGATTAAGCGTAATTTCCTTGTTTAAATACATTTCGTAAAACATTTATTTAATAAATTAAATATGCCAATTTCATCAAAAAATAATGTGGTTATGAATTTTCTTGATGGTATATTGTTTTTATATTATATATGTCATTAATTGAATCTGATCTGCGCCATTGATTGTTGAAGTGAATTAAGGAGAGACTTCAGATATCTTCTAGAAGTTTTGTTTTAAATATAAGTACATAAACAGAAAATTAATATACCGTAAGTAGAAATACATAGTTGGTCAATGAGTCAGATATAAATAATGAGAGAGAGACCTTAATACAGTTCGTGAGAATTCAATAGGAAATGTAGATATTGGTTTTGAATAAATACTTTAGAACTAAAATAATATCGCTTGTTAAGATTAGTATTGTAGTATTTGTGGCATTCTGGTAGTTAGTTGTTCGATCCAATCCCATATTAGAATTTTTAGACACAAAGCATTCTACACATATATACAAACAAATAAATAAATTCTTAGTCTAAAATGAAGCTCAAGAATCCCTCTTCAGAAGGAACTTGGACAAACTAATAATTTCGCTTAAGATATTGTTAGCAAAAATTAGAGGTATTCTTCTGAGGCATATGCAAGTCTTAAGCTCAAACATCAAGCTTGAATAAAAACCAACAACTTGATCATTATAAAAAATAATATTTGTGAATTCGTAATTGCATAAATAATGCCTGGTAAAATGTGTTTTTTTGTATGTACATTCTCAAAGAAAATTAAATAAAAACTATAATAAATGACCTATTTTGGAGGTTTTTATTTTTTATCTCCGGAACTATAAATACAAAAAGTAAAGAAATTACCAGGCATTATTTATGCAATAAGAATTCGCTGATTTTTTTTTTATAAATATCGAGTCGCATTTAAGATGAATATAGAGAAATCCACAACCTCTGTACTATTTTGATCTTAAAGATGATTAAAATACCTTCAAAATGCTATTTTTCAGATGAATTTTAGCGTTAATGGCAATGGAGATATGACCGAAATAAAATTACTATTTTGCTATTAATATTAATTATTATATTAATTAATGATTAATATTAACTAATAATTAATTTACGATATTGCTCGATTGGCAGTAATATCTCACAATGTTTTCAAATATAAAGGAATAATAATTTTTTATTCTTCTTTAATATTCACGCACATATCTTAAGTCGTTGGATCCATGTATTTAATTGTGTAAATATTTTATGCTCATTTTTCCATTGTACCCCTATTACATCGGCCTTATTTTGGGTGCAATTGCGAATTTTAAAATTCTGACTTCAGATTTGTAAATATAAACCACAACAACATATACATGAATTTTTTCAATAACTAACTCTTAATACATGAGTCAGTATTAAATTATTAAATTCAGGGGTCGTTTTCATCCTCAAAGGGGTAAAAATCACACAACTATATTTTAAAAATATGTAGTTGATACTCTAAAGTTTAAGAATCTGCAAAAATAGAAAACTTCGAATCAGGTATAGAATTAGCTAGTAATTTGGCTACTTTTTTATACCAAGTGACTGTACTAATTGGCGTGGGAAACAACTTATGGAATGAAAATAATAATAACATAGGCTTATAGTAAAAATACATTAGATACATGCACAGATTGAATATAGAAACAATAACAATAATGAGTTACTTTGAAATTTTTTATTCTCTAAAAAATCACACTTTTCTTTAAACAAAATTTTCATAACTATTCTAAAATACTATATATTATATTCAACAACCTTCATTCAACAACTTTATCATATACAACAATTATACTTAAATGGTACACTCCCATAATAAAACTGACATATGAATATAAAAAAATTTGGCACTGGTAAAGTTGTGCATTTATCAATCAATAACCGGTTATTATTAATATTATCAAAGATTGTTAAAATTTAACTAAATTCAATGGTTTGAAAACTATTCAATGCAGATTCCATTAATATTACAAAGTCGATTGTAATTATAAAACATTTCGAGTTCGATATATTAACAGCAAAGCATGAGTAGAGTTTTCCTGAATTGTTATTAACTATCATCAAAATGGTATCTCTATGTGTGAGTCTGTGAACGTTCTTCCGCAAAAATTGCTGTACCTAAAATTATATAACATTAAATTTTAAAAAAATTTAATAAAAGCAAATTAAGACTACATGTGATTTGTATGAAAGTAAAAGATATTAAAATTACTTATGTTTGGTTTGTAAAGATATCTCAAAAATTGCTGGAGTGGCTTAAACTTAACTTTCTTAAACTTCCACTATCTATATAAAATAATATTGGTTTATGTTCGTGCTAACATTGCTAATAATAATATCTATATGTGTGGTAACTAGGGTAACGAAAACATAACATGACATTTTCAAAAGAGATTTTTCAGTAAATGGTACATTTATCGAAAACCTTCTATTAGCTCGCCGTACGTAGTACCGCAGTAGCTTAAGCATTCGGTCGTGTATCTGTAGCATTCTCGGATCAAAAAATTTTATTAAGAAAAATTGTTTGTCTCGTCGCCCTGAATCCAAAAATGTATATAACTTATATACTTGGATGTTAGTCGTCGCTCGGTCGCTCGTAAGACCAAATTTGTGCCCTCTACTCCTCTGAAGGTACCGGAGCGATTCTTTCCAAATTTGGTACACATATTATTTGGCATCCCATTTGAATCTGCTCGCAGTTTAAATTCAATCGCCTGTATACTTCCCGAGTTATAAGGCCCAAAATTTGGAGCCCCCCTTAATACTGCCCTTATAAAAATAATTAAAACACTCAAAAAACACTCAAAGTTATTTTATGTCTACAATATTTTTTCATATTGTTAACCCAAAGCCCGAAAAAAATTATTAAATATTATAATTTGAATTTCAAAATTTGAACAATTTTTTTTTTTATTAATATAATCTACAAAAAATTGTAAGACTATCTATAACATTTTTTCAAATTATTTACCAATAGGCCATAATAATTAAAAACCATTGCTCGCAACGCATATTTTACTTAAAGGCGAGCTCTGCGCGTTGGTGCGTTTTACGCGTACCAAATCTTGTTTACAAATGTAACTAAAATTGTATAATAAAAGAAATTATTAATATTATTTTATGATTCATTTTTTCTGAAACACATAACGTTTTTGAGCTATTGAAAAAGTAGGAGAAGTAAACTGTTACTTCCAGTTGAACTACTCTTTACAAAGATGGGAAGGTTCTTTTTCCACGGATATACAAATCTTTAATTCAAAATATCTTTGTCTTCTGTCATAGCCAGACAGAGACAGACTCACAGACAGACACACACGTAGACGTCATTGAGATGTTATTAATATGGATTCAGGACTCTCAAAACAAATTGATTCTTTCAAACTTCGAAATCGATTTAGTTGTGTTATAATTCTGTATTATATATCGTACATAACGTAGAAGTAAAATATAAATATTGCATTTGAAATTTGAAATTTTATAAATTGTATCCGTGGATACCCACATTTATTGAATTGCTCATGATAATCCCACTTTCAACAAACCAATATTATCCGAGTATAATTGGAATACTCGTTTACTCTCATTTTGCAATAAAATTATATAAATGCACCACTATATCTATACATAGTCTTTGATTTGCCATAAAAGAACATTCGGTGACTGACACTGCACATTATTTTCAATAGTGAATTATAGTTTGTAAACAAATTATCATGTTAGTCTTACTCTAAGCTTATTTTAGGTGAGTTGTTGAATATTTTATATACCAGGGTATGTTTCTCTTACTACACATTCAAATAACATCAAGGAGATACACAATTTGGTTTCAGATTATTTTAGCGAATGCGCTTTAGTATTAACTTTTCCATTGTTTAATTTTTACTCATTTTGGTCCGTAAGAACTGTGTTCTATTCTATAAAATATTGTTTATTTACATTGATGGCTAGTTAGAAAAAATAAAAATTGATTAAACGCAGTTTTGGATAGTAAATAATCGTGTATAAAAAGCGTCAGTTACGTTTTGGTTACAAGAATTATTTTTCCACAGTAAATATATAGAAAATTAAGTTTCAGTATCACATTAAAATTATCAGTAACAAAAACGTATGCGGTGCGTGCGTGTGTATATTGGACACAAATTCATGAATTTTAAGATATAATATATTATTTAGAGAATTTAAAACTCAAACATATTCTTTTCTTAGTAAAACGTATTTCGTAGCTTATTGCCAGTAACTATTCTTGATAATATATAACTAGGGTTGCCATAATATCCAAGCATTGATACAAAACGTTTATGTGCTTAATAAATAAAACATAAAACAAGCATTGGCGCAAGCACCAGTGCTACCGGCTTACCGTACCGGCGAGCAACAATGGTATGAAATACAATAATGAAATCGATAGGAATAATTAGAGTAATATATTTATTGTTGCAATCATCCAACAATCGATAAATCAAAAACATTTTAAATTTTATTATTATTATTACTAATACTTTTTAACTCGTCGTACGTAGTACCGAAGACGCTTAAGCATTCGGTCGTGTATCTGTAGCATTCTCGGATCAAAAAAATTCATTAAGAAAAAGTGTTCGTCTCGTCACCCTGAATCCAAAAATGTATATAACTTATATACTTGGATGTTAGTCGTCGTAAGACCAAATTTGTGCCCTCTACTCCTCTGAAGGTACCAAAGCGATTCACTCCAAATTTGGTACACATATTATTTGGCATTCCATTTGAATCCGCTCGCAGTTTAAATCCAATCGGCCGTATACTTCCCAAGTTATAGGGCCCCAAAATTTGGAGCCCACCTTAATACTGCCCTTATAAAAATAATCGAACCACTTAAAAATTTGACTAAAAATTGTAAGATATTTCATATCAACAAGATTTTTTCATTTTGTTAACCCAAATCCCGAAAAAAATTATTAAATATTATAATTTTGAATTTTAAAATATGCACTAATTTTTTTTATTTTTTTTTTAATCAATATAATCTAAATTTGGTACACATATTATTTGGCATCCCATTTGAATCAATATACGGGACGTATGGCAACCCTATATATGTATAACTTATTTATATAAAGGACTAATGTGATTTAAACTATTCGTTAAAATCAATATATTTGATTGCAAAATCATGTACTATATATTAATCTCCGCCAAGGAAATTATTTCTAGCATATTCACCAAACAGATTGTAAGAAATTAACATCATAACTAAGATACATGTATAGGAAAGCAAAGATTTTGCGCGGTTTCTAAATTTTTTCCCGAGTACGAGATGGTCTGTCCATTAAGTATTCTTATTGAGGCTATTCAAAAAAAGAAATGATTGCAGATATTTCTACGGCGATTTAAATTTCTTTGAAGTACTCTCCTTTGGCATCGACAGACCGCTGCCAGCGTTTTGGTATACGTCCTGGAAGTCCTCAACTGCTGTGGCAGTGGAGGACTTGAAGGATGCGTACCAAAACTGGAAAATAGACAGACAGCGGTGTGTACAAATATCGGCGATATATTTTTTTTTAATAGCCATAATTTGGATACTTCTATCTAATATCGGAATCTATTATGTTTGTCTTTATTCTTGAAGTATTCACGCAATTTTTGACAAATACCAACTTCTGAACTCCAAAATCTGAAATGATACCCCGTAAACTTAAAAAAAAATGTAGTCCGGCCTCGATATAACTATTTTATGAAAGTACATTGGCTCAAGTGTTAAGAACATGGGGAAATACGTTTTAAATACAATTTGTGTTTGAAATTCTCTTATGGCAATTTGTACCGCTGCAACTTACAATTTTATGCTTAATTTAACTTGTAGTATCCGTGACACCAATGCCAATATTTTTTATATATTTAGTTAACTAAGGCCTGGTGTTACAGTCATGGTTTAAACTCCAGTTTTGATTTAAGTTTAACATTTTGTTTTTAGTGCGCATTAATTAACATTGGTACACCAACATCGTAATTATAGAAACGTAAGGATAAACTTTAAACCTCCACGATAATATTGGGCCTAAGTCAACCTTGAACATTTAGTGACAGCAGTGCAAAAAGCCATTAAATGAATACCTTTATTATACATTATACTTCAGGGTTATATTGTTGTAATACTGTATGTTTACGCGGGTAAATGTTCCATTGCAAGGAATAATATGTCTATTGGCTAATTAACTTAATATATCACAATATATACGAAAAATGTTGGTTTTGTAAATAATAATTAGGGTAACAACTTTAACTTCGTTATTTATTTAAATGTTGTGAATTGTTTTTGTCAATGTAACAGTTGATTTTTCATTTATTTTTAAAAAAGTTCTGAACGATCCAAACATTCAAAAAAATCTAAAAATTAGAAGAAATCAGTCTCTTTAAGTTTGTTGCTCTTTCAAAAACCTCTAGTGGATTCTTATTATAAATTTTTGAATAATATTTCGCTCTAGAAATTGTTCTAAAATGGTTCACGATTAGGCCATCAAAGTCTTATCAAAATGTCAGTCTCCCATTTTCCAAAATAAAAAAATCGTCACAGATTTCTACAGGCCAGTGCGATATAAATATATATTTATTTAGAGTGAGATTTTTCATTTTTCGTATCACAAACAGGTTTATCTCACACTTATTCAGGGAAAATTGTAAATTTAACAAATTGGAATCCCTATCGAGTGATACATTAGCATGTATTTTGCTATTACGATGATTGGCGGAAAAATAAACGCAATTACTTTATCAATTATCATTGGATAATAACTGATTTGGTAACATATAAATATATTACTAGTTTTTATTCTTTAAGCATTACTGCCAATGTATGAATATATGTTTCAACCCACACATTTGTTTTATAACTGCTAATTCTTGGCATTAATTATGTATTAATTATTATATTTAAAAAATAAAATTCGATATTTTAATAGCTAGTACGGAATGCAATTGTTTTAGGTATGCATATTATACTTTACGTTGATTGATTCGAAAATAAGAATTTATTTAAACAATTATTTTCCGAAAAATAATTTATCCAAAGTAATACAATTTAAATTATTTTGATGATTTTCAATTTCAGTTTTGGTAGAACCTATATTTTATTGTGATTTGCTCGTAGTAGGGATTCCTGTTAAGAGTTAAATAAATGTCGTTATTAAAACCAATATATCATAGAGAATTTTATAAATGATCGACTATCAAACGGCAGTATAGAATTTTTGAAGTCAGATACAGTCTTGTAGATATTTCACATTTCGACATTAAATAATAAATACCCACTATTTTATACGGTGTGTTCGAAAAACCGAATTTATAACGCCGAACTGGCCTCTTCTTTCATCCTTTCGACTTCTTTTTCTTTTTTCTTCGACTTTTTCCTTCGCTTTGAATCGCGGGTTTTCGGTGAACGTTCCAATAAAAACAATGCTTCGTGGAAATCATCTGAACTAAGGTTCGACTCTTGAATATGCAGCACAGAACTGAGCGCACCATCGGTTGACGATTTAGGAAACCGAAACATTTCACGTTCGCGTTCTGGTTCACTAGCACTTTTCGCTTTTGTAGTTTGTTCCTTGTGCGGACTTGGACCGGGACTTTGGTGTAAGCCGGACCGCGACAATGCCGGTGTTGTTGAGCGAACTAGTGAAGGTGTGAACGGTTCGGCTGCTGTGTTATTCAAACTAGTGTTCGATAAACTTAAAGTGCCTGATGCTATCGGAACTGGCACAGATAAGCTGGAAGACCGGGATTGGCGTCCACCGTTAATCAATGCTGCTCCCGGTGATTTTGGTTCTGGTGTCCGAGATATCGAGACACCAGATATGAACAACGTTGGCGATTTTGGTATACCTGTCTCGGATTCATACTCGTTGGAACTGTCTGTTTCGAGTTGATGTGGTTTGGCTGTTTTCACTGGACTCTTACAAATTTTAATACGTAAATTTGTTGTCACTGTTTTACCACTGCAAGCAATTTTAAAATCTTTTTTATGTGTATCTAAAAGAAAACTAGTGGATTTGGAAAAACTAGAATCATGCTTTTGGTTTTTGTTGTGTTTAAGACTTTTTGGACTTTGTTTGGCACTTGACATTAATTTCTTTTTAAAATGTATCCCATAGTCAGAGTTTCTACGACTGTTCTCGGTAACATTTGCGAATAATTTCGATTTGCGAGCGGTTTCGTCGTACTCTTTCTTGTGTTTAGTGTCACTTAATAAACCTATACTTTTATTAACAGCTATTTTGGTTAGGTAACTAGTTTTTGGTAAATGTGCTGAACACAGTTTCGCCTTTAAACTTGCAAAAGGATTATGCTTCTTAAGTTCTTCGATTTTTGATATGCCTTCAGTCTTTTTCACTTCTTCCGTCTTCATATACTTACCCTCGAAACTTTTCTCCAATTTAATTCTATATTCCTCATCTTCATAACTTGTACATTTAGAAGTCTCTGTTGTAGCAATACCTTCCAGTATTCCACAAACTTCCATATCTGCGATTAAAGAATCGGACGTTGTAGTATCCTCAACCGAAGATTGTCCTTGATACGTTGGTGATTCTTCAGCCCCTACATTACTTTGCAACAACCAAAACTGTTTGGTCTTCGTAGATCCAGATGGTAATGCCAATATTCGCCTAGATATATCTTCCGGTTTCTCGTCATGTTGGCTACTGTGGTCTGAATCTAAATGATATCTTGGCTCATCTGCGGTGGTCCTAACGCGAAATCCTCTTCCACTTCTTCGTATGCAAAGATCGCCCGTGGAATGCGATCGCTTTAGCCGTATATCATTCTCATCGTAATCATCCACATCTCCGAAGGCGTACCCGTTTTCATGAATATCTGATATTTGGAATCTTCCATCCTCATTTCCGTTACAAGGCTTGAAGAAACACTCTCTTTCGTTTTCTTTGTCACCGCTAAAGACGCTCACGCCTAATCCGATGTTTTTGAAGTCGATTTTCTGGTTAGCAAGGCTTTTCAAAAAATAGTCTACTGTGATATCTGCACTGGTTCTGTGATACTGAGTATCCAGATACGTGATTTCTGGTGCATCTTCGCGGTGGTTCTTCGTTGCTTGTTGTTGTAGCTGTTTGCTAATTGCAGCTGTGGATTCTTGAAGGGATAGTTGTATAGCTAGTTTCAACTGGTCGTCTATTCCATCTAAAACAAAATAAGTAATGTATACAATTTCAATTAGATTTAGAACAACACGGTGACGGCCGAAAAAATTGCTAATTTTCTCGAATTTTTTGCTCTGAACTTAGTAATAGTAGATTTTCTGCATTAAATAGGGTGTATATCAAAGTTCTTTCAGGATTTTTTTATTGAAAAATAATAATAGCTTGATGCCTTTCTTTGCGTTCTCCAGAGGCAGCTCAAAGAAGAGGCGTCATGGTTATGGATGTAGCGCAGGTTGTAATCATCTGATACAATTTTGTTTATTTATCTTAATCTATATAGATGTAAATTCAATTGTACGTAGGATTTTGTAAAAAAAATAATTTTTTTAGTGAAATAGTAGACATTTGAAAAAAATTACCTATAAAAAATCCTACGTACAACTGAATTTTATAAGCTTTAAGTTAAATTAAAAGAAACAAATATCCGATGTAAATTGTAGCGTGGGCGTCCAGCCCCATAACAAAAAACAGGGTTTCGAGAGAAACGCGTTTAAAGCGCCGCATCGTTTAGTGTCGTCCGATTTGGAGGACAATGTTGTTTTCTTTGGTCCTGTCATTGTCGTTTAGGGGTTAATCTACTACCCATTTCGATCCATTTTCACTTCAAAATTACAACTAATCACACTAAAAATATTATGAATGACCATTGTCAGCAATGTGCGCGTCAAAGGAAAATTCGGTGTCCCTTTGTTATTTGTACGAATTTCAGCATAATATTTTAAGGAAGTATTCTAAAAAATACATTCTCTAAAATTATATAAAAAAGGAAAAATCTATTTTTTTTAAACCGTTACCGTGTTGTTCCCCCTTATAAGATTTAGAGTGGGCTCCCTAACTTTTTGTTTCTTCTGTATACAATTATTGATGAATTCAACTATTTTGACTAAAATTTTATTAAAAACTATAACTATTTTAAAACTTAAATTATGAATGAAACTTTAAATAAACGTAGTAAAATGTAAAATTTTACTAATATTCTAAACCACTGTTTGTTTGAAATTATATAAAACTTACAAGTGGAATCATCAGCTGAATTATCATTGTCAACACTTGTCCCCGGGTTGCCGTTTGTTTCAATCGGTGTAATTCCATTGTTGGCTTGAGCCTGCTTCATTTTATCTTCAATCATTTGCAATCGTGACATTTCTAGCGCTATCACAAGTTCCATGTTGTAATCAGTATTCCGCGGGATTCGGTACACTGTAAAATATCGGTGATAGAATGCGAAATATATGAGCTTTGTTCATGGATTCTTTACTAACTATCGCAGTCAGCCTCCTGTTGTTTACTACATCGTAAACTGCAATACTGATGAATGGCTCCTGTCCTTGAATTTCGTGCTCGTGGTCGGTTGCAATTCATTGTCTTACATTCTCCTACGAGGCTTACTGCTAAGGCTCTATTCACCTATTTTTAACATTTATTAGTTTTAATAAACGAAAAAAGAAAAATTCGAACGTATTATTCAAATGTTGAAAATAATTTACAGAAAATGTAAAATTATTTCATAAACCTCATTTTAAGGTTTTACTAAACTATATAAAATTTTATTAAATATTAAATTTTTTTGAAACTAAAATACTTTGATATTTTTCTATTAGTCAACTACTATACAGTAGATGACTAATGTACAAAAGAGTGCCGGATGTTTGTTATATTCGCGGAACCAAAATATGCTTTACTAAGCAATAGTTCTGTTGAATGAAGAAAAATCGCAACTTTTTTAGCAGAACTATAGCTTATATATATAAGAATATTTTGGATCCGAGAATATGACAGAAAAATTGCAATCTTTATACATAGTGTACAATGAGATAAAATTGTAAATTAACTAAAACCAAAATCTAATGATATAATAATGTATATTTGAAATGAATACTGACAGAAATAAAAACTTACTTCTGTATCTTCATCCGAGTCATAATCTGGCCATTCATAAAGAGCAGACATTTTATGACTATTTTGTGCATCTTTCACCCATGCATTGTTACCTTCTAATTGCTTCAATGATGCCGCTAACGCCTCAGTCATCTCCAACTGTTTATATAAAAATAAAACAAAAATTAGAAACGAAAAATTACCTCTGGCAATAGTGTTTAGTTACCTTTCTTAGTGCTGGTGGTGTTTCTGGAGGAACCAGACCTTTGGCAACAGCTCTTACGAACTCATGTCGTTTCCTTCGAGTTAATGCAGTTGTTTGAACAATTACAGCTTTGGGCGTACGTAAATATGGTCTGGCGATCATTTCACTTAACTTCTCCGTTACTTCTTCCAGCTCGTTCTGCATGAATTCAAATATTGTTTTGTTGTATCCATTATCTTCTAAGTAGTACCCATATACGTAAGACCCACATAAAACTCGTCGAGCTTTCAACAATTCTCGGACACCATCTTCTACAAATCTAGTTCCTTTTTCGGCACATTCTACAAAATTAAGCACTTTATGGAAGTGTTATTTGGTTATCTTTTAATTTTACGCATGTTTTGGTTTAGTTTAGATATTAAATATTATATAATGTAAAATTAAGAATATATATTGAGAAGTATATTTAACTCAATTAATCTGTGATCTTTTCTGTTGCGACCCTGTGTCTACCTAACTATCCACCGTGTACAAACCAGCAAAAAATAATATATATATATATACAAATGCTTCGCAAAATACGGACAGTTTAAATGTACACCAGTTTATTCACCTCATTTTCATTGTTTTCGTTACAATAAATCGTGGTTTATATCTCATATAAAAATTGTGTCAATGTAATTCTCATATAAATGGGTGACGCTTGCAAATAGAAAATACCCGCAGAGTTTAATAGTTATTAAAAATTTAACATCGTAACGCTAACATAATGGTAGCACCCGCATCAAGTAAATACTTTGATCTTTAAAACGCTTAATAAAGTGCGAATATTTAAATATAAAATTATTTTTAGCTCTTCGTACGGTAGTACTGTTGTACTACCTTACTTCTACTAAGTATTTGTACGTATTTCAGTAACATTCTTGAAATAAGAAATATCCTAAACATAAAGTCTTTGTCTTACTTATTCGCTCGTAGCACCGTATTTGTAGTCTCTACTTCTCTGAAGGTACCAGGCCGATTGTAAGGAAATTTGGATGGCAATATATTTGAGAGCTCAAAATATTCTCATTGCATTTAAAATCAGCAACCCTTATGCATTTAGAGAAATATTCTGGGTCTACAAAATTAATTCAGATTGTGAAGGCCATGAAAAATACTGTACTGGCTCTTTACTGCATATGCGTAGAGAAATTTAAATATATAGTAACCTATTTCAAAGACACGAGGACTCACTACTTACTGGTAAAATTCTAATAGAAATTTGTAGTATTTGAGGAAATATTTCTTCAATTACATAAGAATCTATTTAAGAGGAATAAGGCTGTGTGTGACATTGACAAAGTTCCTGTTATAATGTGACTGTGTGATTAAAAAAAATTCAAAATTATAATATTTAAAGTAAGTCTTTCAATCATGAAAAATTTTGATCTCGAGATTTCAACGGATATACATGTCTTGACCTTCACTAAAATGTATGTCATTTCTCCATAGCACAAGCTTGCCACATGCCAATTGTACGATAAGAACAAATGTTTTATATATTGACAGAAATTAATAGATTCAACAATATATGTTACTTAACAACAAACGGCAATGGTTCAGTTTTTTACCGAGTATATCACATCGCAATATTTATATAATAAATATATAATAGAAAGATTGTTCTATCGATGAGATATTAATTGTTTAGAAAATTAACCGAACCCAAAAAAAAAAAAGATATTCAATAATATTGAACTAACCTTCTTGTGATTTCTGCGGTAAAGTACTAGCTAACAGTTCCATCTTTTGTCGAATACCCGTTAGTAAGGGTTCCTCAAGCCGTTGGCTATTTTCATGGTTTCTAAATCTGGTGTAGTAGTGCAAGAATCTAGAGAGCTCCTGTACATGCGAATTACGTACTTGAGCTTCTGTGATAAGGCAATCTTGCTTTTCATCTGCGCGGTGAGCTGCTTCAAACCGATTACATCTAAAGTAGCCCCCTGTTGCTGAACTGTGTCGTTTCCAGGATTCTTGGCATACCCAACAAAAATCAAATTTACACTAAAACAAAAGTTGACATTATCAGTATCGTCTTACCGACTTAAAAATAAAATAAAAGGTAATTACTTTTGAACATTTCATATGATTACAACCCTCATTTTTCTGAATCGGGCTTTTGCAGTTTGGACATGGCTTAGAATTGGTTACCAGCCACAAGCAGTTTGCAGCATCTTCACTTTCAATACAACTAGTTCTAATTTCTTCTGGTTTGACCTCGAGTATCTTTTTTTGCCAATCCAACCACTGGGAACATCCACTGGGTGCATGTGCTTCTCCCAAACATTCCCAGCAAAAGAAATGTGCGTTTCCACAGTCTACAGCATGTGATGTGACTGGTACTGGTGGTTTTCCTGGTTCTTGCTCCAACGGTTGACTTTGCTCAGTTTCTGGTAACCTAACAGCGCGACCACAACCAGCTACTGGACACCATTTAATACTTTTATTGCTCTCAACAAAAGCCTGGAAATAAACATGTATAAACCAACTATACGGCGACTTTGATCGACACTATCCGAATGTGTTGAGTTTTACTGTTAAAAGAACAATTGTATGAATTTTGATTACCTTAATGTCGAATTGAAGATATCTTCTAGCCATGTCTGGACTAACTATGCGCTCAATTACTTCTACAGGCACAAGAATATGACATTGATAAGCTGGGCAAAGAATATGATGAGCGTCTCCATCTTGTATCTTCACTGTTAGATACCGTTCCCAGCATCCAGTACAGAATTGATGTTTGCATGACATCAACACTGGTGGTTGGTCCCAGCTTGTCATTGGACACAAACATATTTCACACTGAAATCATTATACAAACAAGTTCGAACAGAAACAAAACAAATTTGTTATTTTTAAATAATGTGGGATATCAAATTATTAGGGCTATAATTATGTCAATCTGGTTCTGTTTTATGGGATATTATGTAATTACAAAATGTTACTAAGCAAAACGATTATTATGGCGTAATTTGAATGCTTTAAATTAAAATGATTACTTAGTGAGTATTTACTAACAACTATTTCAGATCGAACACATCCAGGATCTTCTAGTGGTATTTCTGGAGAGGAGCAACTTATATCCATTGTTCCACTATATTGGAAAGCTGAGGCTGGGGCTTGTACTCCAGCTATTTGACAACATTCAACTGGATCTTTCATCCATTTTTCTAAAAGTGCTTCTCTTGACCATTCTAAACAAATTAATAAATAAATTTAAAAAACTGAGTTATAGTAGCAAAAAAGTACCATTGTCTCTCAACAATGCTTCTGCAGTAAATAATGGTATATGCAACATATCAGACGTTTCTACTAATAACTGATCTTTTGCTTCTTGTAAATCTTGAGTTCGCAATCCACTATATACTTCTTCATGCTCTTCAATATTGCCTTCATCCTCGTTCACTGTATCACTGCTGTCAGCCTACATAGAGATATATTCTCGTATAGTTAAAATACAAATATTTAATAAACTTATAATAATATTTGTCACATTTATAGCTAAGACAAAATAGACTGAAAATGGCAACATAAATGTATTGTTTTATTGCACACATTTTAATTTTATTTGCCTAGACTAGAACTTTGAACTCTAATTGTGAAAATTCTATGAGAATAAACTTTATGGCAATTGTTTTTGTGCTATGAAAATTTTCCGTCCGCGTAACCAAATTAGACCATGCATGCCCAAACCCCCAGGTCAGTTAAGTTGACTCCCCCCCCCCCAGTAATAGAAACGAATAAATAATATGCCATTTTATTGCGCTCGTTATGCGCTCTTATGCGGGGTTAATATTTTTGTACAGCACCAATTGTTGGGGTGGCCAACTTAACGCCAGCTTCTCTCCTTTATTAAAAATGAATAAATAAATAAAAATTGTCAATTTATTGCACTCGGTATTCGCTGCTATGCGCCATTAATATTTTTTATTGCGTCAATTGTTTAAACAATGATATGCATGTTACAAAGTTAACGCTAGCCCTCGCTTTATATCAATATAAATAAATACATAATTATTTGATATTATAGCGTTAGGTATGCGCTCATATGCGCCATTAATGTTATTTATAGCACCTTTTCTTTAAGCAATCAAATTTTGAATTTAATTCTGGGCGCTTATATTAATTCTAAAATTTGTATCTAATAAAACTAAGGGCAAATATAGAAATAGTATTATATTTCAATATTTTATATATATATATATAATACAAACTTTGAAAAACATGCTTATAAATAATATATGCGATGCTAGCAGCGGTCTTTAATTATTATGGCCTGTTGGTTAATAATTTGAAGAAATAAATTATAGATTTAAAAAGTGTGACAATTTTTTGTAGATTATTTTGAAAATATCTGGAGTGGCCTGCACTCAACTTTCTTTTACGCAGTTTTTTGTAGATATTGATATATATATATATATATATATATATATATATATATATATATATATATATATATATATGCTATCAAAATAACCAATACTCTACAGAAATATTCTGAAATGTCATGTATTTTGATTTCCTGTCAAAAAAGCAGATGATCAGATTTTATAAGCTACATGCAAATCCATGGCAACGTAAACAAGATATTTATAATGTTTCGTAGCATTTTTCTCGCAACTGGCACATTTTCTGAAGATACTTTTCAAACAAAAGTTGTGCGAAATATAAATATCTTTCATTATGAGTATAACTATTTTTGCCGTAAGTGTAGCCGTTCCAGTGATATTGGAGATAGAACAAAAAATGTATAGAGTAAACATGCACTACTGGTTTGAATATTCTTTTCAAAAATAAGAGGTGCATATCTAAGGCATATACAAGTCTTAAGTTTGATGTTTCATAATTTTTCATTCGACAGTTTTGGCTCTAGAGCGCTTACAGGCACACACACACAGACAGACGTCATACCGAAAATAGTCACGTTCGATTCAGGGAAGGTAAAAACATGTAAATCCGTTGAAATCTCGAGTTCGAAATTTTTCATGATTACAAGACTTACTTATTACTCTGTATAAGAAAGTAAAAAGATAGTGCTAATTTTAAAATTAAACATTATAATATTTATTAATTACTTTCTTTTACAAAGTAATAAGTAAGTATTGTAATCATGAAAAATGTCGAACTCGAGATTTCAACGGATATACACGTTTTAGCCTTCCCTAAATCAAATGTGACTTTTTCGCAATGACATCTGTCTGTCTGTGTATGTGTCTGTATGTGTATGTGTCTGTGTGTGTGTGTGTGTGTCTTTGAACGCTCTAGAGCCAAACCGGTTGTAACGTAAAATTATGAAACTTCAAACTTAAGACTTGTATATGCCCTGGATATCCACCTCCTAGTTTTGAAAAGAATATTCAAAGCGGAAGTGCATGTTTAATCTATACATTTTTTGTTCTATCTCCCATAACACTAGAACGGCTACACTTACGGCAAAATTATTTATGTACATAATGAAAGATATTAATATTTCGCACAGTTTTTGTTTGAAACATTTCTTCAAAAAAATGTACCAGTTGCGAGAAAAATGGTACAAAACATTATAAATATCTTGCTTACGTTGCCATGGATTCGCATGCATCTTAATAAATCGGATAATCTGTGCCTTAGACAGGAAAACAAATTAGACTCAATTAGATAAATGAAATTTCAGAATATTTCTGTGGAGTATTGGTTAGTTTGACAGCTTTTGATTTTATATATATATATCTAGTGAAAACTGCGTAAAAGAAAGTCGAGTGCAAGCCACTTCAGATATTTTTTATGGCCTTTGGGTTAACAATATTTGGGGTGACAAAAAAAGTACATAATGTAAACATGCACTTCCGGTTTGAATATATTTTTCAATAATAAGAAGTGCACATCTAGGCCACATACAATTCTTAATAAAATTGTGTTTTAATTATTTTTATAAGGGCAATGTTAAGGGGGGCTCTAAAATTTGAGGCCTTTTAACTCGGGAAGAATACAGGTGATTGGATGTAAACTGCGAGTGGATTCAAATGGGATGCCAAATAATATATGTACCAAATTTGGTGTGAATCGCTCCGGTACTTTCAGAGGAGTAGAGGGCACAAATTTGGTTTACGAGCGAGCGACGACTAACATCCAAGTATATAAGTTATATTTATTTTTGGAATCAGGGCGACGAGACAAACTCTTTTTGTTAATGAAATTTTTTAATACGAGAATGCTACAGACACACGTCCGAATGCTTTAGCTTCTTCAATACTTCGTACGGCGAGCTAAAAATTGTTTTGACAAAAACGCATTTAATAATTTTTTATATGTTTATATATAATGGATAACTTTTATATTTCCCAAGGTCATATAGAATTTCTCTCTTATAATATAAATAATAATCCAATAATCGAAAGTCGGAAATTCCCTAAGATATTTAGCACCATCTGAAGTATTTATTACTAAAGTTCTGTAGCATAAATAAAAAATAATAAATAAAAAAACAAATATTTCTAAATTTAATAAGCGCGGACTGGAGGTCCGTGAAGTTGACTGACTTAATCGTTTGTTCTCCATTAGTGCTCTTTAATGCCTATGTAAAAAATAATTGGCGTGTCAAGTTCCCGCCAGCACGCCATTTCCTTATATATTTAAAAACACAATACATAAAATCTTCAGTGCTTTATTAGTGCTGTTTAGTGCCGAGTACAAAATTGAGTTTGATTTATCAGGTTTAGATTTACAGTTAAAATAATCAATGGCGTGCCAAATTCCCGCTGGCACACCAATATTTCTAAATGAAAACTATTTTAATGTTATTGGTTAGTGCTCGTTGAGATGCAGTCCCTTAGTCAATCGTTATTTACTGAATGGGAATATGAATTATACGTCACTGGTTAGTGCTTCGTTAGTGCTCTTTAGTGCCGTTGATAATTTAATTTCAATTCATTCGATTTTAAAATTATCGATAAATAACTCTTACGGTTATCAGAATGTCATCAAAATAGTAACCGACATGAAATTCCTTCGAAATTTTTGTATTATTCTATGATTTTTGTGTATCAGTTGTACATAATTTCGATGAAAAACTTTATGCTGAAAATTGTTAAAATTGCTGTGGTATAAAATACAAAAATAAAATAGAAACATATTTATATACTCCAATAGACTAAACACAAGTTATTTTAATACGTAAGCAATACTCTGCTTTGGTACTACCGACATTCGCTATGCCCTCAGTTTGCATTCAGATATAATAAAAGAGTTATCGCTCAGCTGTAACTAATAATTTATTGTATTTGTTTACTTAAAATTAATAGGTACGTGTACAGTAACAATATATTATTCTTGAAAATATCATATTAATTAATTTAGTAACATGTATAAGATAATTAGTGTTTATTTTCAATTAATATAGTTTATAGAAATTTTATAAAGAGAATATAGTATTTTTTTAATGCTGCTATCTCATCATCTTTGTCATATTAACTGAATAGAAACATTTTTTAGGGCGTGTTTTTATTCTTATAATATTGTTCACTTATTATATATATTTCTAAATGTTTATACATACATGTTTATAACTAAAGACTGAGATATAGCAAATAACACTTCGTTTTAGATTAAATAATTGATATGCCTAAAGAAGCTGCTATACCGAGAGATATTTTTCATAGCGAATTTTTTAAAGAAAAACAAGATATAATATTCCATCTGCGCAAACCGTTTGCTAATGTGTAACAAAAATGTATGTTATCATATGACAGCTATTGCAGTGTATACCTATGTAAGATAATAATCATTAAATTGTTTATATATACTATATAATATATTTTTAAACTAAGATATATTTTTACTCTGCTTACGAAATAATGTATTTCGATTGCTTTTTATTTACATTTACATATTTTATTGTAAATATACATCATTTACTATTACGTACATTGTATTTATTGTCCAATCATTGAAAGTTCATTGAATTTAATTCCTGTTTGTTTACATATATATTATCAAATCACATTATTAATTCTATTTAAAAAAATTATACTTCAACTTTCTATAAGCAAATTAAATTAATCACGGTTTTCTGCAGCGATAAAAATATGAAATAGGATATATATAACAGATATATTTCTGAAACAAACTTTTATTGATATTTAGTGCAACTGATACACAAAAACTAGCGAATTACAGAAATTTCGATTCAATTTCATGTCGGTTAATAATTTAATGACGTTCCGATAACCTTGAAGGTTATTCATCGATAATTTTAAAATCGAATGAAATAAAAATAAATTATCAACGGCACTGAGAAGCAGTCACCAGTGTCGTATGATTCATATTCCCAATCAGTAAATGGCGTGTTAACGATAACGATGAGTTTTAATTCGATATTTTGATAGCCTTATAACTTAGGAACGGAAACTCAACAGCACTAAAAAGCCCTAACGAAGCACTAACCAATAACATTAAAATAGTTTTCATTTAGAAAAATTGGCGTGTCAGCGAGAATTTGGCACGCCATTGTATATATTAGCTTTAAATCTATACCTGATAAATCAAACTAAATTTTGTACACGGCACTATAGAGCACTAATTTTTTTATTTATTTTATAAGAAAATGTCGTGCTGGCGGGAACTTGGCACGCTATTTTGTATTTCACGAATAGAATACCTAAAGCTTTCAAATTTATTTTTTACATTGGCAATTAAGAGCACTAATGGATACATAATGAGTTTGTATAGTTAAAGGGCTCAAAACTTTGGAGCCCTCCTTAAGCTGTCCTTATACACTCAATAATAAAAAAATCTAAGATATGTTATGTCTACAAGATTATTTCATATTGTTAACCCAAAAGCCATAAGAAGTTATTAAATTTTAAAATATGCACTTATTATTTTTTTTCAAAATAATCTACAAAGGATTCTAAAGAAGGTCTACATTTTTCCAAATGATCAACCAGAAGGCCATAATTATTAAAAACCGCTGATCGCATCGCATATATTACTTATAAGGCTAGCTGAAAGTATAGGGCGTTGCTCCTAAGCATTTTTTTGAAGTTTGTATTATATTTAAAATATTGAAATATAATACTTATTCTATATTAGTCCTAAGTTTTAATATAAAAGGTGGTGATTGATAATCGAGTACATAGGAATTTACATGCTATTTTAAACATATGCAAGTATTTGCTTCCCAGTACATTTTACAGACAAAGTGTAAAGACAAAACTTGTAACGAATTTTAAACTGCGTAATAAGCTTAATGTCATTGTTTAAATACATTTTGTATAACACGTATTTAATAAATTAAATATGCCAATTTCATCAAAAATCAATGAGGCCACAGATTTTCTTGACAGGATATTGTTTATATTTTATATCTGTCATTCATTGAATAATTTTTACAAAATATATTTCCCGGGTAAATTTTTTATTGTATGCCAAATTAAGTATTATAAAAGAAAAGAAAACATTATACTTTTTTTTAATACGGTTATGTAAAAATTATTCAATGAATGACAGATATAAAATATAAACAATATCCTATCAAGAAAATCTGTGGCCTCATTGTTTTTGATGAAATTGGCATATTTAATTTATTAAATACGTGTTATACAAAATGTATTTAAACAATGACATTAAGCTTATTACGCAGTTTAAAATTCGTCTTTACATTTTACATTTACATGCTATTTTTAACATATGCAAGTATTTATACTTGCATATGTTAAAAATAGCATGTACATTCCTATGTACTCGATTTCCATTCACCACTCTGTATACAAATTTTAGAATTAAAATTAGCCTCCCACTTAAATTCAAATTAAAAAATATTAATGGTGCATATGAGCCCATTCCTAACGCTATAATATCCCAAAATTATGAATTCATTTTTATTGATATAAAGCGGGGGCAAGCGTTAACTTGGGTACCCACACTTTGCAACATGCATTTTATTGTTTAAACAATTGGCGCAATAAAAAATATTAAAAGCGCATAGCAGCGCGTACCGAGCGCAATATATTGACATATATTTTTAATCATTTTTAACAAGGGTGGGGGGCTAGCTTTTAGTTTGCTACCCCACTTAGAAACATGCATATACTTGATTAAAGAATTGACGCAATACAAAATATTAATGGCACATAAGAGCTCATAACGAGCGCAATAAATTGACTTTTTTTTAAATTTGGGTTTTAGTATTGGGGGGGGGGGGGGTTAAATACAGTGACCCCAATCTCCCGACGAACATTCTCATCTTCGACTTTAATGCGAAGAGATACCGAAGGAATGTGGGCCGCGGATCGGAGTTTGGGGATTCTTGGTTTAAAAGATGAATGAGATATACTTCAAAAGAGGCCGCTCCATGATTTAAAATTTATTTCTTCTAATAATTCATTATGCCAAGTTGCTAATTATAAAATGCGTCTTTGATACTTACAAAAACCATTCGACTTTCTAATAACTGTGCAATATCATGATGATTATTCCTCATAGCTAAATCACATGGGGTAAATTTGTCATTGTTCTCGACAAATAGAGGAGCTCCGTGAGCTAGTAATAACTCTACACAACGCTTTAATCCTGTAAAAGCTGCCCAATGTAAAGATGTATTACCTTCCTAAAAGATTACAGAAATTATCACTTCGCTTGACAAATATTGTTTCATATATTATGGGTCAGGCTGGTAAAATAGCGAAATACTTGAATTAATTAATAGTTAGTTAGTGATAATTAATCTATACATAATTCGTGAAATAAAAATCTTCCATACACTAAACTTTCAAGTATCTATGATACTGATATTTTTACATAAAATATATAAACAGTACAAAATTGGTGCGAATATTCAAATTTAATCATTCAAGGTATATTCTGAATATGTAAGTTTGCAAGAATCTTAAGTCTAAAAACTACATGGTCATTTCTAGAATTATGACTTATTCAGATATACGATATATGAAAGAACAACGAGTGAAACATTTGAAATTTCTTACCTGGTCCTGAGCACCAAGATCAACACGTTCTCGAGTCCCAGTGCTCAACACTACACCTTTCCATTGCAGTAAAAGTGTAACACATGCCGCCCGACGTTCCTGGGCACTAAAACTTTTCGTTTGATTCAACTGGCAAGCACAATGCAACGAACTTTCATTTCTTCCATTGCGTTTATTCGGATTTCCCCCTAAATCCGCCAAAAATGTTCTCAACAGATGTTTCATGCCGTGTCTTGCTGCATAATGCAACGCTGTATTATGTCCGTGATGGTCCCCGTAACTTAAATTTGGGTCCAAATTTTTCCGTAGTTCAGGAGAGCTTTGAAATATCTATTAAAAAAATAATGGTATTTATAAACTGCAACAATGAATGCATGCGATGAATAATGTTTTATAGGCAAAATGATATTACTTATCGCAACATGGAAGCAAATTTACTATTCAAACTGTAGCAACAATTTTATAAAACTATAAACTGTGACATACCAATGTATATACCAAGTATCTGATTTATATTCTGTATTAGAAGTTATAATTTCGTATTTGTTGTCACGGGTAGGCACAAATAATATCTGTATTTCTAATTGAAACTGCCGAAACATTTGTCCGACAATTTCAAAAAGGTTGTTACAGGCCGGACACGACGTCAGCTTGGCGTGTACAAAAATGAATAGCAGTTTAACGTAAATAATAGAAGCAGGTTTGTACCTGCATCGCAGCAAACTCGTCGCCATGTTGTAGATATTTCTTGAATTTTGATGACGCGCTCCCCATTGTAATTAATAATTATATTTAAGTATACGTTGTGTTTTTATGTTTCGAAATATACCGATACGAAAGCGTCTTGATAGCGATATGTCGTTGCTAGATTTCGTCTGTAAATCATCTGTCAAGAAACGCTACTTTGGATTTTAACAGCCGGTCCCATCTGCTGCAAAAATAAAACGAAATTAACATGATGCCATCAAGCAAAAAGTCGAATATGTGTTTATAGTTCAACATATGTGAATACAAATATTTGCGCAACTGATTATTCACTTGCAAATATATAAGTCATCACTGCCATTTTTACTATAGTAAGATTGCTAAAAAATATCAAAACCAGGTTTTTCATTAATAATATTTATATATATATTTATCTGTGGCTTGGTGCTATAAGTACCTATCTCACTTTTTGGCGTTATTGAGTTACAAATACTATTCGCTTCTGATTTTCCTGTTCTTTACGATAGTATAACTAATTATGGCTAAATTAGCTTTCTTTAGTTAGTTGTCTGCGTTATTTCCATTTTATAATCTATTTAAGTAGGGAATAATATTCGTGCAAGAAGTGCCTATACATAGGATTTTAGGTGGGTTTGTTTATGTGTGCAATAACTACCAAAGTTAACATTGGCTGTTTTAGCATTAAATATTCATTGCGTTTATAGAACTTAGGTTGGCTAATCATATTTAGCTCGCCGTACGAAGTACCGAAGAAGCTAAAGCATTCGGTCGTGTGTCTGTAGCATTCTCGGATCAAAAAATGTCATAAACAAAAAGTGTTTGTCTCGTCGCCCTAAATCCAAGAATATATATAACTCATATACTTGGATGTTAGTCGTCGCTCGTAACACCAAATTTGTACCCTCTACTCCTCTGTAGGTACCGGAGCGAATCACACCAAATTTGGTACACATATTATTTGGCATCCCGTTTGAATCCGCTCGCAGTTTACAACCAATCGCCCGTATACTTCTCGAGTTATAGGGCCCCAAAATTTGGAGCCCCCCTTATTACTGCCCTTATAAAATAATTATAACACTCAAAAATTCTACTAAAATTTCTAAGATCTATAAAATTTTTTCATGTTGTTAACCCATAGCCCGAAAATACTTATTAAATGTTATAATTTTGAATTTTAAAATATGCACTAAAAATATTTTTTATCAATATAATCTACAAAAAATATTAAGATTTTTTATATCTATAACATCTTTTCAAATTGTTAACCAAAAGACCAAAATAATTAAAACCCAGTGCCCGCAACGAATATCTTACTAAAGGCGAGCCCTACACATTGGTGTGTTTTACGCGTACCAAATCTTATTTAATCCGAGAATGTTACAGACACATGACCAAACACTATAGCTTTCTAGTAATATCGTGTGACGTACTTAAATTACTGGATATAAATTGGTTGACTTCCTTAAAAATATTAGTGGTTCAAAATTTGTATTCTACATAATTAAAAATAATTCAAAATTCCATCAAATATAATATACGGCAAGCTAGAGGCATAGGTCCATGTATTTGTTATTATTGCCCATATAAACAAAATAGTAATAACAATATTGTTTCATATCAAATTTTCCTATAAAACCTTTTTGGTTATAAAATTATTTCTACGTAAATAAAAAATTTCACTAAATATAACTAGCTCGCTAGCTGAAGGCATAGGTGACGATACTTACTCTTGTTTATAATGCCAGCATAAATTTCGATACTTGTAAATACTTACTTTGTATCCTAAAAAATAATAATTTGCGGCTTCAAATTTAGAACAAATCTATTATATGTAATTTACATGTTGGTATCATGACCTATAGTAAATTAAATAATCAGATTTTATGTTCATTTGAGTAATGTTGATCCTTGCGGACAAAAATAACTTCAAATTTTATAAGAATCACTGTTTTTCTAATTCATAACATATTCGAAATATTCTATACTTCCTTTTGAAATATCCCTTTTACCTTCTTTTACGAAGTAATACGTAAGTATTGCAATCATGAAAACAGATCATATTAAATATTATATTAAAATATTTTGATTTCCAGTTAATTATAAACCTATTTTGATGCCTAAAAATAAAATCCCTCTTATAGATATTTTTCCGAATCGAAGATACTTGGAAGTGTTGAATATTTGCCGGATGAAAAAGAAATATTCTGAAATGTCATTTATCTAATTGAATCTAGCGCAGATGATCCGATTAATTAAGCTACATTCGAATACATGACAACGTAAACAAGATACTTATGATTTTTAGTAGCATTTTTCTCGTAACTGGTGCATTTCATGAAGAAACTTTTCAAACAAAAGTCGTGCGAAATATTTATAAATAATTTCATTATAAACATAACTATTTTTTCCGTGAGTGCAGCCGTTATAGTGATATTGAAGATTGAACAAAGAATGCATAGAGTAAACATGCACTGCCGGTATGGATATTCTCTTCAAAAATAAGAGGTGCACAACTAGACCATATACAAGTCTTAAGTTTGAAGTCTCAAAATTTTACGTTCGACCGTTTCTGCTCTAGAGCGTTTACACACACACAGACGTCACTCCGAAAATAGTCTCATTCGACTCAGAGAAGCTCAAAACGTGTATATCCGTTGAAATCTTGAGTTCGATTTTTTTGGTGATCCCTATACTTACTTATTACTTCGTAAAAAGAAAGTAAAATGTAGGTAATCGTATTCGTACGATTATTGTTTAAGGTATCGTAATCGTAATCGCAAAAGTGCTAATCGTTTCATCACTAGTTAAAACCTATATAAAATTGTAATACAAATTAAATTGGCCAGCACTCGACTTTCTTATACGTCGTTGTTACTAGAAATATATCCCAACCAAACTGTCATACCAACCTATACTTCACAGTAAACTATGTAATGGTACCATGTAGCTAATTATTTTATAACGTTATCACATACTGCTTGCTTAATATAAAATATAGATTGTTTCTTTAATATTAACCCCCTTATTAATATATTCAAATATAATATTTAAAATGTATACTGCATCGTAATATTTATATTCAATAACCAATACTCGCGAAAAAAGTTCTGAGTCGGTCTATTTGTGAAAACCTATGCCAAATGACAAATATCAAATTTTTTGAATAAATTTTGTTTTTCTGTCAAAATGTTGTCAGGTATAGTTCATACGATTTATTAAATAGAATCCTATACATGCGAATCTATCGAAACATAAATAAGAAATGAAATATTTTCTTTAACTGTTTTCTTGTAACTGACGCATAATTTGAAGTAATATTCAAAACCAATGTTCATTATAAACATCACAATTCTTACCATAAGTGCAGCCGCTCAACTAATAATGGAGAAAGAATAAAAAATGCATAGAGTAAACGTACACTTCCGGTTTGATTACTTGTTTCAAAAATAAAAGGTGCACATCTTAACTATTATACAAGTCTTATGTTAGAAGTTTCACATTTATACGTTAGATAGTTTTGGCTCTAAAACGTAGATACACAGTCACACAGACGTCATTACGAAAATAGTCATATTCGATTCTGGGAAGGTAACAAAATACTCTAATAATTTGCCATTTAGCATCAGTTATAATTATAATATACCTATTATACCTAACGAGAAAATTAGTCTTGTGCTGGCCACAAGCGATTTTCTTTTTTAATACAACTATATTTTGATTTGTATTCATGCTAGATTGCCGTGAAACTAAATAAATATGTGTGGTAACTAGGCAAACGTACCCTATTTTCAATTGCAATTTTTCACTGAGTGGTACATTTTTTCGAGAAAACTTTCCAAACAAAACTATTAAAATTTGTAATGTCTTTAACATTTATTAATTGCTCTTTTTCTCTAACTAGTGTCGTATCCCAGATATTGATATAGTAGCAGATGTAACTGGTAACTCTGATTAAGATATCTAAAACAAATAGGATATACACCCTTGGACCTAAAGTTAAAGTTTCACAATTTTGCTATCAATAGTTTTGGCTCTTCTATAGCGTTCAAGCACACACACAGACAGACTTTTTTCCGATTCATGTATGGTCAAAACGTGTAATTCCGTTTGAATCTCGAGTTGGAAAATTTAGATAATATTTATATTTTCTTATAATCAAAGTGTATTTTCACATGTTATTAGGGCCGGCATCTGACCAAATCTCTATATGGACCCAGGCGGCTACATAGACAAATTGCACCATACAGTCTACATACATCTAATCGCTAATAAACAAAGTTTCGTGATCGTATTCACTACTACGGCTACTACATTATCAATGAATGGGTAGAACAATAGGGTTTACGGTTGAAATCAGGTTTGTATCAACAACGTTTACTAGCACGATATTACTCCTAAGGATTATAATGAAATACTAACTTCGTTTATATATGCTGCAAGATATTTTAATCTACAATTATTGAGTAAGAGTATTAGCTACATGAAAGGTGCACAACAGGTTTTTAGCACTCCACGTTTACTGTAACTAAATATTAACTGCGATTTTTGTTAGTTGCATTAAGTTTATAGGAATTTAATACCAATTAATAAACATAACACAAACGCATATGATTATAAGCATAGGTGATTGGTGTACAACAGGTTTATACCTGTCCACTACAAACATTACTAAGATTAAATGTAATTTTGTTATTTGCGTTAGCAGCAATATGTAATTAAAAGTATCTGTTGTTTAAACAAGATAAAAGTGAGTTTCGATAGCAAAGCAAAGATGCATGTACAGAACAAAAGCTTATAGGTGAACAACAGGTTTATTTCAGTTCGCAAGGTATACCATTCAGTTTCAAATGCTGTTTTATAGTGTGCACTAATGAATATATTTAGAACAACTTACCTGGTGTTTTAACAAGTTATTACGTGACATTTTTGAGCGTGATGCAAAGATACATCGGCGAACCGTTCGGCATTTTAGTTAACGATGTTGAACCGACGGCGGCAGTAGTCTGGAACCGTCGCGGCGCTCGATCGATGTGATGACGCCCGCGCTCTTGCCTCCACCATAGAACGGCGCGGAACATTTAAACTCCCACCAGATGTTTGTGGGTTGGATAGTAAAGAAGCCGCTGGCATTTGCATCTTTTAATGCACTGGAAATTGTTCGGGATAAATTTAGCTATACACGATTGCTAGTCCCAAGCCGTTATACATGCGATATTTATTTTTCAAATTTTATTCAAAACTATTTATACAAACATTGCATGTTTTGTTGAACAACATGTATAATTTCTTACTATATATGGCCGGTTGTACCAAAATCACGTATTGCTAATCTAGGTCTAGCTTAAATTGTGTCCAAGATATTCGCAGGTTACGCATGTCATAGGGTTAGTATAAATATCACACAATAGACGAGAATCGTGAGTATGTTATTTCCTACGCGGGAAAGTAATGTATTCGCCGTCAACGCTGAGAGACATGTTATTCTTATGCCGCGATTGGCGACCCTTCTTATTGTAAGACAAACACGCCTTTATGCAAGGCTTAATAATACTAATAATATTATTTATATATATATATGTATATATATATATATATATATATATATATATATATATATATATATATATATATATAGAACAATGGCGAACATCTTGAATAAAGGTTTACTATAAAATGCATATTACTAGCTGTGTGCTATGAAATCTTCGTGCATGCGCATGAAACCGCGTGAACTGTACAGGCACAGACTTTATGTGGGCGACTGCCTCCACGCCTAACGAGTTGTGGGGGCAAGAGTATATGTTATAAAATAATTTTCAAACTTCCCGAACATACATATTTTTTATTAGCCACCCCTTTAAAAGTAATGCTTGCGTTAAAAATCATTGAAAAAAATATATGCTCTTGCTCCCACAACTAGTAGAGTGTCATGTGGTTTTTTTAATCTCAATGCTTATGCACAAAGATGTCATAGCACACAGCTATCAAATTAAAAGCATATTAAATTTGAAATACCATTATTAAAGATGTTCGTCATTGTTCGCGCACAATATAATAAAATGTATTAAATTTCTCACTCTTTTTACTTTCTTTTACGAAGTAATAAGTAAGTCTTGTAATCATGAAAAATTTCGAACTCGAGATTTCAACGGATATACATGTTTTGACCTTCCCTGAATCGAATGTAACTATTATCGGAATGACGTCTGTGTGTGTGTGTCTGTGAACGCTCTAGGGCCAAAACTGTCTCCAATATCCCTAGAACGACTAAACTTATGGCAAAAATTGTTTTGTTCATAATGAAAGTATTTCGCACAACTTTTGTTTGAAACATTTCTTGAAAAAAATTACCAGTTGCGAGAAAAATGCTACGAAACATTATAAATATCTTGTTTACGTTGCCATGGATTCGCATGTAGCTTATAAAATTGGATCATCTGCTATTTTGACAAGAAAAAAAAATAGACTCAATTAGATAAATGACATTTCAGAATATTTCTGTAGAGTATTGCTTAGTGTAGCAGCTTGTTTTGGTTATATATATATATATATATATATATATATATATATATATATATATATATATATATATATATATCTAGTGAAAGCTGCGTAAAAGAAAGTCGAGTGCACACCACAATAAATGTCTGCTGTGGCCTGCTCTCGACTTTCTTTTACGTAGTTTACACTATAAGTATATATAGGTTTATATATATATATATATATATATATATATATATATATATATATATATATGTATATATATATATATATATATATATATATATATACATATATATAACCCTTATATATATATATATATATATGTGTTAGAAAAAATCATTTACACGAAATTTTGAATTGCTAGCTCAACCTCTTTCCGTTCCTGTAAGGGGGTGAAGGTTGACAAAATGCTAATAATTTAGACAATTGTGGCATTTATCTCGAAAAATATCGCATGCAAATTATTCAATTATTAATTATCTATAAAAATGGTCAAATGCATATTTATCTTAACATGCATCGATTCGCTGAAAAATGCATAAAAGCTTTTTCTTTTAAATGAGATTTCTGAATACAGTTTATGCTTTTGTGTGCTATTGGGTCTTTTGCAATTTGTATGCATGCTTGATTATCTTCGAATATAATTGAAGGTTGGGAAATATCATAATTGCAAATTTCCTTCAAGAGTGATCTCAACCAAATTGTTTAACATGTAGCATTATTTAGGGATATATATTCAGCATCAGTAAACGAGAGTGATACTGTTGACTGTCTCTTTGTTGCCCAGGAAATAGTGCATCCGTTTTAAATACCGTAACTGTTACCGGATATCACTAACCATAATAACTCCTAGATCTTTGAAAGTGGTAGACGGGCCATGATTTGCATTATTTATATTTATATTCAAGTCATTTACAAGAATAAGGTTCTATTTGCTACCAAACAAGACTAGTGTTGATTTTGTAGACTTTATTTTTATGGAATATTCTTGAGAAAGAGCAACTAGATTATTGAGATCATCATTAATTTGTAGTGACGCTTGTAGAGATTGGGTAAAATGAAAGATATAATTTGGTGTCGTCAACATAAACTATGATATGAGCAATTTTTAATACGTCAATGTAAATAAAACGTATAACGTAAATAATATTGGGCCCAGAACTGAACCTTGCGAAACACCTAGAGGAACTGGGGACATTTCGTATATACTATTGTTTAATTGTACACACTGCGATCTATTAATTAGGTAAGAGGCAATCAAGTTACAAGTAATTACATCAAAATTATAATATTGTAATTTGGATAGCAGTAGTTGGTGATTTAAAGTATTAAGAGCCTTACTGTAGTTTAAGATAATAAGTGCTGTAGTCTTACCCTTTTTAGATGTTCGTAAAATATCGTCAGTTATTATTTTTAATGCCGATGCTGTGTTATGGCGTGAACGGAAACCAGATTGATGAGTAGGAATAATATTCTAATATCTAAGTAGCTCATCATTTGGTCAAGCAATATATATTCAAATATTTTTGATAGGACGGATAGATTACTAATGGGTCTTAAATCGTCGGGTTACTTTATTTTGGAATTTAGGTAACAATGGCTATTTTCCAAGTCGTAAGAAAATATCCTGATAAAATTCAGGTATTGAAAATATGCAAAAGATATGGGATGATACGAGGCATGATCATATGTAATGATAGCTGGTCAATACATACAGCTTTTGATTTGATTTTATTTACAATATTTTGAAGTTGCCTTACAGTGCATAATGTGAAGGAGAAAATAGAGGTTTTATTGTTAAAACTAATATTATTGAAGAGGTAAGTAAGCTCAGGAGAACAGTCTCCTGTAATAAATTGTCAGGGAAAATGTTCGTTAATTATTGTAGGATTGTTAAGGGTAGGTAGGATAATATTTCTTATTTTCGAAGAAAACAAACCAAGCTTCTGAAGTTTAGTCCAAGTGTCAGTCTAATTAATGTTATTTAAGACACACCATCAGGTCCATCTAGTTCGAAGTAATGCCGCCCGAGAGCGGTCTCGGCTATTTTAGATGGTGGCGCTATCATCGACCTGTTCAAGCAACCAGTGATAGAAATCATGCGCACAGTATTAGAAATTAAGAGGAATCCCCATGGTTGGCCGTCCTTACAGGTGTAAAGGGGGAAGCGCACGAATATCGTAGCGCCATAAGAGCCAATGCTATTTACTACTTGAAGCGTTCTAGTTGAAGTGTTCGTTGGACCCTTAAAATACTTTCTAATACATTTTTTTGGATAAAACTTTTAGAATATTCCGGTAGAAAAATAGTCAATGTATGCTTGTCTAGTTTTGAATTTTTAAATTTGTCATCTCAATAAAAACTATGAACATTTAAAAATAGGGTAAATATAGAACAATATAAAAAAAAATCTAAGCAAAATATTGAAAATCGAAAACTAGAGAGGCATAGAGCGAAGTTTTGGCTATCTGAAAAATAAAAATTTCATTCATTTTAATGTTGTAATTAAGGAGTTTTAAGGGTTCGACGAAACCTTGTTTAGCTATGTTTTGCTGTGTTTGCAGCGGGTATGGGGATTTCTCTTAACTATATTTACGCTACAATCAAAGATATTCCATCGAATAATAACTGTTTATTGAATATAAAGGCAATACGGACACATTGTTACACATTTGGTCAAAGTTATATTTCTTAATTACATAAAACTAGTCAAAATCATGATTAAACAAACCTGCATAACGCAAAAAAGACAACGACTCGATCTTTATAAAAAGAAAAAATCAGTGGATTCATAATTGCATATATAATACCTGGTAAAATTGTTATCTTTTTATATACAGATACGGAGATAAAAAATAAAAACCTCCAAAATAGGTCATTTATTACAGTTCTTATTTCTTATATCCGAAACTGTAAATTTAATTTAAAAGAAAACATTAACCAGGCAATATTTATGCAATTACGAATCCACTGATTTCTTTTTATAAAGATCGTATCAGTGTCTTCTTTTTTTTTCGAGCTTGATGATTGACGTTAATCTGAAGTTAATGTAGGCCCGTATTTCATATCGTATAGGCTATACGGAATTCTACTACTATGGCTATAGTAGTAGAATTCCATAAATGTCAATAACAATTCCAATTAGTATCAGACTTGTTCACGAACCTTAATTATAATTTTCATGTTAAATGTTAACCATAGTCCCGTTGATGGAGTGAAATGAATTTTTCAGCTCAGTATAGTTAATATGAGAGAAGTTTCTGAGAGTAATGAGTTTAAGAGTCAAAATAGGTTTAGATTACTATAAAAATAAGACATTGATAAGATACATTATGCAGATTGAACCCGAGTTCTTTACCATATCCTCATTTGCAATAAAAACATCTAATAGTTTCATTAGTTGGAATATAGCGAGTGGGCTCATAAATTACTTGCATTAAGTTAAACGAATCAAACAATAATGAAAAACGGTCCACAATGCCACTAGCCAGATATAAGAAATTAATATTTAGGTCTCCGCAATATATTATATACGATTATAAAGGACTCCAACAGAGATTGTAGTATTTTTATATTTAATTTAAATCCATAGTTGCTTAGTTACAGATGTGGGTAAAGTATGATATGTATGGTTTGACTTGACATAATTCGCAACGCCACAATTACAAAATTGCCGGTAAACATGAACAAATGATTATCCCGAAATGGAGAACTTATCAGGATCAATATCATCAGTTAACCAAGTTTCTTTAGGTCTTATTATCAAATTTACTTGAGCCCATATTTATAAGAGATAAATAATATATGTTTACAACTTATCTACATTTTATATTCTATTAAATAAGGTTCATATACTAATAAAAACAATGCAAGTAAATCATCAGCTGTGCAGTGCGTAAAGAAAAAAAAAACAGAAAAACAAACAGGAGAAAAACACAATAATTAAATAAATCTAAGTATCTTTACATATTATTATATATCGGTGACGTGTGCACAGTGTTCTGTATATGATATGAGCGAATAGTTCCCACGGATGCACCTTGTTAATTTCTGATTAACCTCACCTACACAACTTTATTACCACCTTGGTGTTAATTAATGGATTTACCACAATATTAGTTTTGGAAAATATCTTCTTTTAGTGCATTTATGAGTTAAGAAGTATGTCGTGGAATCAGTGCGGACACTTAGCGTAATATAGATAGATATATCAAGAGGGAGAGAGAGAGGGAAAATAGAATAGAGAGAAAATGGGAGAGAGATATAGAGATAGAGAGGAAATCTATGAAATCTGCGAAATTAGATAGAATTATATCAAAACTATTTCATTTTATTTTATTAATATGTTAGCACACAAATAAGTGGAATTTATATAGGTACTGCCAAATATGAATTACATTTCTAGCACTATCTTGGAAAAATCGCAGCGTCACCATCGGGCATTTGACTTGCCAATAATCATTTAATCTAATTCTAAAATTAATTAGTAAAAATTATGTATTGCGGTGTTACATGTACTAAGTTTGAAGTCCTGCCAACAATACCCATTTTGAATGCACCTATAGAGTAACAACCGCGGACACGACGCAAAGTTCTGTTTATGCCATTAGCAAGTTTAAATTAAATTCGATTTTCTGGCATCAAACCGAAATGCACCCTAACATTTCATGCAAAACTTAATCACGTTATATTTGCTAAAATATTGAAACGCAACATATAGTTCCTGTTGTTAATTTAATACGTTTCAATATCGATTGATTATCAGATATAACATTAATTACTTGGGAACTACTACTACATAGTGTTCCCCATAGGAAACTATTTGTTTTTATACCTTTTAGTATAATATTTATAAAATATGAAACTTGTGTTTTCTGGCAAACCTTACAGTTTACAATTTCGTATAACCAGAGACTAGGATATTTTAATACAAATAACTTTGTAGACTATGCGAACACTACCATATTGGAACAAGAAATCATTTATGACAAAAGACTCTTTTTCGAAATGTATCATATAGAAATCAACCCAGAAATGATATTAAACCCAAAATCCGATTCACAAAATTTAAGCAACATATATTCATACCTTCTTCAAATAACATAACAATAAAAAATTTACCAAAGAAAATTAAAAACAACTTACAATTTAAAATATAAAGAATCTTTTGCTCTTCAAATCACTACAATTCCCGCCAAGTTGGTTTCCATTTCTTTTTCTTGAGGTATGGGTAACATATAAATCCCGCCAACTTGCTCAAGGTTGTCGAAATAACCATACTCAAACATTTAATATGTGTTGTGTTATTGAATATTTTATTTTTCTTAATTATTTTTTTTAAACTTGTATATTTTTATCTTTATATATAATTTAAACAAGACTGGTATTAATAACTAAACAATAATACTCTACATACATAACAATAAGTGTACAATAGTTTTACGTAATAACAACAAAGCAAACAAATTTTTTTCAATTTTAATAAATGAAATCTCAATTGTAAAAAAATACCAAATACAAATTCATTTGAGAACTTACATATATTATATATTCAACATTTTCATAGTATGAATCTTGATGAAGCAAAAAAGATATTTGTGAATTATATAGATTCTAAAAATTAAAGAACCATGACGTTGTTTTTGAATTTTATTTCTCATAACTATAACCCAATACAGTCGGTGGTGACCAATGATTATAGATGTAGAGGTTGTCTCAGGCTGGCAATTGTTACGGTATTGGCTGGCCAAATTATGACACGTCGCGTGACCTAACGTTGGCCCGATGCAATTTTTATAGATATAGATATAGACGTTGTCTCAGACTAGCAATTATTATTCTCTTGGCTGGCCAAATTATAACGCGTTGCGTGACCCAACGTTTGCGCGATGTATGTATAGTACACTACTATACATAGGCAAATCACTTAATTTAGCACTAGTAGCCTTAGAAGCTGAAGTGTAATATTACTTTTAATAAAAAAAAAAAAAAAAAAAAAAATTGATGAAATTATCCATCATCTACCAAAATTAACGAACTGTTAAAACATTTACAAAATATATATTTTTTAAAACTTCAACTGTCGCCGAACCAATCTTACTTTACAATTCGTTGTACAGAATCAGAAACAGCAAAGTTATTAACAGATAAATTAGGATATAATCCATAAATTTGTATTTTCGAATGTAATTTTATTTTATATTTCAAGGATAATTTAAGATTTAACAATTTATTATATTATATTTGAAATCTTGTTTTCCGTTGCGCTACTATGTCGTTTTAATGATCGATTATGTCTTTTTTCCAATTGTTTACTTTCATCTAAGTTGTGCACTTCTATGCATAATTTGTTCTATCTACAATATCACTTGAACGGCTGCACTTACGGCAAAAATAGTTAAGTTCATAATGAAAGATATTAACATTTTGCACAACTTTTTGTTACGTTGTCATGGATTCGCCATGTATGTAATAGACTGAATTAGATAAATGACATTTCAGAATATTTCTGTAGAGTATTGGTTAGTTTTGATAGCTAGTACTTCAAAACCATTACACATTGGTATTGGTATAATTATATTATATTTATTATTATTATTACAACAATTTACTTCCGGTATACTTCCTACATTGAGGAGACTGTCTAACGCTCTAAATTGTTTACACTGCCTTGTTCATTCATAGCTTCGTTTTACCCACTAAATGTATTTCACTCTAATGTGAAAATACTGCTTTGTGCATTTCATGCCCTGTGAAAACACCGCTTCGTGAATTTTATGCCCAGTGACAACATCGATATGTTCAAAACCTGCCTTTGACTACAGCACCTTTGTTTGGAAGCATATACTTTGGCTTTTGACCGCCACACGGCGCTCACCGCGGCGCTCAGTGAACAGTGGATGCAAGACATTTTATATTTTCTTTTACATTTAAATGAAATACGGCGAAATGATCATTTGTGTTAGAATAATATTTTAATATTAATTATTTTTATAAATTCACTTAGATATTGTCGGCCTATAACCATATGTCGTGAATAAATTATAAATTTTAATAACATGTTACTTCCCTTATACTTATGATTTATAGATCTAGGGAACAGCGAACATGAATAAATATTGTAATTTAATAACATGTTACTCCCCCTAAACTTTCGATTTACTGATCGCTAGTATAACCTAGAATCACGAAAATGAATAAATATTGTAATTTAATAACTTGTTACTTAAACTTAAGAATTAAAGATACCTAACTTAACCTAGAACAGCGGAAATTAATCATTATTGTATTTTACTAACATCTAACGAGACAGATCATTCCACCGTATTTCATTAAAATGTAAAAGAAAATACAGAATGTTTTGCATGCACTGTTCACTGAGCACTGCAATGTGCGCCATGCGGCGGTCAAAAGCCAAAGTATGTGCTTCCAAACAAAGGCTTAACGAAGCTGTGTTTGAACAACGCAGTGTAAACAATTTAGAGCGTTGAACGTATTCCCCTACATTGCAAAGGGATGAACATTTTCAAGTTAACTCGGATACAGTTTATGAGCTGAAATCTCAAGCAGACTTAGTTGCAACGCATGATTCACTAATCACTCAGAGAGTAAATGCTTTAACATACAATAATTCTCTCAACCCTAATTATAATTCGGCAACTAATCAGCAAAATGAACTTTTAATTCAAAACTATAATCCAAACAGTAGATATAATTTAGATTGCCATAGTTATAGTAGATTTGAACAACAAAATAATAAGTACAAAACTCTTATAGACCAGGCAATGTCTAGGTTCTGACTTACAAACGGTCAAGGAAAGTTGTAATTTAGTAGATTTCTACAGCTTTAAGTCCTCATTAATATTGCGAGTTTGCGACCTTGAGCGACCGCCGTTCGCGCCACCATATTGGAAAATAAATGCGAAATCCAGTTTTTCGAGAATATCTTTTCTCCAGCGCCACCTAAGTTAAAAATAGCAATTACAAAAATTATAGAATATAAAATTTTCTGCAACTTTTCTAGGAAACATGTTTCAATCCGATGAAAATTTCACGAGTTACACGAGATGAAGATTTACTAAAAAGTTTGACAAACCATTTCTTTTATAAGTAAATTTTATTACTATTTGTAAGTAGTAACTCACCAGTCATCGATGTTCTCGAATCAGACGGTTTAATTGACAATCAAATTAAAGATTATGTACCAGCTATTCCGGAATATATAACAAAATGTAACAAAGTAATTTTAAGCTCGAGAAATTGATATTTTGATTTTTTAGTAGATACCGGAGCTAGTATTAGTATAATTAAATGATCAGTGATTATGGGGAAAAATTTCAGCACGATAAGTAAGAATAGATTAATAACCAGAATTTCGGGTCAATCTTTACCAGTTATTGGGACCGCGAATATTCAAATTTATTTAGGGAATAAAAGCATATGTAATAATTTTGTTGTATGCAAGCATAATTTATTTTTGTATACCGACGGATTCATCGGGTTAGATTTTCTAAGGAAGTTCCCACAGAAAAAAGTTTTATAAGTAAAATAGTTAAATTAGGGAAGAATATAATAAAAATTTCTACCATAAACTATTTTGAAAGCAATGAGCAGTTGCTTGAGGAAAATATAATATATCGGCAAAGTGACCAAGTAGAAACAATTAACGCGAATGTTTCAATAAATTCTATTATATATAAACTAATATAGAATCGCCAGATTCTCTGCATAATAGGGTTATTGATTCGGATAGTGAATCAGTAGTCATAGAAGATTTAGTCAAAGATTGTATGTTTGATTCAGTATTAGAAGATTTAAGTAACGAAGTGACAGTAAGCAAGAATCAGGGCGATAGTCTCAACGGAAAACTTGATACGGATGTTTCAATGAGTTCTATACGTATCAAGGGTGACAAGGGTGATAATTTCATCAAGATGCGAAATTATTTGCACTGGTATTAGAGAAAATATAAATCAGAGTTCAGATAGCATTTTAATAGAGCCTGCAGGAATATTCACTCACGGAATTTTAGCAGCCAGAGTTGTGGTTTGTGAGAAAATTGAGAAGTTTTTATTTAAATAATGAATATAAGTAACGCCGAGGTTTGAATACTCTCTAAAACCTTAATCGGATATGAAGAAATTATTACTCTAGTAGAAAACGATAATAGTGAAGTTCCAACTAGTCAAATCATGAATTTTAATGATTTTCCCCGAAATTTCAACGTAAGTCATTTGAAACCAGTACATAAACTTAAATTATTTAATTTACTTAATAATAATCGTAACATATTTATGTTCGAGGGAGCAAAGTTAGGTTTCACGTCAAAAATTACCCACAGAATAATTACTGAGAATGTTCATTCAATTGCAAAAGCTCATTACCGCGTGCTATATGCACAAAGGGAAGTATTAGATAATGCAATTAGTACCTTATCACAAATCGGAATCATAGAAGAATCCGAATCACCGTGCTCAGCACCTGTTTTCCAATACACAGGAAGCTTTTGATAGTCTTCTGTCAGCTTTACTTGAGGATTCAGTGATAAAATATCCGTATTTTCAAAATCCATTCATTTTGGCAACAGACGCTTCCGGCCAAGCCTTCGGTGCCATTTTGAGTAAAGGATTTGAACAACTCTGAAAACAAATTACTCACCTAGTGAAAGGGAAGGTCTTGCAATTGTTTGGGCCGTGAAAACATTTCGGTGTTACATTTATGGCATCAAATTCACATTAATAACTGATCATAGACCATTTCGTTAGCTTATGAATCTTAGAGATCCGAATAGCAGAATAGCACGTTGAGCATACTAACACTAATGGAATACGAGTTCATTGTCATTCATCGACCAGGAAAAGAGCACAAAAATGCTGACGCATTGTCGCAAATTTCTATTGGATACATCGATGAATTTGAACCTATCTAGAATAGTGAGCGTATTCGTATTAATCAACAACAAGATCCGGATATCATCAAGTGAATGGAAAAACTAAGCCCAGCAAGCTTAGAAAATGAATACTTTATTGATAATGATGGAATATTGTACAAAGAACGCACCGAAAATGAACCCGAAGATCGATTAGTTGTACCAAGAATAATGATTACCAAAATCTTAAATACACATCACGACTTACAACAAGCAGGACACCAAGTATACAATAAAACTTTGGAGTCAGTAAAAAGACGTTTTTTTTTCTTTGGAAGGAATGGCTAACTGCATAATGATTACTGCATGAAATGTATACCATGCTGCGAACGGAAGACATCACCACACATACGTCCAGCACCTCACTAACATTTTCCTGCATGCTTAACACCACTTGAATGAGTTTCATTGGACATAGTTGGTTCACTGCACACTAACCGACAAGATAATAAATACATATTAACTTTTCAGGACGCCTTCACACGTTATCCAGAAGCTATTGCATTGGCCGATCAAAAAGCAGAAACAATAGCCAAAGCTATTACTACGGAAATTATATCTCGACATGGAGCTCCTAAGTAATTACTAACGGATAGAAGAACTAATTTTGTGTCTAAAATCTTTAAAAATGTCTGCAGAATGCTAGGAATAACTGAGCTCCAAACAACAGCTTACCGTCCAACGTGTAACGGACGGATCGAGCAAGTCCATCGAACTTTGGCAGACTGCATGTCACATTACTTACAAAAAGACCTGAACGATTGGGATAAAAGGTTACCTTATGTTATGATGGCATCCAGGAATTCGTCTTACAGTGCTACAGGTGAAACCCCGTTTTTTTCTTAAGGGGGGGTCCTTTTATAATTTTTCAAAATATCGATTTTTTTTTATTACATAAATCGAATGCTACAAGTGTGTAGAATATTTTGTTAAAATTATTTGGCGGTCCGTGAATTAGTTCCGTCGCTACACGGCTTTCAATGGACCATTGACCTGAGCGCTGACGGGCGCTCAGGTAGCAAGTTCGCTGCGTTGTCCAAACTTCAAACGCGTTTTTTTCGAAACAAGATTTTTCGAATCTGCGGGAATTGTAACTTTTGAACCGTTCAACCAATCGACTTCGCGTTTTGTCTGCCTAAAAGGAAATTGAATTCTCGGGCATCTATACCTATCAAATAGCAACATTTGGATGATTAACGATTTTTCACAGCAGGCCAAAGTGGAAAATCATGCGACAAAACTGTACCTTATTTTCAAGTGGCCGCCATTTTGTTTCTATATGGAATTTTTTCATGTTTGTTAGGTATAGATGCCTCCTCGGAATGTAAACTTCAAGTTTTTTTTGGTTTCATGTTTCTAGGTGACGAATTGCAGCTTCTCTACCTCCCGCAGATAACATTTATTTTATAAACATGACTTCCTGTAGTCGCCATTTTGGACACCATTTTGTAATATTACATGTTGAAAAAATCACGGTTTGTAGACAAAAAATAAATAAACATTTTGCCAAAAACCACAAATGTCTAAATCATTTCAGTTCCTCAAAAAAAATTGCCAAACATCAGGTAGTTTTGGCTCAATTATAATAGGAGCCCCCCTTAAACGACATATTATCATCAAACAGAAATTCGAAACCTAAAAAAACTACAGACTACAGCTCCGAAATGAGATCACGACTAAGCGACATAATTATTATCATTGGCATTATTTTGGTTATAATCGCGGCATATAAACTTAGACGTTTTATTAGTTGCAAAACAAAGTCTCACGCGCAACATGCTAGGAAATCAGTTGAAGAAGTAAAAATGCCTATCCTTATTCCTACTCAAATCTGTCAAAAACCAGAATCCATGGAAGCAATCGTTAATAATCATAATAAACAAAGTATTCGAAACAAAAGTTTCGAATTCCGGTTTTTTAATAAAAGTCAAAAGTAATAATTGTTAAGATTTCGGATACCACGTCATAGTCGCTGTTATGTACCCAGGAAATTATGTATGAAATCGATGAATATTATGTACCCAGGAATTTGGCACACCTGTCCAATGGAAGCCAACCTATGTTTTAAACTGAATATATTGTAATTTCACATTCATTAATTATGTAAGGAAGGGATTTAGTATCATTCTATATCACGAAATGCAAGCTAAAATTTAGTAATAAGACGAGACTCATAAAATAATTTAATTATAAGTTAGAAAATAATAATAATAATAATTAAGCAGATGGACATTAGTATTACATAGTAGACATAAAAGAATCATATACTGCCGAAGATTGCTTGTCACAGCTTAAAACTCAAGGGACAGTGAGGAAATGTCTACACAAAGAGTTCAATAACTCTGAAGGGACACCAGTACTGCGACCCCACTTTTCCTGTTAATGTTCGATGATCAACGCTATGATCCAGAACCAGCATACTTTGCTCTCGCCATTAATAATCCAGACGTAGCCGAATGCAGCAAACAAGGAACCCAAGTGAATATTGCAGAAACCTAAGCTGAACTCATGAGCAACCTTGAAACAAATCGTCTGGTCTTCCTCGGAAAACCTGGAGACCCATATCCAGAAAAGGAAAGAAATTCGAGAAGGAAGTACTTTTCCTTGAAGTCAAGTATTGGAAAACCGGAAAATTAGTTTTTTATGTTACATTCTGCAAGTGTTAAATATAAATTCAGTAAAAATTATCGAATATGTATGCAAATGTTTTTATAAGTATTATGTTGTATTGTTTAATTTACACATTAATTTGGTATAACTTTAATTAATTATACCTGTGGTGGCATATTATTTTATAAAATTATTACCAAGAAAACCACGCCTGAATCCAAAAATATATATAACTCATATTTTTGAATTTTAGTCGACGCTCGTTTGATCGTTCGCAAGACCTAAAGGTTTCCTTTATACATCCGGAGTTATAGAGCCCCAAAATTTGGAGCCACCCTTAATACTGTCCTTATGAAACCAATTAAATATTCAAAGCTTTAACAAGAACCTCTAAGATATCTTAGATCAACAACATTTCTTCATATTGTAAACCGAAAGGCCATAATAAAATATTAAAAAGAATATTAACAATTTTAAAATGTGCAATAATTATCTTTTATAGTATGTATATCAAATAATCTACAAAATATTGTAAGCCTAATTATAACTATAAAGTTCTCTCAGATTGTGAATCCAAAGGCCATAATAATTAATAATTATAATTTTCAAATTTAAAATATACGTATTCCAAACGTATGCGCGGACTTAAGTGTGGTTTCGGATTTTGCAACAGGCAATGTTATAAGCTCTACGTGGTTTGCATTTATTCGGAGAGGAATAGGTGCTTATTATATTTCAAATTATTTTTTAAAGTATTTTTTATTATGTACTATATGATTTTAAAAATAAATTTGAAGATTTACGTTTATCCCTTCATTATATTTGAATAAATGTTTATGTCCACAGAGGTTTACATTTTTGTAATAAATCGTGGCATAAATAATTTACTCAAGGTAAATCAATTTTCTCATGTTCAATATTCTAGTCTCATTTAATTTCTGCTATTTCACGAAAAGTTTGCTACTTAAACAATATCAAACTATGTGGTAATGCCAACCAGTTAAACTTTATAGACAATTGCAATATAAAACGGTAAAATAATTGGTTTTACAAGTTTTTGCATTAGTACAAAACGTGATACCCAGTTTTAGGTAGCGACAACAAAAACATTTCACCATTTCGTGTTATAGTGCTATATATTTTAATAAAATATTAATATATCCTTGCGTGTATCAGGTGATACTGATGATACCCGTTAATACACGCAATTTTTATGCTTGTTCCACCCCTCAAATAACCCTAATGCGACGCTACTATCTCGTTCATTCAAAAACAATAAGGTATGAAAGAAAGAACACGATCGGTTTAGGCATAAAGATAAAATGTGATCCGCAGAGCATCTTCAATAGATACGTACACACAAACTCCAATCATCCCAACACCCAACTTTTATTCAGCCGTTGTCCTGCCGAATACCTCCATCTTTGTTTAACCGACGTGCATGCGCACTGTAGGAGTTGATACACGTAGAAGCACCACGGTAACCAGCACATCGTCAGTGTTATGCAGACAGTCTGAACGGTTAGGCGTTTTATTTAAATACGAGTAACTAATTTTCGTTTATCAAATATGATGAATTAACAAATAGTTTTTACCGGTTTTCGCAATGGATTATTTATTTTATTACGCGGTAATGTGAGTATACAGGGGCAACAATGCGATTTTATTACGGGGAAGTGGGATTTGTTTCTTTTTATGTGTAATCAATTGTCGCAAATACGAAATACCAAGTAATTTTTGAGGTAAAGTGTACGAGTGCTAAGCCTCAACATGCCGGCAAGAAATACATCTATGTTCATGCCGGGTAAGTCAAATTAATAAACCTATTTCCATTTTTTGTTTTACGTCCCATCTGGCTAATAGCTTAGAAACGATGTGTATTTTAATATTTGCAGATTATTTTATACGGTACTGCGTATTATTAAATTGCAGCTGCAAACTTATGATACACATAAACTTGCTTATAAATCGCATTACACGTTAATCGAATCTGCTCATTTTATTGAGAAAGGGTAAAATATTTTATATATATATATAAGAGCACATATAGGGTATGTCTCAGTGCAAAATATTGTAAGTTTTTACTAAATACAATTGAAAATCGTTGCCAGTCTCTCTAATATCTTAAATGTAACTCAGACTTGGATTCAATTAATGCCCCCCATTTGATATTATAGATATTCATTAAATATAACAAAAATCAAAATTAAAAAAAATATAGGATTTTTTATTTGTATAGGGTTTTTTTCAGATTGAATTTCCAGACCCTAAAATAATTATGAAAATAATATTTTTTTGAAATTTGATTGAATATCATAATTGATTTCATTAAGAAGTATTGCTTGTTTATGAAAATATATGTTTGTATTTATTGCCAATAAGCCGTAAGGCGAACAGAAGGTATTTGTTTATAAATATCACATTTCACTTTAATAATAATTAACTTGTTATAGTACAATATTTAACACAATACAACTAATAGATGAATAAATTTCCCTAATGTACTTCTAAGGGTCGATAATAAATACAATTTACATTTGTTTTATTTTATTATAAATTCCAAAGTAATAAATGTGTAATTTTCTATCTTTATATACATCATATAATTACATGAAAATGCATGATATATTTTTCTGCCATTTACCAAATAATTTAAAAATTTCTTGATTACGTACACGTAATAGTATCCTACAATTAAAAACGTATTCACTTAGATTCTAATATAGATATTGTATCAATCTTTATTTTCTACATAATATTTCAGTTTTTGATTGATGTTTGCTACCAGCAAACTTCCTATATATTTTGCGAAATATACAAAACAAATGTTTTGCTTATATTCTACGGAAGTTATATAAAATTGGTTTTATCAGCATAAATACTGTTAGATGTTTATTGAAAATTATATCTCGCCCGTGTTAAGTTATTTGACACGGTAGGGTATTTCGCCTATATCGGTCAATATTTTTTAAAGCAGTTACATGTGAAAATTATAATCGAGGCTTAACCGCTATAACCGAAATACCTTAAAAAATCAAACTACTAGGGGTGTCACCGATTTTATTCAATTATAAGACTTACTGATACAATGCTTTTATTAATTCAATGTGTAAATATAATATTGTTTCAATATAATTACTTTCTTTTTACGAGGTAATAAGTAAGTATAGGGATCACCAAAAAATCGAACTCGAGATTTCAACGGATATACCCGTTTTGAGCTTCCCTGAATCGAATATGACTATTTTCGGAGTGACGTCTGTGTGTGTGTGTGTGAGAGTGGGTATGACTTCATCGTATGAGACTTCAAACTTAAGACTTGTATATGGTCTAGTTGCGCAATTCCTATTTTTGAAAATAATATTCAAACCGGCAGTGCATGCTTACTCTATGCATTTTTTGTTCTATCTCCAATATCACTAGAAAAACTGCACGCATGGCAAAAATAGTTATGTTCATAATGAAAGGTATTAATATTTTGCACAACTTTTGTTTGAAAAGTATCTTCAACAGATGTACCAGTTACGAGAAAATTGCTACTAAATATCATAAGTATCTTGTTTCGAATGTAGCTTAATTAATCGGATCAACTGCGCCCATCAATATTTCGAAAAGAAAACTAAATAGACTGAATAAATTACATTTCAGAATATCTCTGTAGAGTATTGGTTAGTTGTGATAGCTAGTACTTCAAAACCATTACAAATTGGTATTGGAATTATTTCCTAATATTATATTTTTATAATCAATAAATATTGATGAAACAATATTTGATAACATAATATGATAATTAGTACAATAGCAGTGTATAACTGTGAATTATTAGTATTTTTTAACAGTTTGTTTGGAATATATAAATATATATATATATATATATATATATATTTATATATTAAAAATTACGTAAAAGAAAGTCCCGCGTTGGCCAACAAAATAGACTGAATTAAATAAATGACATTTCAGAAAATTTCTGTAGGGTATTGGTTAGTTTTGATAGATGGTACTTCAAAACCGTTACAAATTCGTATTGGTATAATTTTCCACCCATTCACTTATATAAGGTTAGCTTGGTTTTCATATTGTTTCTGTTTTATTATTATTTCCTAATACTATATTTTTATAAATTTCAATATCTTCAACATTTATCAGAATCTCTTTTTCTCTAACTCATGTTGTTTCCCAAATATGCTAAGAGTACAAGATTAATCCTTTATTTCCGGATAAGATATTGTTATTAAATATCTGGAGTGGCCTGAACTTGACCTTTTTCTTTTACGTAGTTTTCAGTAGATATATATATATATATATATATATATATATATATATATATATATATATATATATATATAATGAAAACTACGTAAAGGAATGTTCTGCGTTGGTCACAACCCAATTTTTTATTATATTATTATAAAAATATAAGAATTATTTACGATGTACATAGAAGTCATAATTACAGAGGGAAATAGTTTCTTTTTTTCCTGTATTTATATATACTATTGTAAATTGCATTTGAATTTTTAAATTCCACAATACATCTTGTATACATACATACATACATACATCAAAGATATATTTAGATTATTAGATTGTTAACATACAACGTAATGCACAGTGGCATGGAGGTCTGATCTCTCGTCGATATTTCAGTTTCTTAATGAACAACTTTAAAGATTATAACTCTTTTTGCTTGTATTGTTTTCTCAAAAAGATTATAATTTTTACGGCAAACGCATTTAATTTTCATAAAAGTTTCCAAATTAACCAAAGATGTTATGTTTATCATAATTGCAGTTATCAGAATTAGATTATAAATCAAAATTAATTGCAGAATACTAAGGTATATATTTATAATGAATGAATCTCAGGTGGTTAATCTGGCTAACCGCAATATTAAACCATAATATTTACTAATTAGGCTAGTTTTGACTTAGTAATATAATATAATTAAATATTATATATATATATATATATATATATATATATATATATATATATATATATATATATATATATATATATATATATTTGTTTCAATATATTTACAATTATCCAATGTTTCATCCAACCAGTAAATGTGATAAGTGTACACCCAATGGTGTTCCTTCTAAGCAATAATGTGTTTGTTTAAATTAGAGTATTAAATGCAAAGATATTGTCCGGTTTAGGCCAAGAATGTAGAGATGGAGTCGCGAGTCGTAGAGTCGGCGAATTGCATCTTAAGAAATGAATAAGAAACCTATAATTGTAAGTCCATAATTATTTGAGAGGTTAGGTTAGGTCATAATGAACTGTCAAAGTTTAAAAGCCACGCCGCATAATGAACGCCGGATTGATATCCAGTGTTATCTATACCAAATTAAAGCTCAAATATCCCTCTTCAATCCCTGAGATTCTCAAAGTGGACATCTGCCTGTGTCCTGCACAATCTGGACGCAAATTGCGAAAAGTTTCCGACCTAACAAAGATACAAGACATTTTTTCAGATTTATTTTTTATTTTTCAACATAGTCTCCTTGTAACTCTACACACTTCTCTCAGCGCTGCTCCCATCTCTGTAACCCGTCCAAATAGTATTCGGCGTTTTTCTCTGCAAAATAATTGTTCACGAAGGTGATTGCCTCTTCATTTGATGAAAATCTCTGTCCTCCGAGTGCAATTTTAGGTGAGGGAACAAAAAGAAGTCGCTTGGGGCTAGATCTGGTGAGTAAGGCGGATGGTCAAGCAGTTCAAACCGTAATTCGTAGATTTTCGCCATGGCCAACCGCTGAGGTGTGAGACAGTGCGTTGTCTTGGTGAAACAGGATTTTCTTTTTCTGCAAATGTGGACGTTTTTCCGCAAGTTCTGCTTTCAGCTTATCAAGTAATGATACGTAGTATGCTCTTGTAACGGTTTTTCCTTTTTGAAGATAATCGATTAAAATAACTCCATGACTATCCCAAAAAACAGTCGCCATCACTTTCCCAGCCGAAAGAACAGTTTTTGCTTTATTTGGAGTCGGTTCCCCATTTCATCATTTTCATAAACGATAGAGATGAATTGTTTGTGGAACAAATACCAATAGATTCCAAACTTTGGTCGGAAGAATTATTGCCCAAATTATAATTATTTTATTTGAATTTTGTGTTATCCGAAATTGTACTACGGATATTTTCAGAGGGTCTCAAATATATAGAGTGATTGCAATTCTGTACTAATTATATTGTAATTAATAGATGTACATACATACATAAATATATATACAGTTGTGGCCAACTAATTAGAAACGCTTACTTACATTTATTATTTTTCAAGTATTTGGTGATAATTTATTGATAAAAAAATATTTGTTATGGTTAAAACATGTAGATTTTCAGGCAACACCATATTATGACTATTAAATAAAACATCACTTTATTTAAACAATTAAAATTAAAAGATAATAAATTTTTGACAATAACAGAACGGACACCTAATTAGAAACGGATACAATTTTTTTAAACTATGATGAAAAGCTATAAAATTAATCATTTTCCTGATCTCAGTACTATGTATAAGTCAATATTTTGTTGAATAACCTTTACATTTAAGTACTTCACTGCATCTTCTTGGCATTGATTCGATTAATTTCCAACATTTTTCGATTGATAAGGATGCCCACACTTCCTTACTTTTCGTAAACAAATCGTTGACATTTTTTACTTTTTCTTTTTTCAATTCCCTTTTTAATGTTATCCAAAGGTTCTCAATAGGATTTAGCTCTGGGCAGCAGGATGGCCACTCCAAAACTGTGACTTGATTGTCAACAAACCATTTTTTTATACTTTTGGCCGTGTGTTTAGGATCATTATCCTGCTGAAACAACCACGTCACTGGAAGATTGTCGTCGGAAAATGGTAACATGACATTTTGCAGTATATCCATGTACTGATTTTTATACATGTTTCTGTCAATCTTGTATATTGGACCAACACCGAGCGAAGAATAGCAGCCCCATATCATTATATTCCTACCTCCATGTTTGACGGTTCGAGTCGTGTATTTCGGATCAAATTCTTTATTTTTTGGTTGACGGGCATAAACTACACCATCCGATCCTATTAAATATATTTTGGTTTCGTCTGACCATAGAACTCTTTTCCACTGGTTTATTGTCCAGTCCGTGTGGTCAATTGCGAACCTGATTCGGGCTTGTATATATTTTTTGCTTCATAGAGGTTTCTTCCTTGAAACTCTCCCGTACAACTCAACCTCGTTTAATCGCCTTCGAATGGTTCTGTTACTTACTTCAGAAGTTCCATTACCAAATAATTCTTCGTGGATAACATTTGCAGTGAGATATGGGTTTGATTTTGAAAGACGTACATCCGTGCGTCAGTTTGCCGTGAAGTTTTCCGTGGTCTATTCTTTCTTGGTACATTTTCAGTCGTTCTATGCTTTTTTAAATGTTATACTGCCCCAAAAACCATTTTCATTAAGCATTTCAAGTGGTCAGCAATTTTTTTATAAGACTAATTTTTCTCTCGCAAGTTAATTATGGTTTTTCGCATTCCTGGATCGCAATTTTTGTTATTTCCCATCTTTACTTCAATTAAGAATATTACCACCACTTCATATACACGTACACTTTACTTAATAATGTGCAATTCTATACTAAATACGTTTTTAGCATGCGTTTCTAATTACGTGTCCGAACTTATTTGTACACGACATTTCAAAACCATTGTTATCAGGAAATATGCAAGTAAGTTATACAAAGTATTACTTGTTTTCATATGGCTAGACGTCAATACAATTAAATAATAAAGTAATTCTAAGCACTTTACCGAAATATCTTAGTTATCAATAGTAATCTATGTTTGAGAAGTGCGTTTCTAATTAGTTGGCCACAACTGTATATATATATATATATATATATATATATATATATATATATATATATAAATATATATATATATATATATATATTTATTGATTATTGCAACATATATACAATATTATGTATATATATATATATATATATATATATATATATATATATATATATATATATATATATAAATATATATATTTATTGATTATTGCAACAAAATATTATGTATATATATATATATATATATATATATATATATATATATATATACCCAAAACATTGAAATTTTACGATGATATAGGTAAAAGTGTCAATTGCATTTAGTGAAAATTTCAAGAAATTCTGGCTTTTACGAAAAATCGGCTAGACCTTAACCTGTACAAAATACATAAATTATATATTTGGGCATAGTGAATACTATTCTTTAAAATATCCCACAAATGTATTTCTCGAATTATGGCAACATAAATAAATAATTTCGTAGCAGTTTTCTTGTAACTGGTACATTTCTTAAGAAACTTTTCAAACAAAAGTTGTATGAAATATTAATATTTTTTATTATGAACATGAACTATTTTTGTCATAGGTTCAGCCGTTCTAAAGATATTGTGGAAAAAACAAATAATGCATAGAGTAAACATGCACTTCCAGTTTGCAAAAATTGGAGGTCCATATACAAGTCTTAAGATAGAAGTTTCATAATTTTACATTCGACCGTTTCGGCTCTAGAGCGTTCACACACACACACAGACGTCATTCCGAAAATAGTAGCATTCGATTCAGAAATGGTAAAATCGTGTATCCTTTGATATTTCGAGTTTGTGTTTTTGGTGATCCCAAAAGAAAGTAATATATGAATTTCTTTTTACACAATTTTTTATAGCCCCTGAATTTTCTAAAATTTCCAAATCTTGATTAAGGGCTGTATTAAAGAGGGTTCTGAATTTTGGCGCCCTAGAACTCCGAACCTCTACCGACGATTAGGTTAAAAATACGACGGAAACTTCACGGACGTGGAAGTTATTTGTATATCAAATTTCATTAAAATCGGTCGTACACCTTCAGAGATGACACGACCACAAATTTGGTTTTACGAACGAGCGACATAATCCAATGACGTAAGTTATATATATTTATATATATATATATATATATATATATATATATATATATATATATATATATATATTAGTAATCAAGGTGACGAGACAAACATTTGTTGTTAAAATTTATTTTTTTTGATCCAAAAGCACAAGACTAAGCACTATAGCTGTTTTGTACTTTCGTACGATGAGCCAACTTAAGGGGGAACAACACGGTGACGGCCGAAAAATTTGCTCATTTTCTCGAATTTTTTTCTCTGAACTGGAAAATAGTAGATTAATGGGGTTTACTGCATTAAATTAGGTATATATCTAAGTTCTATTCGAATTTTTTCTATTGAAAAATAATAATAACTTGATGCTTTTCTTGGCGTTCACCAGAGGAAGCTCAAAAAAGAGGTAACGTCATATTTATGGATGTAGCGCAGGTTGTAATCATCTGATACATTTTTTTTTGTTTTATCTTAATCTATATAGATGTAATTTTAGTTGTACATAGGATTTCGCAAAAGAAATTTTTTTTCGCGTAATACTGGACATTTAAAAAAAAATCCTATTTTTTGCCCCACTTTTTTGTCTGAATAGGATACTAAATATCAAAATAAAAAAATATCCTACATACAACTGAAACCAATTTTATAAGCTTCAAGTTAAATTAATAAAAAAAAATACCTGATGTAAATTTTAGCATGAGCGCTCAGCCCTATAGCAAAAAACAGGGTTTCAAAAGAAACGCGTTTAAAGCGTCGCAGCATTTTATGTCGTGTGGTCCTGTTCGATTTTAAAACGGTTTGAAGGACAATATTGTTTTCTTTTGTCCTGTCATTGTCGTTTAGGGGTTAACCTACTACCTTTTCGATCCATTTTCACTTAAAAAATTCAATTAACCACACTAAAAATATTATGAACGACCATTGTCAGCAATGTGCGCGTCAAAGGTAAGTGCGGTGAACCTTCGTTATTTATTCGAATTTCAGCATAATATTTTAGGGAAATATTCTTAAGGATACATTCTTTAAAATTATATAAGAAAGAAAAAATGTTGTTTTTTTTAACTGTCACCGTGTTGTTCCCCCTTAACGCTAGTCCCCTTTGCTAAAAGTGTATAAATAAATCTGATAATTTATTGCGGACTATTTTCTTTTTAAATAATTTGCAAAATGTTGTAAGAATATTTATAACTATAACATATTTTCAAATCAATAATCAAAAGGCCATAATAATTAAAAACCGCTGCTCGCATCGCATATATTACTTTTTAGGCGAGCTGAACACATAGGTGTGCTGTACCTAAGCATGTTTTTTATAGTTTGTTTTAAATTTAAAATATAGAATTATATTATGTCTATATTTGTCCTTTAATAGATAATAATTCTAGATTTAAAATGAGCGCTCTCACATAAATACAAATTTTGATTGTTTAAACAAAGGGTGTATAATTAATATTAGTGGTGCATATGAGCGCATACCTAACACTATAATTTCACATTTCATTTGTTACATTTGTTTTCGAAGCAAATGCATAGAACCATATACGAGACGTTGAAATTTCGAGCTCGAAAATTTTCATGATTATATGACTTACTTATTATTTTTAAAAGAAAGTAAGAATGTATTAAATTATCTGATTAATAATTGCTTAATGTACACTGCTCACATTGCCCCGAACCGCTTTGTAGCAGGTTCAGCCTCATTATCAAAGTCATCATCCCTGTGCGTGAGCATTTTCTTCGTCAAATTCAATTTCAGAAGCAGTATAATCTTTAGAAAATAACGAACTCTTTCCTGCCAGTATCTTCATCATTCTCAGAATTCTCAGCATCGGAGTCATTGTCATTAAGTAATTCAGATACCACTCGGCTTGAACGAATGTTGTAAAGTGCGTTGGCCATAACTGAAATTTGATCTTAATTTTACAAAAATTATATTTTTGTTAATTTTTGTAAGAAATATGTTTATATTGTTAAAATATATTAAATGGCCTCACCGGATTATAATAATTATATCTTTCTTAAACCAGCACATTACACTAGTAATCACCACACTAGTACCGTTTTGAACCTTCACTGCTCAGTAATCTCAAAGCTACTGTTGCTCCCCACCTGGTCAACATTAAGAGTAGGGTACAGACATATTTCCCGTGTGAAGCGAGATCATTACATCTGTTTTTAGTTCACCGTACGAAGTACCGAAGAAGCTAAAGCATTCGGCCGTCTGTCTGTAGCATTCTCGGATCAAAGAATTTCCTTAACAAAATGTGTTGCTCTGAGTCCAAAAATATATAACTCATATACTTGAATGTTAGTCGTCGCTCGTTCGCTCTTTCGCCTTCACGATCATAAGGCTAAATTTCTGCCCTCTACTACTCTGAAGCGATTTGAACCAAATTTACTACACTAATTATTTGGTATCACATTTTTATGTCGAAAGTATCTACAAAAAATTGTGAGGTTTTTTATATCTTTAACATATTTTCATATTTACAAATTTTAAGCGCAGAAACCATTAATAATGTTAAAATTTATATAAAGTTAATCAATCCTGAAATGGATGGCATTACAAGACCGATTTTGTTCTGCGCGCTACTTTTATTACTCTTTGGCTATGCTGTTTGTTTATTTTGAGTATACTAACAATTAAATTTTTACATTTTTGAATGTCAGACAGTTAATGTAAATCGACCAGTAGAACCACTTGTGCACATGTCTCATGTATATTTGTGGATATCTTATTAGGTAATGTCACGTACATACTTATGAAAAATATGAATATTATACAACCCCAGTAGCACAACGATATAGTACCAATATTGTTTGCCATATTGGCGCAATGTGGTTTGGGTTAACATAGTACCAGATTACTACAATATTGTATTTCAATATTGGCAGAATATTGCAAACCAATATTGGCAGAATATTGCAAACCAATATTGTATAAATATAACATCTCCATATTTACCCAATATATAAATGAAATATTTATTCTATATTATATATTTTGATTTAAAAATATAATAAAAACTCAAAATTAATAATAAATATATTTAATAAAGTTTATTGCACATCAGAGATATAAAACATATATAGTGTTATAGTGTAAATATATAAAAATTGATAATAAAAAAAATATATAGTAAATATATTCACACATATATATATATAAATATATATATATATATATATATATATATATATATATATATATATATATATATATATATATATATATATATATTAGTACACTGTTATAAAATATAGATTTAGGGTTGGGCAATCTTCTTTCTTCCAACATCGCGATCCCTAGCCGTTGACAGGTACATACATAGATCCTATTTTTGATATTTCATGTTCTGTCCCATGATAGATGCGATTGTGTATTGCTTCTGGATAAATGATAAGGAGACCAAGCTAAAGCAGATATAAATTGTTCAATTTACAAGTAAAATATGACTTACCTTAATGTGTCAAATATGACATTCGATTTACGAATAAGATGATCAATATTGATTTCAATTTTAAACACGATAATACAAAATACCGCAAGATAACACGACCAAGAAATGATACAATGAAGGAACCAAATTGAAACGAAAAAGTGACAGGCCCTATCCTATAGGATCATAGGAATTATTTAACAGTGGCGTGCTGTTTGTATCTATTCATCGTTTCTGAGTTCCACTCGTCAAATGATAAAGTAGTTATAAAGTTAAGCAAGAAAACAAAATCAGAATTGGGTATTAAATGTAAATGTCTTGTTTGCGTTTTGAAAACCGACATAAAAAATATTCTAATTTAATAGCAGCAGGCTAAAAGTAATACGCCACTGTAATTCCCACTATGCATTGCAATGGAGCGCGCATGCGCGATGGTACATCATTTTGCCAATATTGGTATAATATGGTTTTTGACTGAAAATACAATATTGTTTATCCCATATTGTATTGATATTGAAATCACTATCTTAAGATATGTATGATTTTTCGTAGCAGTTTTATCGTAACTGGTACATTTTTTGAAGAAACTTTTCAAACAAAAGTTGTGCGAAATATTCATAGCTTTCATTATGAACATAACTATTTTTGCCATAAGGGCAGCCGTTCTAGTGATATTGGTGAAAGGACAAAAAATGCATAGAGTAAACATGCACTTCCGGTTTGAATATTCTTTTCAAAAATAGAAGGTTCACATTAAATCCATATGCAAGTCTTAAGTTTGAAGTTTCATAATTTTTCGTTGCACAGTTTCGGCTCTAGAGCGTTCACATACACACAGACACACAGATGTCACTCCGAAAATAGTCACATTCGATTCAGGGAATGTCCAACGATGTATATCCGTTGAAATCTCGAGTTCGAAATATTTCATGATTACCTACTAGAAAATTGTTGTTCGATATACATACTAAAAGTTCTTAAAAATAATATTTTATTTATATTGTACCAATATGTATATTTAATATTGGCAAATCAATATGTAACCCATATACCAAATCCATGATTATCACAAACATCTTATTTACAATATTGGTATGATATAGTTTTTGATTGAGAATACAATATTGTTTTTTCCATATTGGATCAATATTGAAATAATTTTTAGGAGTTAAATATTGACATACAATATATAACCAATATGGGTTTTCCATATGCCATATTTAGCCAAGATACAATATTTAACCAATATTTATACGATATAGTTTTGACATATGGTGCTACTGAGGAAGGATCCATGATGAATTAGATGACATTTCACTTTATTCATGATCGTGCTTATGAAACTATAAATTTTGTCACAGTACTTCAGATCACAGCTATTGTGTGCAAAATAATGAAATTGCTGAAATAATTAAATTCCGTACAAAATACTTCAACTGCACAAAAATACTGCATTAAAACCAACCAATAATAATAACAACATGGTTTACTATTTACTGTTTGGTAGAATTATTAATAAAAATTATCATTTTTAATTTTTAAATTATAATTTTCAATTTTTTAAATTTGTACTAATTTTTTTTTTGCAATATCAAAAAATGACTTTTTCAAATTTTGAACCCATAGGCTATTATAATGAAAAATAACTTTTTTACAATTTCAATTCCAAGCGTAAAGTAGAAGGGGCTGCGTACATCGCATATCTTTCCTATAAGACGAGCTGGACGCATCGGTGCGTTATACGTACCGATTCTTGTTTGTTTAAGTACCAGCTATTTGAAATTTTCGATGGTGCAATAGTGTGGTGTTTGGGGGTTTGGGATAGTAGCGGTTATCAAAACATATCCAGGGATCTTTTGTCGGTTCAAAGACCGGAATTCGTCAATAATTTCTGCTGCGGTGGAGTATTAGATAAGAAAGGATAGTTGCATTTGGTCTAGAGTTTCTTTGATTTCATTGCTTAGTTATCGAGTATACTCATGTCGCTTGGGTGACATTTTTGTCTGGGGCTTCTTTTTTCGGCAAATTTGCCTCTAATAGTCTTGTTTTTAAATATCGTCATAGTTTGTATTTTTGTTATAAATGGATGGGTTTTTGTGATGTATTTGGAAGTTTGTTGTAGTAATAGTGTTATTATTGGAGAATGTTTAGAGGAGAGGTTGATGCACTCAGTTACGTCAATATAGTTGACCGATATACCATATAAAACGAAAATGTCTAGTACATCTGGAGTTTTGGTTGGGTCCGTTGGCCAGTATGTGGGTTCTCCAAAGCATATTTGGTCGTAGCATTTAGTTAGAATTGTGTTATGGAGTTCTCTTCCATTAGGGTTGCTATGGTTTGATCCCCATCGAGGATGAATCTCGATAACCATGACGGTACCTTCTCCTTGAGCTGCCTCTGGAGAACCCCAAAAACGGCATCAAGCTATTATTATTTTTCAATAATGAAAATCCTGATAAAACTCTGTTATATACCTTATTTAATGCAGCAAACCCTATTAATATACTATATCTAAGTTAAGAGAAAAGAAATTCGAGAAAATGAGTAATTTCTTCGGTCGTCACCGTGGTGTTCCCCTTAATCAATATGGCCGTTTGTTTGGCCAACTTTTAAAAATGCGTCCGTACGGGAAGCATGATAATTCACTGTAAATACATGTAATTATAAATTTGGAGGCATCCTTTTATAGGTTATGAAGATAGATTTTAGAATTTCTGAATAATTACAAATTTGCATTATAAAAAGAAAAATACTATAAACGTACTGCAAATCTGTTTGAATTAGAAATTAACTCTAAACCTGATAGGCAAATTAATTCTGTGTAAAATGAATTCGAGTTTTTGAAAAAGTTGGAATTTGTTATCATGCTGCCCGTGAAAGAAGAGTCGATTTGAAATAAATGCGTTTAAAATTTTGAAATGAAAATTTGTAATGTTATAGTATTTTCCTTAAACTAACGCTTAGTTTGTAATTCCGGCGTCCATTTATCCCATAGAACTGTACAAATGATTCTGCGCACATATACTAATGCAAATAGCAACAATATGTCTATATGGATTTCTCCCTCCATTGTGTGTCAACTTAGCATTGTATCGTTAGACCGGGTTTTTAGACTGTGCGCAAGGTCCGAAACATTTCCATAACTTTCTTACCAATTATCTTTCACTATTACGAATTTATCACAAGATTCTAGCCACAATATCGATTTGAATACCTTGAAAATTAAAATTAAAACATTTTGAAATTTCTGGACGTTTGTAAGCCTTTAACGTGGTTCCATAAAGAGTCCAACTCCCTTAACAAACATTTACCATTATTAAGAGTTTGAACCCATTTTAACATTTTGATAGAATACTCGTAAAATATGTATATGTAATGCATTTTTCGCTGGTGAAATATTTGTTAGTAATATTCCAGCTGCAAACATTTGTTTACGAACTTTATTTACTATTGAATAGCTGACGTAGAATGTTATATAATCAAAACAAAAGATTCTAAAATATTGAACTCTTTTGACGTCATTAATGTTTGTATTGTCTCTATAAATTTGAATGCAACTTTAACATCGGAATATTTATGCAAAGTTTTCCAAGCAGTTATTTTAGCATTGCCAACATAAAAAGAAAGAATCACAAGTATAAATGCAACTTTATATAATTATTATACTTATAATTTTGTTTATTCCAAAATGAATGTATATTGATTTTAGATGATGTTAATGTGAATCATGAAAATATGAGATAGCCAGAAATAAACGTAAGTATCAGCTGCTCTTAGACGAATATTCTTTAAACCCCAATTAACAGAATCTAGTACTTGTAGAAATAATCTAGAACCTGCTTCTATTTTATATTTATATAAACAAGATATAAATAGATATTTATAAATATGTATTATTCATACATAATCAGATTATGAAACTTGACAAAAATAAAATTAGGAGAATATGCGGTAATAATAATTTATAAATTATTTCTTTGTTGATAAATTTAGCGCAAAGTTTATTAAAAACTTTTTCTTATTTATTATTTAGTAAGTATTAGTATGCATTGATATCACCAGAACGGCTGCACTTACGGCAGAAATAATTATGTTCATAATGAAAGATATTAATATTTCGCACAACTTTTGCTTGAAAAGTATCTTCAATAAAGAATGTACCAGTTACGAGAAAATTGCTACTAAAAATAATAAGTATCTTGTCTACGTTGTCACGGATTCAAATGTAGCATAATTAAACAGATCATCTGCGCCTGACAATATTTCGACAAGAAAACAAAATAGACTGAATTAGATAAATGACATTTCAGAATATTTCTGTAGAGTATTGGTTAGTTTTGATAGCTAGGACTAGGACTATTGATATAATTTTCCACCCATTCAATTATATAAATTAAGCTTGGTTTTCATATTGTTTCTGTTAGATTATTATTTCCTAATATTATATTTTTATAATCATTAAATATTGATGAAACAATATTTTCGGAATGACGTCTGTATGTCTGTGTGTCTGTGTTACTGTGTGTTTTTTTTGCGAGGGCAGGTGGAAATCTACAAAAGACAACTGCGAAGCCCGTGTTTGACAGCGTGTGGGATTTCTACCCACTAAAACCACGTTCCGATACATCACGCTACCCCGCGGGACCGCCGTTAGGCATTACTTTGCGGGGGCGGACTGGCTATTCAGCGCCCTCTAGTCTGGCTGCTCGCCCTCCTCTTCTACGGGCAGGCTTTTCCGTACCTTCTCCGTGCGTCTGACTTCCTGGATTACTCTGGCCACATAGTTCGATACCGCGTCCTAGTCACTGGCAGTCATCTCGACAACTATGTGCTCCGAAAGAGCTGCCGTCGGAGGTGTCGCTGCAGGATCACCCGTTCTCCGTCAAAGCGCGGGCAGTGGAAGAATATATGCTCCGTGGTTTCGTGCACAGGGTGGCATACGGGGCACGAAGCATCGTCGTGCAACCTGATACGATGTTGGTAGGCTCTAAAGCAGCCATGTCCCATCAGCAGCTGCCTGAGGTAGTGATCCACCTCTCCGTGCTGCCTCGCTGACCACGCGGTGATTTCCGGAATGAGACGATGAGTCCATCGTCCTTTGGTCGATATGTCCTACAGCTGCTGCCATCGCGCTGACATCGCCGTCCTGCCTTCCGTGGCAATGTTGCACCTTTCGGTCGCCTGAGTTTCACACCTTCGCCGGTGAATCACAGTCCGTTCCTCAGCCAGAAGGTAGAATAGCATCACGGTGGCAACTACGCACACGGCATCGTACGAGACCGTGCGAAATGCCCGGGTTACCCTCAAGGCACTCCTACGATAGACCGCAGTCATCTGTCGTGCCTACGATGCCACAGCCGCGGCGTCCGACCAGATAGGGGCTGCGTACTGCATCACCGAGCTGACGACGCTCGAAAGCAGCCGTCGCCGGCTCTGCCTCGGACCACCGATGTTTGGCATTATTATTACCAGGGCGTTGCAAATATCTCCAGATCTCGCGATCACAATTCGCAGGTGTTCGTCGAACCGTAGCCTTGCATCTACCTGCTAGTCACCAGGACTGCTTCTATCTTATGGTTTGCCAGCTGCAGGCCATTTGCCGAGAGCCATCGACGGATGTTCTCGACGGCCTCGTTTGCCCTCTATGTGACAAGAGCGCAGTATTGCTTGGTCCCTCGCTTCCAGCGCTTACCTGAAATGGCCCCGCGGGCGATGTCGACGACCATGTCAATGGCATCAACGGTGGACCTCGCCTTTCGGAATCCATACTGGTTTTCCGAAAGGCCTCGAGCTCCTTCGCTGAACTCCTCTAACCAGTTGCAGATGGTTCTCTCAAGCACCATGCCCATCGTATCCAGCAGGCAGATCGGACGGTACGATGACGGGTCGTCCGGCGGCTTGTTCCCTTTCAGGAGGAGCACCAAACTTTGCCTCTTCCACCGGCTTGGAAAGACTCCTTTGGCATCACGGCTCTTCCAGGTGTTGTACATCTGGATGAAAGCCTTTGGTCGGGACCTGATGGCTGCTTTGAGAGCGGTGTTTGGAACCCCGTCTAGACCAGGGGCCTTTGCATCCCCGATTCTGCTACAGGCTTTATTCAGTTCCTCTCCAGTGATGGTTGGGACGGCGAAGCAATAGCCTGCCTGCAGATCCTCGGTGTAGGTGAGTCCCGGTTGTTGTGGGAAGAGGGTTGCCACTATCCTTTACAGTAATATTGGGCAGGATGGTGGAGTTATTAAGCATATTTTCAGCCTTGCCATTACCGTTTTATATGGCCTGCTCAATGGGTCATCGTTGACCATGCCGCATAGCTCCTTCCACGTGCGATCATTGCACTTTTTGATGGTTCTTTTGAGGTCACTGCGTGCCTCAACGTGCCGCTGTTTCAGAGCATTGTAAGAATCTCGTCCATGTGTGCGCTGTGCCTGCCTCCGGGTGCGGTGGCACAGTTTCCGGAGTTTGGCGATCACTTCATTCCACCAGTAGACCGGTGCGTGGCGGTTTCTATTGGTGCTCTTCTGCATAGATGCATCACAGGCTTTAAGCACTAACGACAATAGTTGCTCCGTCATGCGCTCAGATGAGCCTGACAATTCACTGTCCTCCTCCATCATGACAGTGAAGGATTCCCGGTCGAATGATCTAGAGTTCCATCTGCCTGGCGTTGGTTTCTTCCTTTCCCTTGGTCCGGCCGGTTCCAATTCAATGATGATGGCCTGGTGATCACTGTAGGTGTAGTGGTCACTGACATACCACGACGTTACTCGAGGAGCAATGTTCTCACTAGCGAATGTCACGTCTACGATGGAGGTACTGCCGTTCCTGGCGAAGGTCGGGGTTTCACCACCGTTGAGAGTGACAGCATCCAGTAAGGCGATGAAGTCCATGAGCGTCTCGCCTTTCCGGTTGGTTCTTCTGCTACCCCATTCCGTGGATCACGCATTGAAGTCCCCTGCAATGATATGAGGTCGCTAACCTCTCATCTCGTCTGCCAGTTCGTTTAGTAGAACTTCAAATTCCTCCTGGGAAGCACTTGGGGGAGCGTACACACTACAAATGTAGATGCCTTCCACCTTGGCCAAAGTAAACCCTGTTCTTGGTACTTTTGGTGTTTCCTGGATGAATTTCTTCCCGCATATCCAGATTGCCGCTCGGCTGGAAGCGTCAGGAATCCAAGCACGTGAGTAATCGATATCTTTGTACTGCTCCGCCAAGATTGCAACGTCGATATTGAGGTCTCGCACCGATTGCGTCAAGAGGTCTTGTGCCGCTGCGCAGTGGTTGAGGTTTAGCTGAAGGATCCTCATTTCCTTTGGTTTACCACTTTCTTTTTACCTGCTGCTCTCAGGGCTTCTTTGTACATCGGACAGACGAAACTCCCTGTTGGATGCTTGTCGCCTCCGCCGCTGTCTTTGCATAGGATCGGGTTTTTGGTACATGCTCCGTGTATGTGGCCAGCCTCACCACAGTTGAGGCAGTATTTCGATCTGTCAGGCCCCTTGCAGTTGACGGTCAGGTATCCGAAAGCCCAGCACGTGTAGCACTTTCCAAGGTCCACCTTCTCTCTCACTCGGCAGTTCACCCAACCGATTCTGACTCGACCTTTCTCGAGCATTTTCCTGGCTACATCCATCGGTAGACAAACAACGGCAGTTTGAGTGCCTTCGTATGCCTTCCGGATGGATTTAATTGCCGTCACTTCGATGTCCACCTCGAGTTCTGTCTTCAAGGCTTCGCAGACGTCTTCCTTTTTGGTCAGTTCGTCTAGATCTCTTAGTTCGAGTGTTATCTCGTCCTTCCGGACTTCTATTCTCGCTGATTTTTCGAGCTTCTGCGTTATTGATGAGCACACTTGGGTGGTCGCTGTTCTTCTTCTCAGTTTAAAGAGCAGGTTTCCAGCTGCGTTACGCCGAATTATCGTGACGCTCGCTCCAACTTCCTGGAGGTTCGGGTCACTTTTCATTTTCTGTAGGATATCCGCGTAGGAGAAGCCCTCTTTCGCCTTTACTATCAGGATATCCGGGCGCGACGGTCGCAGCTTCAATAGTTTCGACCTTGGCTTCCTCACCTCTTGCCAATTGTCCGTTGGCGGTTCATCGCTTCCGTTCGGTGCTGGTGCGCTCGAGTTCGATGCAAGAGCATCTCTGGGCGGTGGGTTATCCTTGCGCAATGACTTACGCTGCCTTATGTCATCCACCTGGGGGGACATGCTAGGTTGCTAATAAATTGCATCACCCCTTCAATCGAATTCGCATAAACAATGGTAAAGAGTATTGTAATATCGCAATGCAGTCATACCAGCCAGACAAAAGAATACAAGTCGAACAATGGCACAGTATACACCTGTACATAATGGTAAACCAGACAAATTAAACCGCACGATCTTGTAGAGTGCAAGAACGATGTTGCTTAGTAGTTTCCTACCCCAATTTCTGTGGGCAGAGCCTGCTAACACCGCCGTGTACCTTCTAAATTTTACAGGCAACAGTAAAAATAGGGACATAACTTTGTACGAAGCTAGAACTTGTAAGAAACCTAAACTATCACATATCCGTATTGGTTTGCACAGAGAGTTTCGCCCAAATACCTAAAATCCAGAGACGATTATTGAACCGAAAGGCCCAGAAGCTGATTTAATGGGCTACGGGAAAGAATCCTTCAACTATCGTTTTTACACCTAATCCATCGTCAAGATATTATCAGTTAACACAGAGTTTGACTGTGGAACTAAGAGCACCACTCCAAGAAAAAGAAAATATGGGGCAAGCAGACGGAATATTTAACGGCAAAAATACAATCAAGACCACAAATGAACAGAACAACGATCAAGATCATGATCACATTACTGTTAGATTAGCGCAAGTGTAAAATAATCTTTATTTATAATATAAAAATACGAGTACAGTGAACATATATTTTTCTTATTGACTGTTACAATATTGTTTAATTAATATTTTGTTGCTATAGTGAATCGATGTATGTGGATTTCCTCCAACAATTACCACACACAACCTACGACACAGAAGTTTAACCTATTAATTCCCAATAGTAAAGAAAATAAAGAATTCTTGTCAATAATTATTAATTATATCTAAATATAAATATTTGTTATTTAAGTTCAGTAATATTATCTGTATAGCACTCACACTCCGCCAGACATACAGACGTCATTGCGAAAATAGTCAGAAGGGATTTAGTGACCCTCAAGACGGATATTTGCATTTCATTATCCAGTTATATTTTTTTGTGAACACATTATTTTCTTTACATAACGTGTAATAAAATAACAATAGTTTAGTTTAAATATTTGAACATCTTTCTAATCAATAATTTCTCAAGGAGATTATCGATTGTAGAGCTTGTTTCAGTTTATGCAATTTCTTGCTGCAATAACTTGCGCAAAATGAAATGACGGTGTATTGTATGTGTATAAACGATGCAATAATTTCAATCAATTTTTTAAGTAACACCAACAATTAGATAAAACAAGAACTGGCGCTAGCGCCAGAGCTACCAGCCCAATCGCAATAAATACAATACTAATAGCGATAACAATTCAATATTGGAACATATTCAAATTATTGTTTTATACAATAATGTATTAATATACGACGAGTCTTTAAAATTGGGTTTATGTTGTCTTGAATGTTTGATGACATTTCTTTCTACATTTAATATGAAATAAATGAATTTCTGAGTTTACGCATATAATTCTAAATTATCGACATTATACCCACAGTGCCCATTGAACCAACTAACCAATTATGATCCCGAAATTTATTTATTCCTGTACCGTAAGTTTTAATTTCCATAACCTCACATATAAAATTGCACAAATGGGTAATGTTTATATCGTTGGTTTCGTGATTAGTCAAGGATATTGAAAATTATTTGATGAACATTTCCTAATTTTATTATATATTTTGTAAAAAATAACCAAAAAAATACCTGTCACATACCATCTTCATTTTAATTACAGTTGGCGTTCAATGTCTGGTATACTTCATAATATATTTATATTATTTTTTTAAGCCTATGGGATCACAATTTGAAAAAACTTTAATGACATAAAATATCTTAGAATTTTTAGTAGAAAATTCCTAATTTTTTTAAAGTTGACTAATGGTAGTATTTAGCAGGGTTTTTAATTTTGGGGCTCAATAACGCTGGCCCTGTACTGACGATTAGATTTAAAATGCGACTGAAACTTCACGGGCATGGAAGTTATATATATTTCAAATTTCATTAAAATCGGCCCAGTACCTTCAGAGAAGTTGTGGTCACAAACTCAGGTCTTACGACTGACCGAGCGAGTGAGCGAGATACATACATCCAAGTATATGAGTAATATATATATTTTTTTGGATTCAGGGCAAAAATACAACTACTTTTTGTTGAGATTCTTTTTCGATTCGAGCATGTTACATACACACGACCGATCACTATTGCTCCTTTGTACATTCTGTACGGAGAGCTAATTAACAAAACTTATGTATTTAAATTATTGTCTTTGTTTTTTTTTTCAATAAATGTCATATTGTCCCTATATTATTGAGTGTTCCATTATATTTTGACATTGTACAAAATAAATGTAAAATATCGGACAGAAAATCTATTTAGACAAATTCTTATGACATGTAAATGAAGTAAGACGTCTTTGTAGCAGTTGGTAACAATTTAATAAAATGTAATTTTTAGCTTGCGTATCAGAAATGCCAACTGCATGCAAGATAATAATTAGAACAAACTCTACTGAAGGACGAACATGTTTTACAAATGATTCACTTCTTGAGATATTCATTAGTAAGATGTTGTTCAAATCTTAACTATCGGTCACTTTGGTTCTAACTGAAGAAAAACTTAATAATCGTTACCATAGTAAGCAATACATATTTATAATTTTCTTAATATAGATAGACCAGAAATCAAGACTCGATCGGGTATATTCATTAAAATCTAGCACTCGATATTTTTTATAATCCTTATACTTTCTTTACAGAAAAAATCTGTAAATTAATTTAGTGTACACATTATTTAATAAGTTTTGATGATTTACATCAATTTGTATATTATATTTCAGATAATTTTTAGATATAAAATATAATTAAAGTCCCTTATCTCCAAGACGCTTTTCACAAATTAATATGTAGCAAGTTTAACTTTAAGTTTATGAGTATATCCTAGCTAGCCACAATGATAATATCTTTGACATAGTTCGCTGATGTAAACAAGTCTTAGCTTCAATGGTAAACTATTTCAAATATTAAGGAGCAGTGTAGGGAGACTAAGACATAAACTAGTCAAATGGTGAACCACATTCGTAAGCGACGCATATGAATTAGGGTAACAGGGCTTATGTTTTTGATATGTAATGAAATTGTGTTTCTCTAAATGTGTTTGTTTGGTTTAATATAGGGGTGATGGTAAAGGCGCTATAACGGAAGGGCTTCGCAGCGCCCTGGCCCGACTGCGACAGAGATCCGCCCCACCCGGCAGCCCGACATCCCCACTCCATCAGCCCGGTAACCCCCACCAGCACTCACTGGTAAGTTACTTAAATCACCAAGTTTTTAGTCTATAGAGGCGTTTCAAATTAAATGGGATCCCCATAGCCCCTGCAAACATAGCTAAACAAGGTTTCGTCGAACCCTTAAAACTCCTTTATTGCAACATTAAAATGAATGAAAATTTTATTTCTCAGATAGCCACTACTACGCTCTATCCTTCTCTAGTTTTTGATTTTCAAGTTTTTGCTTAGATTTTTTTTATATTGTTCAATATTAAACCTATTTTCAAATGAACATAGTTTTTATTGAGATGACAAATTTAGAAATTCAAAACTAGGCAAGGAGACAATGAATATTTTTCTACCGGAATAAAAAGTTTTTTTCAAAAAATGTATTAGCAAGTATTTTAAGGGGGAACAAAACTGTGACGATTTAAAAAAAATCGATTATTCTTAATTATATAATTTTAAAGAATGAATCTTTTAGAATATTTCTCTAAAATATAATGCTGAAATTCGTACAAATAACGAAGGTACACCGCATTTTCCTTTGACGCGCACATTGCTGACAATGGTCGTTCATAATATATTTAGTGTGTTTAATTGAAATTTCGAAGTGAAAATTCATCGAAAAAGTAGTAGCTTAACCCCTAAACGACATAGGCAGGATAAATGCAAACAAAATTGTCCCCCAAATCGTTTTGATATCGAACAGGACGACACGACACCAAACGCTGCGGCGCTTTAAACGCGTTTGTCTCGAATCCCTGTTTTTTGTTATGGGGCTGGACGCCCACGCTACAATTTACATCTAATTTTTTTTCGTTTGATTTGACATGAAGCTTATAAAATTGACTTCAGTTGTATGTAGGGTTATTCTTTAATTTTGATATTTAGTATCCTTGTCGGACAAAAAAGTAGAGCAAAAAATAAGTATATGTTTTTTAATGTTCATTATACCTACGTACAACTGAAATTACATCTATATAGATTAAGAAAGGAAATTATTCTTTTGTATCAGATAATTACATCCTGCGCTACTTCCATAACCATGACGCTAGCTCTTCTTTGAGCTGCCTCTGGAGAAAGCAAAGAAAGGCATCATTCTATTATTTTTTTTCAATAAAAAAAATCCTGAAAGATCTTTGATATATACCTTATTTAATGCAGCAAATTCCATCAATCTACTATTTCTAGGTTCAGAGAAAAAATATCGAGACAATAACCAATTTTTTCGGCCGTCATCGTGTTGTTTCCCCGTAAGGACGGGCAACCATGAGGATTCCTCTTAAATATATATATATATATATATATATATATATATATATATATATATATATATATTATATATATATATATATATATATATATATATATATATATATATATATATATATATTAGGAGTAATCCTCATGGTTGCCCGTCCTTATAGGTCAGTACTTGCGCTTGCGTTTTGTATTTTGAAATGGTCTATCTCTATTTTGTTGCGTCACTTTGCTTGATCGCTCTCATGTCACCATAATATATATATATATATATATATATATATATATATATATATATATATATATATATATATATATATATATATATATATATTATGGTGACATGAGAGCGATCAAGCAAAGTGACGCAACAAAATAGAGATAGACCATTTCAAAATACAAAACGCAAGCGCAAGTACTGACCTATAAGGACGGGCAACCATGAGGATTACTCCTAAATATATATATATATATATATATATATATATATATATATATATATATATAATATATATATATATATATATATATATATATATATATATATATTATGGTGACATGAGAGCGATCAAGCAGAGTGACGCAACAAAATGGAGATAGACCATTTCAAAATACAAAACGCAAGCGCTAATACCAATGATTATGCAAGCAGATTACAGATATTTTACGTACATTTGCTATAGAGGTTACAATTATTTAACAATGGGATTTTAAAATACTATCAAGAGAAGAGAATATATATATATATATATATATATATATATATATATATATATATATATATATATATATATATATACATATATGCGTATCAAATATAAGTTTAACAAAGCACAATTTAAAAATTGATGTAGTATTTCAATCTTGAAGTATAATTCTTCATTTCTACCTATAAACAATATTGAACGTGTGACGCTATACAGGTTATGGAAGTTGATGCCTGCTCTCGAACATTAAATTTTATAAATTAATTAACCGGTGTATGCTCGTATTTGTTCAGCCTGTCAGTATCATTATTGTTCGTGTCATATACATACTTATTTTTTCAAATTCAAAATAACGCCTATACCTTGGTGAACTTCTAGAAATAATAATGCCTTTGTTAGATGTTGCGCTAATAAGAAATGTTCAAAACATAAGTTGGTATGACATATAGTGACCGTACGTACATAAACAAATTCGAAGTGGTAGCTCTTCATGTTTTTTGCCGGAATCGCTGTTAACACTTCCGATAAATCATTTATGGTATGGCATCAGGTTACAGGTTTGCTCAAATAATAATTGTGATCTAGTTAGTAGAATTTTGAATAGATGAATTAAAGCTATATATCATGTTTCTTATTTATCTCCTACTAAGAATGCAGGTTAGTAAAGCTTGTGTCTACTGTTCACATAAATAATATATATTAAAATTTCTTATAAACCTGAAATCGAAAAATAGAAAATGAGACATTACGAAAAATATACCATGCGGGTTACTTTGATTTTAGTCAATTTTATCCTGAATGATGAAGTTACCAATACACAGAAGAAAAAAAATAAAAACCTTGGTCATAAGGTTATGAAAATATTTTCATGTAGGTACATGAAAATATTGTCAGGCACACGTTGCAACTTATAATATTTGGATGTATATATAATCAAGACTTATTACTTCATAAAAGAATGTAAAATAAAATGGAATGCCCTGCCCTCAACTTTCTTGTAAGTAGTATTTACTAAAATAGAAATTGTGCCAAACAAACTGTCGAACCAACAAATACTCCACAGTAATCTGACATTGTACAATATAGCTTATTATTTTATTACTTTATTAAACACAGTTTCTTCATTATTAAATATACTAAGATAGTGACCTTAATATTCACTTTATTAATATATTCAAATGTAATAATTTATATGTACTGTTTTTCAGTTTTTATTTTTAACAATTAATACATGTGAAACACGTTCTTAGACGATCTATTGTTGTGAAATATAGGGACTCTTTGGTTTAATGTCATTTATCAAATTAATTGACTCAATTTTATTTCCCTGTCAAAATATTGTAAGGCGTAGTTCATACGATTTATTAATTAAAATGTGTATCTATTGCAACATAAATATGAAATTTTTGATTTTTCGTAGGAGTTTTCTAGCAATTGGTACATTATTATTATAAAAGTTATGCGAAATATTAATATCATTAATTATGAACCTAACTATTTTTGCCACAAGTGCAGCCGTTCTAGTGATATTAGAGAAAGGACAAAAATTGACTAGAGTAATTATGCGCATCCGGTTTGAATATTCTCTTCGTAAATAAATATTGCACATCCAGACCATATGCAAGTCTTATGGTTGCAGTTTCACAATTTTACGATCGACAGGTTTTACAGGGAGGATTAAAACGTGTACATTAGTTGAAATCTTGAGTTCAAAGTATATCATGAATCATACATATATACAATATATAGCTTTCCTAATATCAAATGCGATTTTCAAATAAATGTTTTTTAGCTCCCCGTACGAAGTAAAGAAGAGCTACAGCATTCCGCGTTAAGAAATTTCCTTCACAAATGTTTTTGTCTCATCGTCCTGAATCTGGAAATACATGATTTAAACCTCGCTGAATCGAATGTGACCATTTTGGGAATGAGGTCTGTATGCTCTAGAGCCAGAACGAAAAATTGTGAATCTTTAATCTTATAAATGATCTATATGTGTGCGTTTTAATTTTGAAAATCATATTCAAACCGGAAGTGCATGTTTATCCTATGCATTATCTTTCCTTTCTGGCTGCAATTATTGCAAGAATAATAATAACAATGAAAAATATTAATATTTCGCAACATTTTTGTTTAGAATCAAAAATGTATCAGTTACGAGAAAACTGCTGCGGAAAATCTTAAATTTCTTATTTGTATTACCATAGATACGCATGTATGGGATTATATTTAATATATCGTATGAACATTTTCAGATAATATGTTGACAGGGAGACAAAATAAAATCAAATTATATATTTGTCATTAAACATCGGTTATCACAACTAAATTAACTGAGAACGAATTTCGAGCGTATTGTTTATTGAAAATAATCATCAAAAACCTGTGAATATTAATAACCAATCTATATTTTATATTGAAGAAACAGTATTTGATAACATAATAAAATAAAATGCTAATTAGTAAATTTTCAGAATACTAATGTGGAGTTTTGGTTGGTTTGACAGTTTGTTTAGGATATCTATTTTTAGTGAGAAGTACGTATAAGAAAGTCGAGTGCATGACACACCATATTATTTTAATGAAACTTTCAAACAAAATAATGCGATATGTTCATATTTTCCATTATGAACATAACAATTTTTGCTATAACTGTATTTGTTTAAATAATCAATACATCTACAAATAATTCTAAATTATTTTATGTCTGCAAAATTTCTTCATATTGTGAACCGCTATCAGAAATATATTGCATAATATTTTGGTATTTTTAAAAATTGTCCAAGAGCAGTAGCGGAAATTTTTGTAAGTAAGGCTCTATATTTTAGGACTCAAAACTCCGGAAATATAAATACGATTGAATTCAAACTACGACTGATATTCTAGGACATATCTATAGCAAATTTCGTTAAAATAGGCCTGGTACCTTCCTAGGCGATCACTATCGCAAATCTTATGACTAAACGAGAGAGAAAGATGCATACTTTTTGGTATATGAGTATATGAGTTGGTAGAACAATGAATAAAGGTTATTAAGTATTTGTTCACCACTGAGTTTTATTTCCTTTAATAGATTTATCTTATAAATGTCACATCAGAAGTGGAATTCCCTCATTGAAAGTACCACAAGTAAATATATTCGATCGCGTTTTGTCAAGTGCTTATTTAATTTGATGACATGGAACAATTAGCGCAAGTGTTAAGCAATACATTCGCAGCGATGCCACCACGTATTGTAAAAAAATATATGTTTTGGAAAAACTAATGTATGTTCTGTAATGCAATTGCTTGAAATTAAATTTTTAGAAACAAGAGAAATTAATGTGCGAACTAATGCCTTGATTAGTAATTTTACTACTCTCAATGATTTACTGTTGCTTTTACATCAAACAAGCGGAAACGGGCCAAAAATACAAGCACAGTAGTATGAGCTGTACCAACATTATATAAAAAGTGATTTTCCATTCCGAAGTGGTACAATAAACCCGATTACTTATAATTACATGAGAAAAGGAGTGAGCTGGTGATGAAGATGAACGCTATAGAACTTGGGCCAAATTGGTGTGCATATTAAATTTTTTGATACATTTCTTATTATAGTATTAATTTTTATTATATATACTCGTATATATATTTATTATTTAGAGATAGATGTCCCACATATTTTTACTTAGTGTGTTATTATTTTGAAATACTATAATTAGTAGTTGGTACAAATAAGATTGATAACATGAAAATAAGTAAAGAGTTTATTTTTATTAGAATTTAACAAAATTTATAACATTAATAGTACATTCTTTAAATGATATTATTAATAATATAATCAATCCTTGCTGTACATCATTACCATTATTAGGATCTGAAATAAAACAATGAAATAAATTATTTCTACATTAACGTAATCTGATAAAATTTCTAAAAGAATTGTGGCAACAACGTATATTTCGTATTTATTTCATTTACAAAACAATCCTATCTATCTTGATCATCTTCTAAAATAATCGCAGCTACCAAATTTGTTGCATATTATTAATTCCTTGTTGAAAATTGTCCGAAAATAACTATTTATGGTGATACGAAATGTCACTGTAAATATTTACGAGGTATCGTAAAGAGTTACGATATACCGTTAGCAACGAATGTGCGCAGAATTGTATATTCACCTATAAGTACTTACGATGCGTATAGACCTGGCTATAGGTCTTACGATGAGGCACAGAATTGCACCATAAAACTGTTATTCTTAAATAACAAAGATGGAACATTTAAAAAATATAAATTTCACGATGAACAGTCATGTCGGTTGGAAAAGACATTTACAAAACTTTAATGCAATTTTTGGTTCAAAGGAATGACTAAGTTTGTACGAAAATATTATTATCATTGTTTAGTTTGTTACATAAGTAAGCGGCCCGACGGTTCAAAAAGAGATCTCTTATACCATAGCTAAGTAATGTGTCAGAATGGACGAGCGAATTAATTGAAATTAAGTGGTCTGTCTGCTTCTTTGGGGTTAAAAAAGCAGCTTTCAAATAATGTTTTATATTTTAATCAAAACTATTTATTAAATAACAGTTTTATCTATACAATAATATATATTTTTAGGGATATAACAAAAAAAAATTCCATTATTTCTTTTGATATTAGCCCGTACGCTCATGGTAAAAAATGATTCCCCAAAAAAGACGCTCTGCGGTGCTTACGAGTGCTCCTCGTTGGTTCGCCTAAAACAAAAAAACCAAACGACATTTTAAAATATATACTTATGTCTTCTTTGTCCTCTACGGAAAATTGCTGAAAGAAGAAATTACAAGAATTACAGTTGTTCGAAAAATGCTATTTTTGTCAAAATTCAAAATCGGATGTAAAAAAATATGAAGGAAGATGAGAATTGTAAGACGTCTAATATTTATAATATTTTTTCAAATGATTTACAAATAGGCCATAGTAGATATAGAAATTATTTTTTAAATTAATAAGTTTGTTGCTCGCGTCGCATATATTAGAAATAATGCGAGCTGGACGCATAGGTGCGTTATGCCTAAGCCAGTTTCGTTCAAATGTCTACTATCGAATACCGATTGCCGTTTTTGAAAAAAGCAGGATGGCGGTTAGAATCAGAAAACCCAGAAATAGATAATAAGGAAATTTCATTATTTAGCTAATTAAGTAAAAATAAAAGATCAAATCTGAGTAAAAATGTAATAGGGACTAACTAATAATAGGTATTTTTGAAATCACCAACACGGCGGTTTCAATATTGCGCCTAAAAAGGAAAATCCCATGAATTGTGCATACAAATGGTCTATTATGACAATTTTTGAGCAATTTTTTAACATCATAACAACATAACAATCATTTAACATTCGATATAAAAACATAATCATTGAGATTGGGTTTGTTTGAAAAGGAAATAATTCATAAATAATAAATGTAGTTACCCCAAATATTAAGAAAGTTACCCTTTTGCTATATTTTAATGTGGTATATCTTCTTGCCCTTCGAGGTACAAACAAAAATAAAAAAGGTACATCCGAGTACAAGCGATGAGGAAACCCATGGTGATTTTTTTTTTCAGCTACCCCTAAAGTTAAGAAATTTAAGTTTATGGTAATATTTTAATGTGGTATAACTTGTTATCCTTCGAGGTACAAACAAAAATAAAAATGGGAATTTTACGTTCTGAATAAGTTACAGGCATTCAACCATACACTATAGCTGTCTTGTACTATCGTACGACGAGCTAAACAACTATTCCAAGTATAATTATCAGTCGACTGTCAATGAACTAAACAATTGTAGTCGTCGAAAATTAAAATATAGGTTTTCTATAATATTATTCGCAAAATAATATGTGTAAATTTATTGTATAGAGTGTTACCGTCTGCTGGGTTGTGCCACTGGAACGTGATTTAAAATCCATTAAAATTCTTATTATTGTCTACACTCGTCGAGTAAGTACACTGCAAATTATTTAATTAAAACGTTATATAATACTTTAGAATTTATTTTAACGCAGGGAATCATCTAATATTCGTAGCCCGAGTTAACAAAAACGTTACCTATTTGGAACTGTATCTTACATTTGCTGAATCTTACTTGCTTACATGTTGTGACATGTTCTATATATTAAAGGTTATACTTTTATTTTGGCCTATTTACTACCATATACGTTTGTATATGGTAGTAAATAGGCCAAAATAAAAGTATAACCAGTCTCCCTAATGTGGTTTTCAATAACAGTAGCTTGTCTTAACCCTTTAACTACGGCTGTTGTCAATAAGCGACGAATGAAGCTTTCGTGAGACGCGGCTGTCGTCAATAAACGTTTTTATGTATTATTATTGGGAATATTGTGAAAGGGCAAGTATGTTACTTAATATTCGGTGGCAAATATAAACGCGTATAGTGAAAGGGCATGTATGTTACTTAATATTCGGAGGCAAATATAAACGCGTACAATCGGTTGAACTGAATGTCAAGTTATATGCTTTTTTTATTTTGAACGTATAACAACATAATATATAGCTACATAATACATAACAACATAAACATTTACCCTGCTTTTTATTTTTCAACACTCTCCTTCAAAGTTGGCTGTTAAATCAAGTTGTTCCCTGCATCTTCTGTGCTTTATTTTGCTTAAGCTTTGGTATTCGTTCTGATCGTCGTACAGCAACAACAAGTGTATTGGAGTATTGTTCTCTGCATCTCCGGTGTTTCCAACAAGTACATATTCCCGCACATCTTGCTATATCTTCTCCGCAAAGATAGGAACAAAATCAGTACCCTTTTTCTTGATTGGAAAAACTGCGGTACATTCTTCTATAAGTATTACATCCCGACTTTTCACAAATTTTTTGGTATCAGGTTCTATCAATCTATATCCTTTTGTTTCTTCACAATATCCAACGAATATTAATTCCTTGGACTTCGGATCACATATTCGACGTATTTCTTTTGGTATGTGTACCATGGCTCTACATTCGAAGAATTTTAAATGGGAAATATAAGGTTTCTTACCTGTCTAAATTTCTTTAGGTATCGTCTTTATTTCTCTAATGGGCGATCAATTGATGATGTAGGTTGCTTTAGAAACTGCTTCGGCCCAAAAAGATTTATCCTTTTCTACAATCGTTCGGTTCATGCGCTCCGTCAAACCATTTTGTTCCGGGGTGTACGAATTAGTTGTTTGGTGACGTATGTCGTTTTTGCGTAAAAATCTTTCAAACTCGTTATTGCAATATTCTGTGCTATTGTCGGTGCGCAGAATCTTTATTCAAGTTTCCATTTGGTTCTCTACCATATTTTTAAAGTTTTCAAATACTGTTTTTACCTTTGTTTTTGATTCTAAAAAGTAGACAAAAACTTTTTGCGAGATATTATTAATTAGTGCACCACCCATGGATGCAGTCTCCATAGGACCACATAAATCTTAGTGCACTAATTCCGAAATCCTTGATGCACGCATACCTAAATGATTGAAAGGCAGTCTAGTCTATTTACCTTTCAAGCATGAAATACAGGTATCATGATCCAAACTATTAGAAATATTCATAACTGTAGCCAAATTATTTTTAAACCTGTGCATGTTTCTGTAGTTTAAATGTGCTAATCTACGATACCATAAACTACTATCAGGTTGAGCAATTGCCAATATACTACATTCGTTGTATGTATCCAACCTGTACATATTATTTATTGAAAATGCAGTCGCTAATAAAACTTTGTCAGAGTATATTCGGCAACCATTTTCGTCGAAATGTACTTTGTAGCCATTTTTGATAAATTGATTAACAGATAAAAGATTTGTTGAAAGATTTAGGACACTTGACCTTCTTGGTTATTACAGAACCATTACTACGAAAATGAATATGAACGTTATCTTTTGCAGTCCCTTGCAACTAACTATTGTTGGCTACCATGATTTCCTCGATTTCGGAATCAACCAGGTCTTCACAATTTGTTATATGCATGGATGCATCGGAGTCGTTGTATACCAATCCTTACAGTTGACTTTGCCAGATGAATGTACAGCACACAATCCAGAGTAATGAGGCTTAGCGTTATTGTTGGCTCTCTTCTTACATTTAAATATAACCATACTTGCTACATTCAAAACATCGTGGCCCTTTCTTCTTTGTGTAAGCCCCGAATCTTCAAAAGCAGTCTTTAGTCTGCCCCAAACCTCTTTGGCCGTGGTAGAGCCTTGCACATGGATATAGTTAATCGGATCGATCAGCAAAATAATCTTCGCCTTGGCCTTGACGTTCTTCGTGGGATCTACTTCTTGCCCAGTTACGCAAACCACAGCTTCACCGATTCATGATAAACTACTCATACAAGATGACATACTTTATTTATTAACAGTGTCAAAAAGATATTTATATAAGCCTCTAATATTAAATGCATGCCAGTATTCCTGGGCCCATAACCTATTGGGAATATAGTGAAAGGGCAAGTATGTTATTTAATATTCGGAGGAACGTAAACAATTCTTTTTGGCAAAATCCTACGTACAACTGAAACTTTAAGTTAGACGAACTTGAAGTAATGTCATATGCAAACACACTAGCAGTTACAGTCAGCCGCACTTCACCAATCTATATTAAAGTCTTGGTGTGAAAAGGGCATATGGTAATATCTGAAAGTGTAACAACCCGAAGTAACTTATTAGACGAATATATTTTAACTGAATATTTGACTGAAAGTGGAACAACCGGCCCTAAGATATATTATTAATTAATTAATATTTTATATTTCACCTATTGTTTAATCAATGATATTCATTAATTAACGCCAAAGTTTGTGATAGTCCTACGTTTTAGTAAATATAATATTAACCCTTATTCGGCACACTGAATTCATATGCACCCCACGCTTATAATACAACAATTTTGAGTACTTAAAGGGGACGGGAGTGGGTCTGGCAACAGCTAGATTAATAATAATAAATAAAAAATAATTAATTAAAAAAGAAATTATATGATATTTTTGCAAATATTATATATTTGCTGAAAATAAATACCTTTTTTTTTAGGGGCACTTAAACCTCTATTATAATTTTCTAGTGCCACATTAGTAGAAGCCCTACCTTAATTTTTAGCCCTTAATATGTAAAAATAAAAAAGTTATGAATTTTTTCATAAAATAACTTTTTTTCGCTTCTTTCGCTATTCCAATTTTTTAAAGGTACTTAATTAAATTTTTGGCCTATTTAACCTATACTAAATTAAAAAGCACTCTTTCAAAAGGATACAAAAAAAAATTAAGTAAAAATATTCAATAGCTCATTCCTTTGACGGTTTTTGTCACTGGGGTGCACATGATCCCAGTGTGCCGAGCACGTTATACCAAAGAAGTGTGCCGAATAAAGGTTAATTTAATGTGAGTCCTTGCTCTCAATCCATAAAATTAATTAAAAGTTATGTGATTTTATATCGTTTGATATGCTTCTTATGCGTCCCTTATTTCGTCATTGAAAGTTTTCTTCATTGATATCAATTTTACTGCATACCCGCAGCAGTTTGTTAGCCATAAATTCTAAAAACTAGTATTACCATTCAACCGATGTCTAGACTCTATTGAAAGATTATAAAATTTTCTCAAACGAGCAGTAATTTTTGTTTCACACCTTATTAATTTCGTTCCGTCGAAAATTTAATTAAAACTCTAAATGAAATTAATTTTCTATTTAACTATTCATTCTAACTTGAATCCGAATGTCACATAAATTTTTCTAAAAATTTGGTGAAAAATAAACGAGATATCGCAATGATGCATAAGACAAAGATGGAATGAATGAGAACCGGAAGCGATCTAGACGGCTTTCATTTCCTGGGAGCAATTGCACGCCAGTTTTGAAATGTTGGCGTGTGCTTCCACTACTCTTTCTCTCTGTACACTTCTCATTCTTGGCTACACACTTACTAGAACATGACGCAATGACACTCAGTAGAAACGATGTCAATAACGGCTAAAAGGTTCGCTGTCATAATGAACCAAATATCCATACTTCTATGTGACATTTACATATATAATATATATTTGAGTATTTTGCGTGTCAAGCGTATTCGTTTCAGGACGCCATTTAAGTAATGCTGCTTGACAAATTAAAAAGTTACCTTGGATATATGTGGAAATATTTAAAGAGAGTATTTCGACCAATATTTGGTCTTTTTGGAGTTATTGAGATCATGAATGATGATGCGATGAATGTCTTTATGTGATGTGTTGAAGTATGTGTAGGTGTACTTCAACACCCATCACAAATAGAAATTCTTCACATTATCATCCATCATCTCAAATACTCCGAAGACGACCATATATATTGGGCGAAATATACCAACGCCTTTCTCTTATTATTTCTTCATATACCCAAAAATTTACTTCAATCAAAAAAATCATATCAATTAACAAGAATCAGTCAACAGAACCTCAAACATAATAAAAATTTCTGGAGTAGCCTGCACTCGACTTTTTTACGCAGTTTTCACTAGTAATAAATATATGTATATATATATATATATATATATATATATATATATATATGTATACAAATACATATATATATATATATATATATATATATATATATATATATATATATATATATATATATATATATATATGTATACAAATATATATCATTAATATAATAACCCAGAAATGTTTGTATGTGAGTGTGTATGTGTGGAACGCTTTTTTTGTAAAAATGCAGATTGGCATAGACGGGAATCGAACTCACGACCTCCAGGGTGAAAGGCATGAATAGACAAAAACGAATCAAACGTCAGAATGAAATGTCAAAAAAGTTTTTGTGATAAATCTTCAATTCAAAGTTTAATCTTAAGTTTAAGGAGAGTAGCATGCTATAATTTCAATTTTTAAGTATATAATATGAAATAAGTGCATATTATTGCCTAATTATCATATATTTTTAGCAAATACGTGTTTCTGTACATTTATTTTAATTCATAGTTAATATTTTTCACTTCTAAATGGCCAAGAAGCAGTGATTTTTGAAAATATGAGTTGCGGTAAGATTTTATAGTTCGTCAAATTATAATAACTGCAAGTAAGTAAATTTATAATTCTGATTATTAGAGAAATAAAATCTTGAAGAGATAATTCAAACATATTTAGAAACATGTTTGGTTGGCAATTTTATTCTTTTATTTTTGATGGCACAATCCATTGTATTTTAGCATATAACTAATTATCATCACTTTTAAAACTGCCGTTGTGACACTGCATCAGTATAATACTGCAAAATTCAGAATCTAGCCTGATTATTTAATTCAAAAACAATAATGAATCAAATGTCAAATCATTAAAAATGTTGTGTAAAAAGGATTTGTAATACATATTATTTGAATAATTGATTCAAATAATAAACAGCAATCGTAAGTAAATTTATAAACCTGTTTTTTATATACAATCATAGAAACTGTCTAAATGATACAACACATATGCACCATACAAGGTTAAAATCAAAGTTAAACAAAATTTTGTTTAAATTTATCTGATGTTACACAGTGCATGATAAGCGATCGATTAGTTAATCTCAGCATAGTGATCTAAGAACAAAATAGCGTTCAAAGAAAGAATTCGATTTTTTCTTTATTGTTATTTGCGATGTGGAAATTTGTATTACTATTATAGTCAAACGAGACAAAATGAAGAAAAACCGTGTTATTATTATTAAATTACATGAAAATTCGCCATCAGTCAAAACTGACCTATGTTCTGTATACCATATGGGCACATGGTGCCCACGGGTGACCCTAGTATATATATATATATATATATATATATATATATATATATATATACGAGCTAGCAAACTAACCAATACTCTACAGAAATATCCTGAAATGTCATATATCTAACTGAAGCTATTTTGTTTTCCTGTCAAAATAGCAGAAGATCCGATTTTATAAGCTACATGCGAATCCATGGCAACGTAAGCAAGATAATGTTTCGTAGCATTTTTCTTGCAACTGGTAAATTTTTTGAAGAAATGTTTCAAACAAAAGTTGTGCAAAATTTCATTATAAACCTAACTATATTTGCCGTATGTGTAGCCTTTCTAGTGATATTGGAGATAGAACAAAAAATGTAAAGAAGAAACATGAACAACCGGTTCGAATATTCTTTTCAAAAATAGGAGGTGCATATCTAAGGCATATACAAGTCTTAAGTTTGAAGTTTCATAATTTTTCGTTCAACAGTTTTGGCCCTAGAGCGTTTACTGATACACACACACACACACACATACACCCACACACACCCACACACACCCACACACACACACACACACATACAGACAGACAGACGTCTTTTCGAAAATAGACACATTCGATACAGGGAAGGTCAAAACAAGTATATCCGTTGAAATCTCGAGTTCGAAATTTTTCATTATTACAATACTTACTTATTACTTCGTAATAGAAAGTAAAAATTGGTGGTTTTCTTCTAAAATGTAAAAATCCAAATCTAAAACATTTTTACTCTCTTTTACGAAGTAATAAGTAAGTCTTGTAATCATGAGAAATTTCGAACTCGGATATACAAGTTTTAACCTTCCCTGAATCGAATGTGACTATTTTCGGAATGACATCTGTCTGTCTGTGTGTATGTTTGTGTGTCTTTTGAACGAAAAATGATGAAACTTCAAATGTAAGAGTTGTATATGCCTTAGATGTTGCACCTCCTATTTTGAAAAGAATATTCAAACCGAATGTGCATGTTTACTCTATACATATTTTGTTCTATCTCCAATATCACTAGAACGGCTACACTTACGGCAAATATAGTTATGTTTATAATGAAAAATATTAATATTTCGCACAACTTTTGTTTGAAAAGTTTCTTCAAAAAATGTGCTACGAAACATTATAAATATGTTGTTTACGTTGCATTGGATTCGCATGTAGCTAATAAAATCGGATCATCTGTTATTTTGACAGGAAAACAAAATATACACACTTAGATAAAAGACATTTCAGAATATTTCTGTAGTGTATTGGTTAGTTTGATAGCTGGTTTTTATTATATATATATATATATATATATATATATATATATATATATATATATATCTAGTGAAAACTGCGAACTCATCAAAGGTATGAGTGAAATTTGAAATTCCACCTGTACCGATGCTTGTCTTTGTCTTTGAATATAGAATGGCAAACATAATAAGCAAGGGTAATTTTAAATATGCGAATGAAACACTTTGCTCGGAAACAATTGCTGATGGTGATAAATATAAATAGAATAAATAAATCATAATTTGATAGGAATTTTAAAAATAGGTAGTGTCAACTAAACTAATAGTTGCATCAAGTGGTAAATATACAAAATGGATATAATAACAACATAAATCAAAATGTGTGTGTCTGTAACAATCTTGGATTCAACAAATTTTCTTAGCAAAACGTTCTTGTCTCTTCGCCTTGAAACCAAAAATATATGTAACTCATATATTTGGTTGTTAGTCGTCGCTTGGTCGCTCATAAGCCCAATTTTGTGCCCTATATTCTGAAGGTACCGGAGCGATTTGCTATACATTTTCTATTGTACTCCATTTGAATCCGCTCGCAGTATAAATCTTATTGCCTGTATACTTAGTGAATAAGAGGACCCCAAAATCTGATGCCCCCCTTAATTCCGCCTTTATTTGCAAAGTAAATAATCAGTTAAATCTGTCTAACATAAAATGGTCCAGATGTGCACCCATTATTTTTGAACCGAAAGTGCATGTTTACTCTGTACTTATGGCAAAAACAAGGTTCTTGATAAAAGATTTTAATATTTCGCAAAACTTTTGCTTGAAAACTTTCTTCAAGAATTTCCGTAGCAACAGCACAAGAAAACTGCTACGGAAATTTTTTAGTATCTAATTAGTGTTTTATTTTAATAATACTCTCCTCAACAGGTGATCCTTGTAATAGGGTAGGAACATAACAGAAATTTCAAAATTAAATGAAATTACAAGTTATTTAATAATAGATAACATTAATGCATGGAAATCATTACTATAATAACCCAGAAATGTATGTATGTATGTATGTATGTGTAGAACGCTTGTTTTGTAAAAATGCAGATTGGCATAGACAGGGATCGAACTCACGACTTCCTGGGTGAAAGGCATGACACTTAGCCACTGCGCCATGGCGACTGTTTATAATGTTATAAAAAATAATCAAATAGTTTATACTGAAATAAAACAATCACTACGATTCTGAAGTTCAGTCTGCTTTGAAATAGACAAAAACGAATCAAACGTCAGAATGAAATGTCAAAAAAGTTTTTGTGATAAATCTTCAATTAATTTGATGACTTGAAGTGTATTTGATGTGTTGTGTACTTTACACAGAGTGGCATCTGCTATATTATATTGATGTCAATGAGAAATGTAAACAATTGATAGTTAATAAAATTAAGTCTTATTTATTCTAATTTGAAGTTTGTGAGTCGCTATTAAGCATTTATGTTAAAATGACCGACCACAGAACAAATATAAATAAAAGTGCTACAACATGAGCGTCAAAAACAGTATTTCAATGTGAATTAGTGACATACATGTTACGGAAACATTGTTTGCATTGTAAATCTTAAGGTTAAGGGGAGTAACATGTTATTATTCAATTTTTAAGTATTTAATATGAAATAAGTGCATATTATTGCCTAATTTGCATATATTTTTAGCAAATGCGTGTTTCCGTTCTGTTATTTTAATTCATAGCTAATATTTTCACTTCAAAATGGCCAAAAAGCAGTGATTTTTGAAAATATGAGTTGCGGTAAGATTCTATTCGCTATCAGTCAAAACTGACCTATGTTCTGGATATCATATGGGCACATGGTGCCCACGGGTGACCCTAGTATACTTAATAGTTAAACAATAAAATTTATGTGTTTGTGAATATATGTCAACATTTCCATCAAATTTATAATATAATGAACACAAATTTATAATTGAGATTGAGCTAGCACATTGGTCTTAGCAGACGGACTATAAATAATAATTGAGGATCTGGTACGAATAATAGGAGCATAGAAGTATAGCAGAAATAAACAACACAGATCTTCTACGATATGGTTAACTATTTTGTTTATATTATATTTTATATACATTAGGCAATACATGTGTTACATCTAAAGAGCAAAGAATGAAAATTAGAGATTTTTAATAACATATCGTAAGTGACTTGTGGTTAGGATAGGTACATGTATTTGAAATGTATGGACATTTCAAATACATGTACTTTAGAAATTTAGATAGCACGAATTCGATACATTTAAGGTTCCATATTGTTGAGTAGTATTCAATGAAATACTAATGAAAAATATAGTGTGAGAATGGCTTGAATATTTTGGAACTGACGTGTGTTGCGCTTAATAAATCCCAGCAGCTTAAAAGTTGACGATATGCTTTGAATATGATCAATAATTGTAAGTTTTGAATCAAAAATTACTTCAAGATCGCGCATTAATTGATATTTACTTAATATACTGTCAGATAATTTATAGATGAATACCAACATCTGCTTCATTCTACGACAATAAGACAATACCATACCATATACAAGTCTTAAATTTGAATTATTACAATGTTACGTTTGACAGAATTAGTTCAAGAGCGTTCACTGACAGACAACCAAACAGATACACAGACGTTCCGAAAATAGACATTATCTATTCATGGAAGGTCAAAATGTTTATATCTGTTGCAATCTTGGGTTAAAATTTTTCATGATTACAAAACTTACTTATTACTGTGTACAAGAAATAAGAAATTATATAGCTATTTTGGATCAAGACGAAATGAATTTTTTGTTAAGATTTTTATTTGATCCTAGGTTGTTACGGACAACGAGTAAATGCTTTATCTCTCCTGTACTTCATACGGCAAGCTAAAAAATAATTAAATATTGATCTGGTACATAAAAATGTTGGGTCAAAGTTTATTTGGAACTTGATATTTGTTGAATTACAATATTTTTTTGTTTAACTAAGGAATTCATTCTAATTCATTCTGTAAAGCACTCTAGATTCATAAACACTGTCGTGATGGTTTATTATGCTATAAGAAAATCATATTCAGTTTGCCTTATGTACGATGTACCGAGCAGTAAAGAGGATATGAATTAGATACTTATGAATATTTAAAATGTTGCATCACTAGAATGATTAGTGGTAACCATGGTCTTCTAAGAATATATGCAAATATGTTTAAGTGGCAGCGTCTATCGAAAAATTCCCTTTGAACGTCAAGCAAAGATAAGATGAAAATTTTTGGTCGCTTCCAACAGTTTTACAAGTGTAATTTATATGAGTAATATTCATACAGTTTTTTATCGTTAAATGCAATGAAGGTTTAAGTAGTAAGGAATACAAAATATCTGTAGGGCCTTATACTGAACTTTACTGTACTAAACGCTGGTCACGGCGAAAGTCAATAAAGGCCTAACTCACGAAACGCGTCAATAAGATCTTTATTGAGAAAGCGTGTGAATAACGTCTCAATTCAGAATGCGGGTCAATAAAATCCTTATTTAAATATTATTTTATTAAATTTTAAAATAGAATCGTTATTCGGTGGAGAATATGAATGCAAGGTTGGCAACGCTCAATGTTTATGAATTAATATTGATAATTGGTGCAATACAAAATATAAATGGCGCATAAGAGTGCTTAAAGAGCGCAATAAAATGACACATTTCTTTATTCTGTATTTATGGGGTGGGGGGGTCAATTTGACTCATTACAATTGTATAAACAAGAACTTGCATGTTTCTAAGTAGGGGGGGGTCAACTTTAGGCTAGCCCGCCCCTTTATTAAAAATGAATATGTCATATATACGCTCCTATGCGCCATTAATATTTATTATATATTATAATTATATATATATATATATATATATATATATATATATATATATATATTTATTTATCTATAAAAACAAGTACTGGTACCAGCTCGCCGTACCGGTGAGCCCAATCGCAATAATTACAATATATGCAATATCTATTGTTAGAATGCAAAATTTATTGTTGCAATCATCCAACAAACAATCAACAAAATTTAAATTTCTATATTATTATTATTATTAAATTTTTTTTTGAGATTCAGGTTCACAATCTGTAAAAACAATATGTCTTATAATATTTTGAATATTTTTTAGGTATAATAAAAAAGGAAATATTTTTTATTTATTATTAATTAAATTAAGAACTTTGTCTACATTGTAAGAATCCGACCCCTCGTTACGTCGGACGTTCTTATTTGAACATGTAACTGATAGTTACTGTTCACGAATTCGCCTTTTTAAGTGTGATATGGATTAAAGAAATTTAATACACAAATAAAATAAAATATAATTTAATTATCGATACATTTATTAAATTCTGATAAAATATAAATTAATATTCAGAGTTATATTTAATAAAAGTTAAACAAAACAAACAAAAGGTTTAGGTAGATTGAACAAATTATAATATTACTTGGAAGCCACAATGAGTTAAATAAACAAAATTATTTCAAGTACAAAACAGTGTCTCACAACACAAAACGCAAAAATATTCTATTAAAAATTTTGATTTAAATCAAACAAAACTATTTATTGCTTCAAGACTCTGTTGGGATACCAATATGAAGAAATCTTGTAGACATAAAATATCTTAGAATATTGTGTAGAAATTTTGGGTGTTTAAATTATTTTTCTAAGGGCAGCATTAAGGCAGGCTCCAAATTTTGGGTATATACAGTTAACTATAATGCCCGTTAAGTTAAGTTCTGTTTGCAATTTTAAATTCAATCGTCTGTTCAGGTCTGGAGTTATAGGGTTTCAATGTGTGACTGTGAACGTTCTAGAGCCAAAACTGTTGAACCTAAAATTGTGAAACATCAAACTTAACACTTGTATAAGTTCCTGATGTGCATCTCCTGTTTTTGAAAAGAATATTCTAATCGGAAGTGCATGTTTACTTTATGCATTCTTTGTCCTTATCTCCTCCAATATCACTCAAACGGCCGCACTTTCGGCAAAAATAGTTTAATTCATAATAATTGAAATTAATATTTCGCACAACTTTTGTTTAAAATGTCGCTTTAAAAATTGTGCCAGTTACGAACCGGCATGGAAAATCTTAAAATTCCTTTTTATGTTGGCATAGTTACACAATGTATTAATTAATCGTATTTGCTTTTCCTGAAAATGTATTGTATTCTTAAAATTGAATAGTAAAACGTTATGAAAATGTTATAAAATTAACATTAATCTCAAATTTGGTGATTTTATCGTCTGTTTTGCGTTTCAATATTCAATATACAATACGCCCGAAATACTTTCTTAGTCGATTTTTTAATCTAAAATATATCAAATTATTTGAGTATATCTTGTTACTCGGTCAAAATGTTGTCAGGTAACTTAATTAAGAAATTTATGATTTTCCGCAGCAGGTTTCTTGTAATTGGTACGTATATTACTGAAACTTTTCAAACAGAATTCGAGCAAAATTCAAAAATCTTTCATTATAAATCTAATTATTTTCATACAATTGTTATGCGAAGTATAAATATCTATCATTATGACCATAACTATTTTGGCCATAAATGCACGTATATATATATATATATATATATATATATATATATATATATATCCGGTTTTAATATTCTTTTCAAAAATATGAGGTGCACATCTAGACCATATACAAGTCTTAAGTCAGAAGTTTATCTGAAAATATTCGCATTCAATTCAGGGGGGGGGTCAAAACCTTTGTTTCCGATAATATTTCGAGTTCAAGTTATGTTATGATTACAAGGCTTACATATTACTGCGTATAATAAAGTAAAAATTAAAAGTTTCACCAAAATGATTATGCGGCGAGTTAAAGGCCATTTTTACCGGTGTACAAGTAATTTTTATAATATTTTGCTTTGAGACGAATGTTTAATTGAATACAATATTAAATTTATTTATATATAATAATGAAAAACGAAATTCAATAACGTAGTTCATTAAGTGGGTGCTGGTGTTATTGTTAATAAACGAAGCGTGGTTAAGCTAGGGTTACTTGGACTTCTTTTTAGACTTGCAACAAGAAAATAAAAATCTTTTATTTTCCAAAATAGGGAGGATGAATGTTTATTTGTTTGTATGTGTGTGTGCATAAATCGATGTTACGCCTCCCAAGTTTCCGGTGATTTTCAAGACCGGGTGCACTCGATTTCCTTCAAATACAGTCTAAAACTTTGAACCTTCCTAAGCACGTTCACAAGCAGATTCTGTCATGCATATATTTGAACATGGTGACGCATGGTTCCCATCACAACAACACATATAATCCCATATGCCCCTGCTCTATAAATTACTTTCGCACAAAATCGGTTTAGTACAAACTGCACTTAAAGAGAATGTGGTGGTTGCGCGTAGACTATAGGCTTTTAACTTTAACCAATAGTAATTGTACTTAATCTATCATAGATGTTCAAAGCAGCGACATAAACTTTGAAACTTATTTTTCATCTGAATTTCATCAAACTGCTGCGTTATAAGCATTTCCAAAATTTATTTAATGAATTTAAGTAATTTGCACGAAGTTTCAAAATGTCTTTTAATTTAATTGCTGCCATTAGACTGTATTACAGCTATATTTATTTTATTTTAGTATAACGGGAGAACCTTTTAAGCACTGAAAGTTCTACTGTTAAAAGCTTGCAGTAGGTGCTTAATTGATGAACTTAATACTTCAAACGTAGTGCGACGAGCATTGTTCAATAGTATCCCACCTACAGAAATTGAAATAGAATCAAATAGACATAGTCAACCTTTACACAAAATCACACTTACATCACTGAAAAGAAAATGCTTTTGCGATACTCATATATTCTACAGTTGATATTCGCACCTTCCTGTATATCTTCGAAGGGATACATTTATAACAACATAATATGTGTAAAAACCGAGATGGATGTGTGTAGAAGTCTAAATGTGTGTGTCCAGGAAAATTCAAAATATTTATTATATATTAATCAACCTGATGTATAGGTGTGTTTGGATATGAGTAATGCTTCTATTAGCTATGATAAGGTACCCAGCAAACACAAAAACATCCCAAGGACGTTCTTGTAACGTAACACGGCGACTTGTAACTCCCGTGCGACTTCCATTGCGATGCATATATTGCGGCCTGGTAACATCCCAATGTCCGCTTCAAATGACATTATTGAGTTCATCCCTAGAACATCGCAAAGTTACGCAAATATTGCAGTTCATCTGAACATTGCATGTACATCGCAATAGGATGTTCTTAGTACATTATTAAAGGTAGTCTCTACATCATACATTTAGGATGTTGTTAGTAAATCACTTTGTGAAATTACTCTGTAGTCGCGAAAATAGTACCCTAGTACTTCTTAATTAAATAATTAGGTAACAAAAAATAAAAAAATAAACTTTTTTTTAAGCATTTATTTCAATACAATCAAAGTTACGTATAATAACAAACACATTTTTTAAAATAGTATACGATTATAACATATTAGATTCAATACAAAATCAAAATATAGTATATTAATACAAACAAAAATGGTAAAATAATATAAGATATAAATACATTGGACAAACATAACAAAATATAATATATTTAAACAAAAATAGTAATACTGTATAAAATATAACATATATGTACAAAAATATGAAAATATAGTATATTTACACACACAAAGTGATAATGTAGTATAAGATATTATAAAACATACATATATGGTACAACATAAAATTAAAATACAGTATATTTAAACATACAAAAATGGTAATATAACAGATATGGTACAACATAAAATCAAAATATAGTGCATTTTAACAAACAGAAATGATAAAATAGTATAAAACATTATAACATAAACGGTACATTATTTGGGGCCGGGCTACCAAGATTTTCCCGGGCTAGTTGAATTTCCCAGTCCGGTACTGCTAATATGTCTTTGTTTAGCATGGCAGAGCCAATCCTTAACACACTGGCAGTTGTCACGGGCTTTGTTCGGTTAATATTTGCAGCACAAAATATATACAATATTGAATTGATATTTAATGAATATACACGTTACACTTATAACATTTTAAAAGAATACTGATGCAATTGTGTGCAATTCAATGTGTTCAATTCAATACACGTTCGTGCTGGTTGAAAACTATATTATTATGAAATTAAGAATAAACAACAAGGAACAGATGCCGTTGAGGCGCTGGGTCGCGCTGCGTTGCCAAATGTTAAATATGAAATTATGTGACAGTATTACCGAAAATTTTAAAATTATAGAAAAATGATGTTACATATTTTTAATTTGGAATGAACCGATGTATTCATTTAATTACACATTATTATTTCAACTAGATAGCCAAAATTATATTATAATCATTTGTTTTACAATACAAATAGCATTACAAAATTAAATTGCAATTAGTCATAACTTTTTCAATTTCAAATGTATGATATTTTGTAAGTACTTCACTGGCTAACATAAATATACTGAGTCTTTCGCATTTCGCTGGACAATCTGTTTCTAATATTAGTCTTAATTAAATTCATTTTTGAAAATATTTTGTCAGGTATATATAACCTTATAAAATTATGTTATATTTGATAATAATGTGAGATATATTTTATTATCAGAATTATGCTAAATTTGTGTTAAATTTTGATAATTATATTACATCTGGCAACACTGAGTCTAAATTTGTACCTAACTTAAAATGAGTCGGAAGCGATACAAATTCTGGTTCGCATTTCAACACGCTTACCCCCCTAAGGGCAAAGGGCCAGAAACATTTTGGCTTATGTTTGTTAAACAAATTTATTAGTAATTTTGTAATATTTTACATGCAAAGGTTATGTATCTTAAAAATACAACTATTTCTTTGGTACAAAATTGTACATCTTGATAGGACATAAAAAAATTGTATTAGCGTAAACATAATAATATATAATGGACTCAATAAATATATGAACACAAATAAATTTAAAGCAAATTACTTTAGATATAGTGGTTGGTGTACCAATTGTCATTGGATAATATTTTCCTCGAACACCAAATATATGTATAGGGATAAGATAAAATGTCACAGAACTAAATACAGTTAATTACGTTGTTGGGAAAGCATATTTGTAACATACTGTAGAAAATATCTATGCAATCATATATGATTACATTTTATGCGATGTATAAACTTCTTATTGATGTTAAAAGAAGAACATCCTATGGAGTGCACCATTTAGATGTACTGTGGCCTATAGAAATAAAACGTTCTGAAGAAAACCTCCATACAACATATCACTATAACGTGTAAATAGATGTTAAAGATATAACATCTTCCAGAGGTAGCGCAGTGCATGTTCTGTGGAGTGCGCAATGATAACGTACATGGGAGAGAAAATATTTAACATCCACAGTGGGACTTCCACACAACATGCTATCAATACACGATATTTGAACATTACGTTGTAACAAAACAGTTTCGTTATTAGGAGGTCGCGTTGTGATTTCACAATGCGCACATCTTTGGGCAGTTTTGTGACCTCGCATAGCAGTTAGTGTTTGCTGGGTACTTATTTACAAATAAATGTCATGAATAATTGTCACTCGCCAAATTATTCAATTGTTAGCTCGTCGTACGAAGAAGCTAAAATTTCATTAGCAAAAAGTGTTAATCGCCTTGATTCAAAAAAGGTATATAACTTATATACTTGGATTTTAGTCGTCGCTCGCTCGCTCGGTATCTCGTAAGACCAAATTTGAATCCACTTGCAGTTTAAATCCAATCGCCTGTGTACTTTTCGAGTTATAAGGCCCTAAAATGTTGAGCTCCCCTTAATACTGCCTTGATAAAAATAAATATACATTCAAAAATTCTACTAAAAATTCTAAGATATTTTACGTCAAAATGATTTTTTCGTATTGTTAACCAAAAGACCATAATAATTAAAAACCACTGCTCGCAACGCATATCTTACCTAAAAAGGCGCTCTATGCGTTGGTGCGTTTTACGCGTACCAAATCTTGTTATAATGCTTTATTTGAACTTTACACAAAATATATAATCAAACTAAATGCTTATTTTGTTTACTTCTAATACTATAATTGTACGATATCTCCCTTAAATATCTTATTCACGTGTTGTTATTATGGTTATACATTTACAAAATTGTTTCATAATTACGAATTATTTGTTTGTTGTATAAGTTGTTAATATAATTCCTTCATCATCATCATAGTTGCTGTGCCATAGAATGTAAAAATTTTAAGAAGAAAAAATGGAGTGACCTGCCTCCGACTTTGCTATACGTAGTTTTCACTAGAAATATACATCCCAAACAAACTGCCAAATTAACCCATACACCACAGAAATATTCTTAATTGTACCATTTAGCTTATTATTTTATTACGTTACCAAATATTGCTTCTTCAATTTGAATTAAAAATTTTATCTTTAATATTCACTTTATCAATATATTGAAATATAAAATACGTACTGTTTTTTAAAATTAATTCTCAATAAATAATTCGTTCGAAATACGTATTCAGGTGATCTATTTATAATTACCGTTTCCAAATGGCAAAAATAATATTATTTAAGTATATATTGTTTCCCTGTCAAAATGGTGTCAGGCAAAGCTCATGCGATTTATTAAATATAATCCTCATACTTGCGTATCAATGTTAACATAAATAAGAATGTTTGATAACTGATGTTATCGGCGTTAATAATATTAAAGAAATGATATTCTTTGAACTTCTAATTAGAAATTTTTATTTTGTGACGGATCAGTTTTGTTACAACTATTTTTTGTTATTATTGTTATCTCATGGCTTACTTGCGTTGACGGCCCCCGCCCACCTTGAAAGAATGTCTTTCGAAACAAAATACATTATGAAACAAATATATTATGTTTGATCTATCCTTTTCCCTATGAAACTCAAACACACGACCAAGACTCCATTTTAACGGTGGTAATGGCTCGTCTTTAATTAATATAATTGAACCACGTTTGATTGCCATTGGTTGCACTTTTTTCCATTTGCTTTTTTGTTGAAACTGACTCAAATATTTTTGAGACCAGTGTTTCCAAAAGTGTTGTCATTTGTTGAATTTGTTGCCATTTTGACAATTTATTTATCTTAATTAATTTAAAATCAGGTTCTGGAATAGCTTCTGCAGAATGATTAAGTTGTGGTTGATGTAGCTGTTGTTGCGGTATTTGTTGAGAAAGTTGTTGCATCTGTTGCACAACTTGTGGATTATCACCAGTAGAAATCCTATGCTCTCGAATAATATGTTATTGTATTTGTTGTTGAGCAATAAGTTGTTGAGTCATGGGTTTTTGAGGAACTTGCAGAGAGATCTGTTGTCGTGTCAGCGATTGGTGTTTCTATACATATTCTTGCTGCTGTTGAACTTGCTGTGGAATAGATGGTTGTTGCGGAACAAATGTAGAAATGTAATTAGATCATTACATTTTTTTACAAGAGATACTACTATTAAGATATTATATTTTCAAGATATCTTCGTAATAGTAACTCCAAGGCCATACCCATATTTTTTGTATCAAAAAAAAATTATAAAACTTGTAAGCCTTACAGTATCTGTAGCATTTTTCAAATGGTGATTCCAAGAACCATTATAATTAAAAACAAGAACTGGCGCTAGCGCCAGTGCTATCAGCTCGCCGTTCCGGCGAGCGCGGTCACATCAATAAATACAAAACTAAAAGCGATAGCAATTATTATAGTACAAAATTTATTGTTATGATATTTCATCGGCATTTAATATGAAATGAATAAATTTCTAAGTTTACGTATATAATTCTTAATCATCGACATTATACTCACATAGCCCATTGAACCAATCTAACCAATTATGATCCCGACATTTATTTATTCCTGTACCATAACAGTTTTAATTTCCAAAAACCCCACATTTAAAATTGCACACATCCACATGGGTTACGTTAATATCGTTCGTTTCGTGATTTGCCAAGGATATTGATAATTATTTGATGAACATTTCCTAATTTTATTCATTAAAACACAGAAGCAAATGGTTTATACATTGGAAAATATAACCAAACAAATTACTGTCACATAAATATAACTTCTTCATTTTACTAACAGATGGCGATCGATGTCTGATATACTTCAAAATATATTTATATTATTTTTTTTAAGCCTATGGGCTCACAATTTGAAAAAACTTTAATCACATAAAATATCTTAGAATGTTGAGTAGAAAATTCTAAAAATTTTAAAAGTTGACTAAGGGCAGTATTTAGGAGGGTTCCAAATTTTGGGGGCCTATAACGCCGGTCCTGTACAGACGATTGGATTTAAAATGCGACGGGAACATCACGGGCATGGAAATTATATGTATACCAAATTTCATCAAAATCGGCCCGGTACCTTCAGACGAGTTGCGGTCACAAACTCAGGTCTTACGACGGACCGACCGAGCGAGCGAGCGAGATACATACATCCAAGTATATGAGTTATATATATTTTTGGATTCAGGGCGAAAATACAAGAACTTTTTGTTAAGATTTTTTTTCGATCCGAGCATGTTACAGACACACGACCAATCACTATAGCTCTTTTGTACTTACTGTACGGCGAGCTAACAAATTTTTAGTTATAACTTTATGCGCAAGCGTGGAGTGGGAAGAATCCACCACTCGCATCGCATATATCGTATATCCTATAAGGTTAGCTGAAGGTGTAGGTGCGTTTGTACGACGAGCTAATTAAATTCAAAAATTAAAAAAAAATTGCTTATTAAATATTTTCAAACAAATATTTATTGATTTACAAAATTCTGTAGCATAAAATTGAAGCATCAAGTAAAAAAATTATATTATCCTTGAGACAAAGGCAAATGGTGTCAAAATATCTAAACAAATACGCACATAAAGTTAAAATTATTCATTTAATCCTAAAGGCGAAACGTTCCAAATCTCGCCTTACCTTTGTGCCTAATCATTTTTGGCATACAATTTTCGTAAAGAAATAAAACATTCGATTATAGTTGGCAGTACTGTGTAGACAACAACAGCGCTATCAATGTTTACCATCAAACACGGATGCCAACTTCCTAAATTTGTCCACAGGGAAAAGTATGTTTGTAACATTGTTTCGACTATATATATTCTCGTGCTCTTATCTCTCGCCGGCTATGGGTGCACAGTATAACAAATGTCCATTATGCCATCGTATCTTACACGGATTTGCGCTCCATCTTGTGTCGCTAGCGAGAACTACATGTTTTGCAGCACACCGTTATAACGTAACGGGTTGTTTGTGAATAATTACGAGTAATATTTGTACAAGAATATCCTAATTCAATATACATCCTGATACAATGTCTGTATAGTGACATAGGAATTGTAAATATTTTAGAGACATTTGCTTGTCGTTTAGAATGTACAAGAGTATTATAGAGATCGGCCATGTGTCTGCAAAAGTTCTTGTCTTGTTGCCCAAAATCCAATAATATATATAACTCATATATTTGGATGTATGTATTTCGCTCTCTCGGTCGGTCGTAAGACTAAAGACTGTCAACTCATCTGAAGGTACCTGCATAATTTCAACGAAATTTGGTATAACTAAAATGTTGGTGGACAATAGGATCCCATCCATCCAATCGTGTCTCCGGAGTAATCGGATCAAAAATTTGAAGTATCTTTAATATTGCCCTAAAAAACAAGATTCGGTACATACAACCAGAGACTCTGGTACAACACACTGATGTGTCAAGTTCGCTTTATAACATTGTCGTTAATTCGGCATATCGCAAATTCAGTTTCCTCCGCGAATAAATTACTCGGTTTTATAATACGAAGTAGTAAATCTTACAATAGCTATAATACAATTAAAACACTTTTTCTTACCTACGTGCGAAGCAAAATTGAATATGCGAATGTCACAGGACGATGCTTGAGAACGTCCAGCGTATGTTTCTAAAATTTCTATGACTTAAAAAATTTCATGCATAGCCGAAGAGGGGAATAGACAATATCCTCTTTCTTGAAACAGTAGACATAAAATATCTGCTGTGTTTTAATTTTTTAATTTATAAGGGCATTATTAAGGGAGGCTCCAAATTTTGGGGCCCTATAACTCGGGAAGTATACAAGCGATTGGATTTTAACTGCGAGCGGATTGAAATGGGATGCCAAATAATGTGCGTACCAAATTTGGTGTGAATCGCTCCGGTACCTTCAGAGGAGTAGAGACAAATTTAGTCTTACGAGCAACTGAGCAAGCGACGACCAACATCCAAATATATTTGGACTATATCCAAGTATATAAGTTATATACATTTTTGGATTCAGGGCGACGAGACTAACACTTTTTCTTAATAAAATTTTTTGATCCGAGAATGCTACAGACACACGACCCAATGCTTAAGCTTCTTCGGTACTACGTACGGCGAGCTAAAAACAAGTTACCAGCTCGCCGTTCCGGCGAGCCCGGTCACAACAATAAATACAAAACTAAAAGCGATAGCAATTATTATAGTACAAAATTTATTGTTGTTATGACATTTCATCGGCATTTAATATGAAATTAATAAATTTCTAAGTTTACGTATATAATTCTTAATCATTATACTCACATTGCCCATTGAACCAATCTTATCAATTATAATCCCGAGATTTATTTATTCCTGTACCATAACAGTATTAATTTCAATAACCCCACATTTAAAATTGCAGACATGGGTAACGTTAATATCGTTCGTTTCGTGATTAGCCAAGGATATTGAACATTATTTGATAAACATTTCCTAATTTTATTAATTAAAACACAGAAGCAAATGGTTTATACATTGGAAAATATAACCAAACAAATTACTGTCACATAAACATAACTTCTTCATTTCACTAACAGATGGCGATCAACGTCTGATATACATCAAAATATTTTTTTAAATTTTTTATAAGTCTTTGGGCTCACAATTTGAAAAAACTTTAATCACATAAAATATCTTAGAATGTTGAGTAGAAAATTCTAAAAATTTTAAAAGTTGACTAAGGGCAGTATTTAGGAGGGTTCCAAATTTTGGGGGCCTATAACGCCGGTCCTGTACAGACGATTGGATTTAAAATGCGACGGGAACATCACGGGCATGGAAATTATATGTATATCAAATTTCATCAAAATCGGCCTGGTACCTTCAGACGAGTTGCGGTCACAAACTCAAGTCTTACGACGGATCGACCAAGCGAGATACATACATCCAAGTATATGAGTTATATATTTTTTTGGATTCAGGGCAATAATACAAAAACTTTTTGTAAAGATTTTTTTTCCATCCGAGCATGTTACAGACACACGACCAATCACTATAGCTCTTTTGTACTTACTGCACGGCGAGCTAAAAAGTAAAACATGTTCTAGTTTTTTCTTTCTTTTACGAAGTAATAAGTATGTCTTGTAAATATGAAAAATTTCGAACTCGAGATTGTAACGGATATACATGTTTTGACCTTCCCTGATTCGAATGTGACTATTTTCGGAAGGACATCTGTGTGTGTGGGTCTGTCGAACGTAAAATTATGAAACTTCAAACTTAACTTAAGACTTGTATATGCCCTAGATGTGCACCTCCTATTTATGAAAAGAATTTTCAAACCGGCAGTGCATGTTTACTCTATGCATTTTTTGTTCTATCGCCAATATCACTAGAACGGCGACACTTACGACAAATATAGTTTTGTTCATAATGAAAGATATTAATATTTCGCAAACAGTCACATTCGATTCAAGGAAGATCAAAACAAGTATATCTATTGTTTGAGAAGTTTCTTCAAAAAATTGTGCCAGTTGCGAGAAAAATGCTACGAAACATTATAAATATATAATATTGTTTTGTATAATAATAGCTATTAAGGTTTATAGCAAGTTTCGAAGAAGTTAGGTTTAATGACTGAGGAGTAATATTTAGCAAACTATGGATAAACTTAAACTTTGAAACCTTATGGTTGACTATATGGAAGTTTCGTGAAGAACAAACAAAATATATTTTGCCATCCGCTGAAAGATCCGGCAGCGCTATTGTACCGTAAAATAGTATACTACTTGCTTGAAAGTAATTTAGAGTTAATATATGAATTGAATACAAACGATATTTGTCTTTGTGTGCAAGTTTATAGTGTATAAAGAGCAAAACTTATTTAACAGAAAAACGAACATGAAATCGCTCGCTTGCACTAGTAGGAGCAAGCAAAAGGTCCAGTTAAGTTAGAGGTGAGTCAACACAATTGCCTGAACAATACAATTGAATCTGCTACCGGATTTATCTCTTACAGCATTGTAAATGCCTGCTGCAAAATAATTTCATGGAAGCTATATTTTGCAATTAGTTTCATATTATATTAGATAGTAAAATGAAATAACTGGAGTGGCCTTCACTCAAATTTCTTATCCTATCATTATTTGTATTTATAGTAAAGCTTTTGTTCGTTTAAATTCACCCTACGATGACTATGAATCAAAATCAATATGTATTGTAACTTGGATAACGTAAAAATTAAATAAAAATTTTTAATATCAATTTTTTAGGAAATGGCAAACGGTTTTGATCAACACAGATCTTTCATTTACGTAGTTTTCTTTAGATATAAAAATTCCAAAAAACTGTCAAAAAATACCAAAACTCCACATTAATTGGTCGTTTAGTTTTTCCGACAATCAAAAAAAATATTTTATTGATTGCTGTGGGGAAATGGAGCAAGAGTATGTAAAAAGAATATTGAATTGAACCCAATGCGCCCAAGTCCCAAAATTTGCCCTTCTCTTCCACTTTTTGAAAGCCTATATATATAAGTGTGTGTGTGTATATAGTTAATATATATGTGCTGTTAATTACTGTTACCTATTTTAATATCATGAATATTATCCGGTTTGAAATACCAATTAATAGAAAAATTAATAGATGAAAATATAACATTCTTTTTATTACTAGGGTCACCGGTGGGCACCGGGTGCCCATATAGTACACAGAATATAGGTCAGTTTTGACGGATAGAGAATTATCTTGTAATTTTCTTGTAAATCATAGTTACAATTTAAAAATAAGGGATTACCCTTACCCGGTTTTTCCTTCAGTTTGTATCGTATAACATGTAACAAACCTGAAAAAAAAACATAATTATATATATTTTTCCAGCCAATCAGGTGTCTAAATATGTTTGAATTAACTCTTCAAGGTTTTGTTTATTTTTTATATTATAAATTTATTTACTGCATCTATTTAGAGTTATATATATTGTACAATGCACATTTTATATTATTTAATAATTTGATGCATGTTTTTATTGACTTTTAAATGGCTATGAATTATAGAATATAATAAAATAATTAAAGATTTTGAAATTTGGACAGTTAATTAAAATTGTTAATAATCATTATTTGAATAAATGTATGAAATTGAAACAATTAATTCTGATAACAAAGTCGGAAAATGCGCGGTAACTTTGAAGTACTACTTGATGGCACTTCATACTTCATACACTTGGCCGAAGTCACTCTCTCACGGCTTCACTGGTTATCTGTATTGTTGCTGTGACTATGATCACACAAAATAAAGATAAAAACAAAGCAGTAAAATATTAGGAGAATTACCATACGAATCTAGTCATTGAAAATTAAATACTAAAAAAAATTTAAATTAAACCTAAACAAATCAAATAGATAACATAATAATCAGTACACCTGAATTAAATCTGAAATCATATAACTAAATCAAGAAATATGACGGTAAACTCAAATAAACTATATAAAGCTCAATATTAAATAAATTCAAAATATTAACGGTAGATATATACCAAATCAATGCAAAACTCAAAAACAATTGCGCTGGTTGACCTCGAACAATCACAGGTTCAAGCGGGGAATCTAGAGTTGATCTACGTGCAGGCGGACAGTACAACGACGCAAGGTTTCATAAATAGGCGGAGATAAAATGAACAGCGTGCGCGAACCAATATATGTGATTGATTTTATTGTAAATAATAATTTACGATACTCAACTCGATATTAACGATAGCAAATATATAAAGGATGTGATTCAAAACTCAAAATTAAAATTACTGAAAATATAAACGATGCAATACTAAACTCAAATCCATATTAAAGATACATAAACTAGAATCTACACGATACTCAAATCAATAATTACAAAAATTATTAGATACGATATTAAATCACGCTTTGCGCTACCCAAATATATCAAATCCAAAAATTACGATGCTAAAATCACACTTATCATGCTACCATAATACGATACTGAAATTACGTTTATCGCGCTACCAAAAATATAATACTCAAAATTAAACCGTATATCACTCATGAGCAACGCAACGAATTATAAAAGGAAATGAATATGGCGATAGGTCGAAGTATATCAAATAAATGAACTAAAATCACATGCGTCCACGTGGTCTACTCAAATCTCAAAGTTATACAAAAATCTAACTCAAGAAATGGGTTGTGGCCAATGCAGAACTTTTTTCTACGTATTTTTCATTATATATATATATATATATATATATATATATATATATATATATATATATATATATATATAAATATATATATATATATATATATATATATATATATATATATATATATATATATATATATATATTCCAAGCAGACTGTCAAAAAATATCAATAATCCACAGTAATACACTGATATTGTAGCAATTATCTTATTATTTGATTACCTTAATGATTATGAAAATATAATTCTAGGTAATAATCCAACAAAAACAATATGAAAACAAAGCTTACCTTATAAAAATAAGAATAGGTGGAAAATTATACCAATACTAATTTGTAAAGGTTTTGAAGTACTAGCTATCAAAACTAACTAATTTTCTACAGAAATATTCTGAAATGTCATTTATCTAATTTAGTCTATTTTGTTTTCTAGTCGAAATATTAACAGGCGCAGAGGATCCGATTTATTAAGATACAAGCGAATCCATGACAACATAAACAAGATTCTCAAGATTTTCGGTAGCGGTTGTCTCGTAACTGGTACCTTTTCTAAAGAAACTTTTCAAACAAAAGTTGTGCGAAATATTAAAACCTTTCATTATAAACATAACTATTTTTGCCGTAAGTGCAGCCGTTCTAGTGATATTGGAGATAGAACAAAAAATGCATAGATTAAACATGCACTGCCGGTTTGAATATTCTTGTAAATAATTAGAGGTGCACAACTAGACCATATACACGTCTTAAGTTTGAAGTTTCATAATTTTACGTCCGACAGTTTCGGCTCTATTTATCGGAAACATGCCAAAACGTAAAATCTAGGTCAGCAATAGAATATTATTACGCAACAAGTGTAACTCATTGGGTATGCTGGTTGCGCACAATTATAAATCAGTAAAATGGCCGCTCTTTCAAAAAATTGAGTGACCAGCATCAAAGCACCAACAATAATGGTCGCTACTGGTTCTGCATTTATACTGTGCAGCACTATCAAACGCTCGTGTAAGAGAACTTTCAAATAATTTAATTGTGTAATTAAACTAAAATGAATGTAATTTCATGCATACATTTTATAGTACTAAATTATATTAATACGGTAAATTAGGGTATTAGTATTATTAATTAATTTACGGTCAGCCAGCCAGCAATATGTCGAACTAGATCATTTCATATTTAATATACATATATATATATATATATATATATATATATATATATATATATATATATATATATATATATATATATATATATATATATATATATATATATATATATATATATATATATATATATATATATATATATATATATATATATATATATATATATATATATATATATATATATATATATATATATATATATATATATATATATATATATATATATATATATATATATATATATATATATATATATATATATATATATATATATATATATATATATATATATATATATATATATATATATATATATATATATATATATATATATATATATATATATATATATATATATATATATATATATATATATATATATATATATATATATATATATATATATATATATATATATATATATATATATATATATATATATATATATATATATATATATTTATATATATTTATTTATTTATCTGTAGATGTGTGATCAAATAATACGGTGAATAATTTTATAACGAACAATTTTATAAGTTTACATCAAATTTTAACTAATCTCCTTCCAAGTACTCCTTGGCTAGCGATGCACTTATCACAACGTTGATTCCATGATTGGAAGCATTTCTGGATGGCTTCTTGCGGAAGGGCCTTCAGCTGCTCCGTCGTGGCCATTTCGATGTCGGGAATGGTGTCGAAACGTTTTCCTTTTAGCACGTTTTTTAGTTTTGGCAGGAGCCAGAAGTCTCATGGTGCTAAAAACGGAGAGTAAGGCGGATGATTTATAAACATACACATATATATACATATATATATATATATATATATATATATATATATATATATATATATATATATTTATTTATATATATATATTTAGATATATATATATATATATATATATATATATATATATATATATATATATATATATATATATATATGTCAACATTATATATACCGGTGATTATTCATATTTTTTGTATTATTGCCTAGTTCTAGTATTCATGAGCAAATTTAATCATACCTAAATTAACCAGCAGAAAATGGGGTGGGGAGTATACATTATATTTTTCCACTGCTTTCCTTTCATTTACCGAAAATAAATTAAAAGAATTACCGGTTTTGTGATAAATGTGATTAATAATATACTGTTTGATTACTCGAACCGTATCTCTTAATTATTCCAACTATTAGTTATGATTCTTTTTACTTCCTTTGAGGTTCTGTATCTATAGGAAATAGTTGCCCAAGTAGATTTACACTAGAACGCCCGACAAGTACCCCTGGACAGCCCACTGGCACAAATATATGCCATGGTTTAGTTTTTATCATTTCTAATTGCAGCAATTAAAGTAGAAATGAATATATGGGGTTGAAATAATATATTTGTCATACATATTAACTAGACTAATATATTAATGTACATTTTAACAAAATTTTGTTACAATATGTTTATACAGTCTTTGGTCAATCTGATGATATTACTATATTTAGTAAATGTTATTTGTTGCCATTATTATTCATTTCACTATAATCTATATCAATATTTCGGGTTAGTGTAACGCTTTACAGATTGAAATGAACTACTGGAAGTAAATGTTGACTAGTGACGCGCTCTGCGATATGCTAGTGGCGGAATGTGAGTAACGGGTTGCACCGCGTATGTAGCGCCAGTTTTCAACGCGCTTCAGTACTCGAACAGTCGAAATAAACGGACGAATGTAAACACAAATAAATATTGCGACAATATAATTATATAATTTGATGTGAAAATACATTATAATTTAACTTATCACAAAATCAGGATATATAATTATGATATAATATTTGTATGTTTTTTAAATGTTTGCTTCAAAATATATGTTTCTCAGTTTTATGTAATAAAATTACATGAAATATATATTCAATAATAATATATTTGAGTTTAGACTATATTTACTGTGGTACAAGAATATGCCCGTGGGCTCACGAAGGAATTTTGATATTTATAGTTATTGAAAAATATATATGAGAGGAGAACTAGTAGGAAAATGCTTACTACAGCAGATTATGAAAAGTTACCAAATAGCATTTAAATCTTATTAAAAATAAATGTACGGTAGGCCAGAAACTTTTTGAGTGGTGCAAAAATGTGCTGTCGGGCGTCCTAGGGTTATAACATCAACATACTCTAATTTTATATTCTATGTAATTTCTATTTTTGCACAATTTGTTATAATTTTCGTTTTCTTTAAGTTTATGTTTAATCTCACCTTATGTACTGCAATATCTATTTGGTTTACATTTCTTTGCGTTCATTGCTTTGTTTGCAAATTTTACTATGTCGCCTGCGAAAATGATTTGGTTTTTCTCCATTAATTGTGATACATGTATATTCCCGTGCTAGTTGACGAAATATGTGTTCAAGGTCTAAATTATTTAGGTTTAGAGATAACAGATTCCTGCCCTTACTTTTCTTCTCAATTTAATAGGCTTACTGGTTGTTTCAACTCTTAATTATGATATTTTATTTTGCATCATAAATTTTCTTTATTTTGATCTAGCTGTGGTCCATCCTTATTTTAACAGTGCTTTTATAATTGTATGTTTTACTTAGTCGAAGGTTGAATACATACATCGTAAACTGAATTTTACTATGATCCATATTAAATATATTTTTAATTTCTTGTTCAATGACATCTCTATATAATTTACGAATTTGTATAGGAATGGTACTTCGAATTCAAGTATGTTCATTCGATCTTGTAGTAGATTTTCCATAGCATATTGTGCTAAAATTTCCTATTTGCGTGACAAAAATAAGTTTGTAGTATATGCCATTGTATGTGCAAAAACTTGTGACATAAACAAACATTATCAATGAATTTATTTCTAGTTAAATTGCATTGTAAAGCTATTCTGTCTTGCCAATATTTATTGACAGAATAGCAAGAAAAAAGAATTGAGTGAATATTTTATTAAATTATGCACGGCATATATTTGACAACTCGATAACTCATATAGAAAAGCTTAAAATATGAGTGTCTGTAACAAGTTTTGTAATAGTATATATAAATTATAGTAATATATCCGTAAATTATTTTAAACGTCGAATATTATACCTAGTATGAGGTATTATTATTTTTATAAATCACGAAATTCAGTAAGAAAGGCAACATAATCGTTAATAAAAAAAAAACCTGTGAAATACGCACCATATTTCGATGAGCAGTGGCATTTGGGATGAAGCAAGAGTGGATTCTATTTTTATTTTCTTTTACGAAGTAATAAGTAAGTATTGTAATCATGAAAAAATCGAGATTCCAACGGATATACATGTTTTGACCTTCCCTGAATCGAATGTGACTATTTTCGGAATGACGTCTGTCTGTCTGTGTGTGTGTGTGTGTGTCTGTGAACGCTATAGGGCCAAAACAGTTGAACGCAAACTTATGAAAGTTCAAACTTAAGACTTGTATATGCCCAAGATGTGCACCTCCTACTTTTGAAAAGAACATTCAAACTGGTAGTGCATGTTTACTCCAAACATTTTTTGTTCTATCTTCAATATCACTGGAACGGCTACACTTACGGCAAATATAGTTATGTTCATAATGAAAGATATTAATATTTCGTACAACTTTTGTTTGAAACATATCTTCAATGTGATCTTCACAACAGAAAAGATTCGATGTAAGCTTAAATTCTCTGCAAACTGCCTCAAACTAACGTTTACGAATATTTTACAACTTTGGTATATACATATATATATATATATAAACTTATTGTTCCGTACATCGGATGTGTTTCTGCAAGATGGGACAAAACACTGTCTAACCATTGTTAAGCAGTTAATATTTGAAATATCATAATTGAGAAACCAGAATCAAATGTATGTGTGTGGATTAATTTTTAGCTCGTCGTATGATAGTACAGCTATAGTGTTTGGTCATGTGTCTGTTACAAACTCGGATCAAAAAATTATATTAAAAAAAGTGTTTGTCTCGCCTCCTTGATTACGAAAATGTATATTACTTATATCTTTGGATTATGTCGCTCACTCGTTCGTAGGACTAACTTTATGGACCTATTTTCTCTGATGGTACTGAGCCGATTCTAACTAAATTTGATAGGTAGGGATATGACCTATTTTTTGCCACACTTTCTTGACCGAAAAGGAAACTACTTATCAAAAGAAAAATGTTAACCCCTTCGTACAACGGAAGTCAATTTTATAAGCTTAAAGTTAAATCAAAAGAAAAAATATCAGATATAAATTGTGGCGTGAGCGTGCAGCCCCATAACAGAAGACAGAGTATCGAGAGAAACGCGATTAAAGTCTTCAACTTCTGCGCCGCAGTGTTTGGTGTCGTGTCATCCTGTTCGATTTCAAAACGATTTGGAGGACAATGTCGTTTTCTTTTGTCCTGTTTTTGTTGTTTAGGGATTAATCTACCTTATCGATCCATTTTCACTTCAAAATTTCAACTAATCACACTAAAAATATTATGCAAATGCGCGCAAAATGCGCGTAAAGGAAAACCCGGTGTACTTTCGTTATTTGTACGAATTTCATCATAATATTTTAGGGAAATATTCTAAAAGATACATTCTTTAAAATTACATAAAATGAAATTTTGATTTTTCCTTTCTCTTACAAAGTAAGCCTAGTTTCTTAAACCGTCACAGTGTTGTTCCCCCTTAAAAAATCGGATCATCTGCGCCAGACAGGAAAACAAAATAGACTCAATTAGATAGATGACATTTCAGATTATTTCTGTAGAGTATTGATTAGTTTGACAGCTGGTTTTAGTTATATATATATATATATATATATATATATATATATATATATATATATATCTATATTTAGTGAAAACTGCGTAAAAGATAATCGAGTGCAGGCCACTTCAAATATATTTTTTATTATATCAAAAGAATCTTCCAAAACTTATGACATTTTATTATTATAATATTTTTTGATTTTTTGATAGATTGTTGGATGATTGCAACAATACATCTTGTACACTAACAATTGCTATCGCTTTTAGTATTGTACTGATTGCGATTGGGCTCGCTGCTTGTTTTACAACCCCAAATGACTACGAACCTTGACTGTGACAGATCACATGACCTAATGCAACAAAAATATTTCTTTATTTATATTCGATTGGCAACATTGATAAGTGGAGGGGGAAGCAAGAAATTTCGAAAATCTAGTCATAAATTTCAAATGTGAATAAATATTTAATGTACACGTCTTATAGTTATTTTATGCATTATATACTAATAATAATAGTACAAAATAATAATGTATATGCTCCTTTCGCTGTAGCAAAAGCATGAATCATCCCAATTGCGCCCCCAAACGTGTTGATGAAATTTATAAAATTTAAAAATCTAATCTAAAAGCGAATTTGAACAAAGGTTACCAGGAACAATATACGCACTTCATGTATATCATGTGTGAGCAATGAGTAGGCACTATGTGTATGGTCCATAGGTGTAGTTATTGATGCGCGGCTTCGTAGTCAGTGGCTCGTGGCCTTGCGCTCCACCGATTACCGACAATGCAATCCTTTGGTGAGCACTAATAGCTTTTCAAGTATTAGTTATTAATTAAAATCTTCAATTTGATTGCCCACCAATAAACCAATAACGTTTACATAGCTACTGGTAAGCTTTTTACTTTCTTTTACGAAGTAATAAGTAAGTCTTGTAATCCAGAAAAATTTCGAATTCGAAATTTCAACGGTAATACATGTTTAGACCTTCTCTGAATCGAATGTAACTATTTTCGGAATGACGTCTGTCTGTCTGTATGTCTGTGTGTCTGTGTGTCTGTGTGTCTGTGTGTCTGTGTGTCTGTGTGTCTGTATGTCTGTATGTCTGTATGTCTGTGTGTCTGTGTGTCTGTGTGTCTGTGTGTCTGTGTGTCTGTATGTCTGTATGTCTGTATGTCTGTATGTCTGTATATCTGTATGTCTGTATGTCTGTATGTACTACAAACATTTCTGGGTTATTAGCTCGCCGTACGTAGTACCGAAGAAGCTTAAGCATTCGGTCGTGTGTAGCATTCTCGGATCAAAAAATTTCATTAAGAAAAAGTGTTAGTCTCGTCGCCCTGAATCCAAAAATGTATATGACTTATATACTTGGATGTTAGTCGTCGCTCGTAAGACCAAATTTGTGCCCTCTACTCCTCTGAAAGTACCGGAGCGATTCACTCCAAATTTGGTACACATATTATTTGGCTTTCCATTTAAATCCGCTAGCAGTTTAAATCCAATCACCTGTATACTTCCCGAGTTATAGGGCCCCAAAATTTAGAGCCCCCCTTAATACTACCCTTTGTTAATATAATTGAAGCTCTCAAAAATTCTACTAAGAATTCTAAGATATTTTATGTCTACAAGATTTTTTCATTTTGTTAACCTAAAGCCCGAAAAAAATTATTAAATATTATAATTTTGAATTTTAAAATATGCACTAAAATTTTTTTTTATCAATATAATCTAAAATTAAATGTAAGACTTTTTATATCTATAACATTTTTTTCAAATTGTTAACTAAAAGGCCATAATAATTAAAAACCACTGCTCGCAGCGCATATTTTACCAAATGGCGAGCTCTGCGCGTTGGTGCGTTTTACACGTACCAAATCTTGTTATAATAATGATAACGTTTTTGAAGCAGTGCTAATGTCAGCTGTAGACCAGAATGTAAATTTTTTATATGTTCATGCATAACGATGAGTGCCGTTAATACATCTTTCTTTGGCAACAATATTGGATGCTTGCGTTGTTCTGGAATATTAGTATTACATAATCTGCCGCCCACCCTGAGAACCTTATAAGAATCTAAGTAAGGATTCAGACATAATAAACGACTCTTTTTTGAAAGAGGTTTGCTGAATTGCATACATTTAATTTCATTTTCGAATGATGACTTTTGAGCACACTTTATTAGGAATTCTAACGCATTGTCTAATTCAGTTAGTGACAAACATTGAGAGGTATTTATATTTAAACTTCGAGTGTTTTGTGTAAACCGTAGACACCAGGCTGTGCCGCTTTGGAGTTGCGAGTATCTGTGAAAATATGTTTGATCAATGGTCATTTGTAAACAAGTGATAAGTTTCTTCTTCTCCATTTCAATCATATGTGCAACTGCTGATGAATATATAACTTCTGCAGGATTTTGCTCACTTTCAATGCAGTTCCACTTGGCTTGAGGAAGATTTTGTTGAATTTGTGACACTCTGTTAGCCACAAATGTTTTCCAACAAGATTGATGCTTAGCAATCCAGCTCAAAGCAACTGTTGAGTCATACCATGCATGTATTTGCTACAATTTTTATGTTTAGAGCTTTGATTACAAAAGTTGTTAATTTGGTTAACAATACTGGGGCACATAGTTCGAACCTTGGAATTGATAATTGTTTTATTGATGACACCCTTGATTTTGACGGGATAAGAACTACGTTTGTTTGTCCATCTTTTGCTATTGATTTTAAGTAAACTACAGCTGCATATGCCATCTCAGATGCATCAGCGAAGGCATGAAGATCATATGTGCATGAGCCACTTAATGTTAAACATCTTGGTATACGTAATTCTGAGATTGTCTTTAAGTTTTCGCATATATTAGTCCACTTAATTCTTACTTGATTAGGTACTTCATCATCCCAATCTAAATTTAGCATCCATAACTCTTGTAATAATATTCTTGAAGTGATAATTATTGGTGTTAATAAACCGAGAGGATCAAATAGTCTTGCAATTTGCGATAGTATATTTCTTTTAGTAAGAATGATTGGCTGTATATTGGTTTCACTAATGAATGAAAATTCGTCAGTTACTGGATGCCATTGGATGTCAAGTGTCTTCATCATAGGACTAGTTTTAAAACACAAAGGTATATGGATTTCTCTTTCGGTTTCAGGAATTGATTCGAGAACTGATGAACAATTTGAAGCACATTTTCTTAATCTAAAACCACCTGCTTTGAGCAAATTTACTACTTCAACTTGTAGCTTCCGAGCTTCTTCAGTTGTTTTTTCGCTGACTAGAAAATCGTCAACATAGAAACTATTCAGTCCTGTAGCTGATGCTATTGGATAAGAATGGTTTTCATCAATTGCTAATTGCTGCAAGCATTTGGTTGCCTGAGAGGGTGCGCTCGCAGTTACATAAGTTACAGTTAACAATCGATAAGTTTTAATTGGTTCATATGTTTATATGTATGAGATCACTTTGTACTTTTGGTCCAATTAGAAGATTGTCATTTAACGATTGCCCTATTGATGTTTTAGCAGATGCATCAAAGACAACTCTTAACTTAGTTGTTGTACTCTGTTCTCTAATGACGGCATGATGTGGAATGTAATAATTCGTGCTGTGTAAATTGCATATGTCTCATCGCAACCTCCGACACATAGAAGCGTTGAAAATATGTCGGCCCCCAACATACATACATCTACTTGGCCTGGTTTGTTGAATCCTGGATCTGCTAATTGTAACTTATTTAAATGTGACCAAGTCTCGATGTCGATAAATGTTGTTGGACGTATTCCGGTAACTTTTGACAATACTAATGGTTCTATTTTGTGAATTTGACTAACATCGTTGCTTGAACTAAATTCAAGATTTACGAAGTTACGTGCCGTCGGGATACCTGTTGCTGAAATTCCAGCTATTGGTATGTTTGTTCGTCGTTTTGTTAACATAAGTGCTAGAACACATTTTTCTGTAATAATATTTCCTTCCGAAGCAGAGTCTAGTAATGCTCGATATGTCTTGAACTGACCAAAACGATTCTTGATTCTTTAATAATTAATTATGAATTTGTTCCTACTTACAGTTACAGAAGTTGGAGTACCGGCTGCTAGAGCTCTGCGCGTCTACTCATAAAGTCAGAGAGGTCTAGAAAATATGGTGTTGACTGATCAGCGGTTGTTAGTTCCCATTGTCGTCTTGTAGTTTGATATAACTTCTTAGATACGCCGTGTACTAGTACCAGATCCCAATGTTGTGTAGGAGCTTTCATAACATTCAATGAGCGAACACACTCGACAGAAGTGTCTAGAAGTGTACGTAAGCAGCTAGCTGTGTCTTCTTGCATTATTGGTTGCGAGAAAAATCGATCCAAAAACGAGTTGATGATTTCTTTTGTATTTTGGTACCGCTCGATCAAAATACGCCACGCTTCGAGATAGTTGGCATCCGTAAGCTGCATTGTCTTGATGAGAAAGGCTGGTTCACCTTGTAGTGAAGCCTTAAGATATTGCTGGTTTTGAGTGCCACTCAAACTTGTATTGTTGTGTATTGCAGCTACAAATACATCGTGAAATGAAATCCAAGTTTCATAGTTACCTGAAAACATGGGCAGTTCCAATTTGGGCAATTTGATTTCTGATCTTCTGGATGGCACATCAGTACGGTTTGACAGCGACTCTTCTCTTAACTAACTTCGTTTGAGTAGCATTATAGTACGCATTTCTTGCACTCGTGTTTCTTGCTCGTTGTGCTCTTTTTCGTGGATTCCATATTCATCATCTTCGCATTGTTTATTAATTTGCATGAGATGAGTATCTAGGTCTTGACTCAGCAAATCAAGTTTGTTTAAGTTTGAATCGATTAATATGGAACACGATAGATCTAGTATGACAGATTTATTCGAAACACTACACGCACTATCACTAACCGATAGGGAAGTAACATTATATTATTCAATTTTGAAGTATTTAATATGAAATAAGTGCATATTATTGCCATATTTGCATATATTTTTAGCAAATACGTGTTTCCGTCCATTTATTTTAATTCATAGTTAATATTGTTACTTCAAAATGGCCAAAAAGCAGTGATTTTTCAAAATAAGAGTTGCGGTAAAATTCTATTGTTGGTCAAATTATAATAACTGCAAGTAAGTAAATTTATAATTCTGATTATTAAAAAAATAAAATCTTGAAGAGATAATTCAAACATATTTAGAAACATGATAGACTGGCAATTTTGATGGCACAATCCATTGTAATTTAGCATATAACTAATTATTAGTTTTAAAATTGTCGTCACACTGCAGTTTAATACTGCAAAATTCCCAATCTAGCCTGATTATTTAATTCAAAAACAATAATGAATCAAATGTCAAATCATTAAAAATGTTGGATAAAAAGGTGTTGTAATACATATTTTTTGAATAATTAATTCAAATAATAAACAGCAATCGTAAGTAAATTTATAATCCTTTTTTTTTTTTAGTAATAATACAATCATGGAAATGTCCAATTGATATGGCCAGTTGCACCATACAAGGTTAAAATCAAAGTTTAACAAAACTTAGTTTAAATAAATCTTTGTTTAAATTTATCGGATGTTACACAGTGCATGTTAAGCGATCGATTAGTTAATCTCAGCATAGTAATCTAATAACAAACTAGAGTTCAAAAAAAGGAGTCGATTTTTTCATTATTATTATTTGCGATGTGGAAATTTGTATTACTATTATAGTCAAACGATACAAACTGCTGAAAAACTGTGTAATTTTTATTAAATTACATGAAAATTCGCCAGTCAAAACTGACCTATGTTCTGTATACCATATGGGCCCATGGTGCCCACGGGTGACCCTATTGTAATTATTGTCTTTTATCATTCTGTGTCTTCAAAATTATTTGGTTAAAAATAGAGTTTCTTCATGTATGAATTGGTGGTTAGAAAATCTTTTCTAGATAAAGAAAAGTAATCTACTAAGTAAATTACACGGCGAGCTGTGGACATTTGTTTCTTTACCTATGTTATTCTTGCATTTTGAGTTCAATCAGTAAATAGCTATATAGAAATAATTAAATACGATGTGGCCACTATTAGACTTTCTCTTAGAACTGATGTGTAATAAATATTAGGTTGCTATGGAAATGTCTATGAATTTTATAAGGTTTTACTTATAAATGGTATACTTCTTGAGAAAACTTTTCCAACAAAAGATTTCCTTTTGGTTTTCATTTGGTTCTAATCTTCAATTGTAAGGGCAGCCAATTTGGAAATTATGACGAGTAAAAACCTCCTTCCAACTGTGCGATTATGCCCTAATTCTAAGAAGCTCTTTACTAGAAGACCCACATACACACACGAACACACAGATAAACAAGCAGAGAGACAGACAGACACACAAATAGACAGATATATAAACAGACAGACATACACACAGGCAGAAAGACATAAACTCAGACAGGCAGATGAATATCTGTACAAAATTTATTTGATTTCTAGAAAGCTACAGGCACAATATTTATTATTTTTCTTTGCAAATTGTGTACGACGAGCTAAAAAATTAAACTACTTCCAGCAACCACTTAACGCTTTGTATAGAGAAATTCAATTATTTTACAATTTCATCCCAAGAGCAAGCACATAGTGGCCTGATAAAATGTTGCAATACTCCTAGTCGTATATAAAACAACAAAATCCACATGTTATGCGCTCCATCTGCAATATAAACTTCATTACCTGTCGCGTTTGCGAACGACTCACTCACATAACATATTCGTGCATGTGTATTCATGAGTGCGCTGCAGATTGGGACAAATATATGGCAACAATGTGTTTATTTACAATACCACTATATTTGTTTTCAACTGTTATAAATCACAAACAGGAATCGCTCAAGGAGTTTAGCAATGCTCAGCTAAATGAACCTTGCGCTTTTCAAATTTCTCCTTCATCTATGACGAACGTTTGCCATGATTAATTCATTAAAAAAAACTCTCCAACTTAGAAGGAATATTTGTTCCAGACAACATTTAATATTGCATATAATACCAATATTTTATTCTTGTTGAAACATTAAAACTAGATAGTGCTCGGTTCCACTAAGATATATTTGTGCAATGTATATTTCGGAAACATAATACAATAGACACGTGGCAAGCCTTTATATTAATTTTCGAATGGACACAACATTTTAAACTATACATAATTTTTTGTTTTCCTGAAAGGTTTATATTACAGAAGATGTGAATTATTTAAGTTTCGCGTCTTATAGACCTATGACGGTACTACGCCTATTCACTTATTTTGAGTGGGAGATTGGGCTATTATCATTAAGTTGGTAATAAATTTTGGATGTTTTCATAAGTGGATGATATTATTACTTTTGGATTTCTGCATGCGAACCCCATGCCTGTTCTAGATCAGTCAGGAGTGGTGATATTTCGCATTGATTTGTATCATCATTGGTTGTGAATGATTGACTTGTGGTTGGTTCATTTATTAATTCATATGGAATTGGTTCGGATAATTTTCGTAGGAGTGGTTTAGAAGTATTTTGCAATACTTCGATTGCAGACCGATCTAAAAATTTTTGACTTGTATTATTTTATATTACCTTTCTTTATAAAATTGCCCTTCCTGTTCTTTTCTTAATTTTAGATGGCCGTTTATTACTTTTTTTTTTAATTGCCGGCATTTTTAGCAGAACTGTTGTTTTAGTAATTAGTGTCCAATATATCTATACTTATAATATATTTCTACTTATATATAGGTATAGATATAAAAATTTCACACAGAACAGAACACACAAATACAATTCGGGTTTGGTTATTCTTTACACACATGAACATCAACAACAAATCTATATTGACTCACTGTACAGCGGTCCATACATATACTTAATATATTTGAGTGGAGTAGCGCTCATTACATAATTGGTCGAGTGCTAATCACGCGACTGAAGCGACTTGGGTCGCGTGACTTTAGTTTGCTTGCACATGTCATGGAGTTCACTATTGCTTTACTTAATTATATTGAGGAAGAGGAAGAAGTAGAGAACAAGTTACGGCTGTTATAAAAGTCTTGGACAAACAGTCTTAGTGATATTTTCACTGCTAGAGAATCAGAGGGATTCCAGAAAATTTTAATAGACATCTATTGAAAGATGAAGGGATTTTTAGAAAATGCTGTCCTACCAATTAACATAACCGTGAATCATTCATTTCTTACATAACGCTGAACTTAAATTAACATTGGGCTTATGGAGAAACCTTAATTCTGTTCCCAAAGCGAAACGCGAAATATTTAGAGGAAAAATTAAACATATTTGAATTTCTTAATTTTTACTTGGAAGTTTCTTATATGTTTACTTTTAAATTAAACAAATTTGTACCGCAAACGCTAGTTTTTCAAAGAAGAAATTATGAGAAATGTGTCACTCCCTAGGTTCCTCTTTACTATAACTTAAAAGGAAAGAAAATTATATGGTATCAGTACTGAAATGGCAACAGCATTACAATTTAGTCGCTTCGAACGGCGACTTATATTTTTTCTTTTTCGAAAAGTTAGTGTTATAAGTGTACATAATTATTAAACATGAGTAATATTGGTTATGTGAAAGCATAATCAGACAATTTGCCAAATGTGGACATAACCACTTACGTATTTCAATATTGTATTTGCATTACATGCAACACTGTTACTGTACAATGGAGTGGCTACAAAAATCTGGTTCTAAAATTTGAAATTCTAGTTACAAATTTCAATATTGAATAAATATTGTAGTTGAGTGTTATTTAGTAAATTGATACCGGTTATAGTAATTAAATAGGTTTTTAATTAAGTTATATGTATATGTCAATTTCTCTACAGCAAATGTGCCTATTGAATTGCAATTCCGAATAAAATGGTTTGAGTTACCAATAAATCCTTTTTGTTCTAGTGCTGGTAAAGCGTCCTCGTTTTCCAGTTTTTCTGCATTGTACTTCAATTTCTTTTACTGTGAACATTATTGCCACTTTACTGTGAGTTTGACATTTTTAAGAAACTATTTATGTTTACACGATCACCACACAACTAAGAACCCGTTACGTTTCAATATTTACAATATTACATTTTTACTGACCATAGCTCATATAATAAAAAAAAAGCTTGTTCCAAGTACCTTAAACTACCTGTTGTCAACATAATCTACTCACTTCAGTGATACAAATTATGTAAAAAAAAAACGACGATTATTTGGTCGGCCTCGACCAGAAAATTCCCTTGAAAGACTATCTTATTTTATCGATAAGTTGAACCCAAACATTTTTATAATGATAGCATGATATAAATTGAATTTAAAATTAATGAGTAGTAACAAAATTATTTTCACTTTAAAACAATGTACATATTTCTGATATTCACTCACGGAGATAATACGCAAATCAGTGGGCGAATGTTTTGTAATCAATTTTTTTAATTTAAATCACAAAATTGTTTATCGATACAAACTCGACTAAACGATTCAATTTAGAATCATTTATACAGATATATGTACATAATTGAACTTCTGTTGCCGTTAAACTAGATATAATAAATAGCGAAAAAAATGATATGTGAAAATCTAAATTGAAAATATATTTGCGTGATAGTAGCCAGGAAATATCGGTGCTAGAGCTCTGTTCATTTGCCATATGATCGCATTCGTTATTATCAGTTCACCTACAACCACATTAAAATGCTCACTGTATCATCAGTGACGCTGTTGCCTTGTGCTCGTCGTAAAAGAAATTATGTTATTTAGTTATAAATTAATATTTATAATAATTTATATATTTTTAAACACTGATGGAAACCTTATTTTGGTACTTGATCTTTTCATTTTTATACGAATGTATATCAGGAAGTATTGTAATTCAGATTGTCTTCAAATTTTAGATCTTAAGGGGATATATATATATATATATATATATATATATATATATATATATATATATATATCATTTGCGTTTTCAAAAAATTATTTATATTTTTTTACATATTCTTTTAGAATAACTATTTAAGAATTCAATATTCGAAGCCATTTATCGAAATTAGAATTATTACAAAAGTTACAGGTCGAGCAACGCGCTGTTTGCTTAATTTTGAGGTTACGTATTACTGAAAATCAGACACGCATCGCGATGAGCACGCGTAAAGGTTGGCGGTTATTAAAAAATGTCGGTACATTTCGAACTGATAGAGCGGATTAACGTAAGCCGCCGCAAAGATTGAGCTTGGAATCGGAATCGGGACGACTTTAAATGTGTTTTTCACAGGATATTTCTTGAACGGTTTATCTACCGTTTTAATTTATTTTACTCCCTTGTAGCTTATAAAATTTGTCACCGTTTGACGAATTTTGTTTCAGAAATATTAATTTTTCTATTTTTTTAACACAAATGAATACGAAAAATCGACTTTTTCTTTTTACAGGCCGCAATTTTATGACAAATTCAAATTTTTGGCGAAATTAACTTGACATCATAAATCCGTTTCGTTTTTTTGTTTCATTTAACCCAGCTCGGAGAAATTCTGGGAACCGTGCCCCTCTGTTTTTTAAACATGACCTACAGAATAGGGTGTAAGGGGCGGAATATAGGAGTTACAGGGATGAAAAAAATGTTTTTCAAAAAAGCAATACATGCTCTGCAAAATGTTACATTCGTCTAAACCTTTTCCTTGTACAAAAAAAAAAACAAAAAAATTAGGTGCTAGAAAGGTATATACCCGTTTCAGAATCAAACGTTTTGGCCATAATTGAATCGAATCTGGCAATTATTAGAATGACGTAGGTGTTTGCGTGTGAGTGTATGTGTTTGATAATGTGCATGTGTGAATATTGTAGCTTTAGCGAAAAACCTGTTTAAGATTAAAATTATGATACTCTAATAATAATAATAATAGAAATTATCAGTGATGAATTATATGGAATATTTGAAAAATATATAATACAAGAAACTTTAAAATATTGCTTAAATTCACAAAAATTATTCGATTATAAGAACTCGAGCAATAATAATAATTCTAAGATATTTTATGTGGACATTTACATTCTTCCAATATAAAAATAATAAATATAAATAGATTATAATAAAAATATAAAATCATATATATTTTTTTATTATATAAAAAAAATCTTTATAATTATAAGACATTTATAATTATAACGTTTATACAGATTGTGAACCTGAAGGACAAAAAACATTATTAATAATAATAATATTGAAATTTAAAATGATATTTATGGATTGATTGTTGGATAATTGCAACAATAAATTTTGTACTCTAACAATTGCTATTGTCTTCAATATTGCATTTCATATTATTGTTACACGCCGGTACGGCGTACTAGAAGCACTGGTCCCTGCATCAACGCTTGTTTATTATAAAAATAATTCGTAATTTCTTCAAAATATTTCGAATTCGTTTTAATCTTTGCTAGTTATATTACAAATGTTCAGGCTTAGAATACTACAAGCATAGTGGCAGGCACCAATGCCTTTAGCTCGACAAATAATCTATTTATTGTTCCTTTTTATATATATTTCATTAACCACTTGCGTTGGATGAAGAAAACTTATTTAATACCAATAAATTTTTAAGAGATATAACTTATACACATTATTTTGTGCAATTCATTATTTGTATATAAATAATTTTGAAATTAGAAATCCATATTGCTTTATAATTATATTTTTCAAAACAATTTAAGGTCTTTTATAACTATAACTTTTGAATGTCTCACAAATATTTGTAAATAATTTTGATAGAATAAGAAGAAATCTAAATGCATATTTTAAAATTCTAAATTATGATTTTTACGGCCTTTGGGTTATCAATATGCAAAAATCTTGTTAATAAAAAATATAAGAATATTTTGTAGTTATATTGGGTGTTATAATTATTTTTCTAACGGCAGTATTAAGGGAGGCTCCAAATTTTAGGGGCTTATAACTCAGGAAGTATTGAGGCGATTGGATATTAACTGCGAGGGGATTAAATTTGGATGTTAAATAATATGTGTAGCAAATTTGGAGTGAATCGCTCCGATACCTTCAGAGGAGTTTACAGCACAAATTAGGTCTTACGAAAGAGCGAGCGAGCGAGCGCCGACTAATATCCAAGTATATAGGTTATATATATTTTTGGAATCAAGGCGACGAGACAAGCACTATTTGTTAAGGAAATTTTTTGATCCGAGTATGTTACAGACAAACGACTTAATGCTTAAGCTTCTTTGGTACTTCGAACGGCGAGCTAATTATATATAAATAAAAAGTTTTACAATTCTTTGAAGTTAATATTGATTTTTTTAAAGAATGTTTGTGCATATTTTAAAATATGCAATTCTAATTCTAAATTGTAATTTTTAATATTTATTTTTGATCTTCGAGTTACCAATATGCAAAATTCTTGTAGTTATGAAATATATTAAAATATCTCGCACATATTTTTGATGTTTAAATTATTTTTCTAAGGGCATTAAGTGAAGTTACAAGTTTTGGGGTCTTATAACTCGGGTTGTATACGGGCGATTGGAACTGCAAACTGAATCAAATGGGATGCCATATAATAAGCGCTCCAGGACCTGCAGATGGGTAGAAGGTACAAAGTTATATGTATTTTTGGATTCAGCGCGACTAGACAAATACTTTTTATTAATGATTTCTTGAATCCGAGAATGCAACAGACACACTACCGATTGCTTTAGTTTTTTTTTTATGCAGCGAGTTAAATACCTAATTTATAGATAATTAAATTTAAAGATTATTTAAAATTTAATTTGCAGATAAAACAGATATTTTTTATTTTTCTATTTTTAGATTATGAGACTCCTGCAATCAAATGCTTATACGCACTGCTTGACAGCAATTGATGAAAATATTCTGATTTATAAAAAAAAAAAATCATTTATATATAATGGTGCGCGCATGAAATTCTTTTTTATAATGTAAATCTCCACGCGTACCTACACATAAAGATGTATGTATATTTTCGGATTGAAAAAGAATTACCTCCTGGAATTTGTATCCAACATTCTTGAGACTATAAAGAATTGAAATACGTAAATAAACGATTTGTTGAAAATTTCGAATGAGAAAATCTCCTTATATGTATAAGAACAATTATTTTAAATTCAAAATATTATGCGTAAGTGCGGAATGGGAGAAGGGAGTCCGCTGCTCGCATCATATATATTACTAATCAGGCGAACTGAAGGCATTGGTGCCTGTATCTAAGCTTGTGGTATATAGATTATCCTTTACTTCTTCCCAATTTTTCTCATTCTTTCACATATATTATTTTATATCCTTCATGTCATTCATCATTTCTAACCATTTTTTTGTATCTCTGTTACATTCTTATTTTGGTCTCTTGCTTCCGGCGACCTAAACATATTTAGCTCTTCATACGATAGTACAAGACAGCTTTAGTATTAGGTTGTGTGTCTGTAACATGCTCTGATCAAAAAAATTTCCTAATAAAAAGTTCTTGTATTTTCGCCCTGAATGTTTCTCGCTCGATCGTTCGGTCGGTCGTAAGCACTGACTTTGTGACCTCAACTCCTCTGAAGGTATAGTGCCCATTGTACTGAAATTTATGGTGCAATTCTGTGTATCATCGTAAGACCTATAGCCAGGTCTATACGTATCGTAAGTACTTATAGTTGAATATGCAAATCTGTGCAATTCCGTAGCTTACTGCATATCGTAACTCAGTACGATATCTCGTAAATATTTACAGTGACAGTTCGCTTCACCGTAAATAGTTATTTTCGGACAATTTTCAACAAGAAATGAATAATATGCAACACATTTTATAAACTGAGGTTAATTTAAAAGAAGTTCAAGACAGGTAGGTGTAATTTTATATTGTAAATAAAATAAACACGAATTATTGGTAATTTTCACAATTCTTTTAGACATTTTATCAGTTTACTATTGTATAATGTAGAGATAATTTATTTCAGATCCTTATAATGGTAATGAGTATTAGGAATATTATCATTTAAAGAATAAGCTATAAGTATAATATATTTTATTAAATTCAAATAAAAATTAACTACTTAATTATTACTTATTCTCATGTTATTGTACCAACTACTCATTATAGTATTTCAAAATAATAACACAGTTAGTAACAATATGTAATATAAATATTATATATATATATATATATATATATATATATATATATATATAAATAAATATATATATATATATATATATATATATATATATATATATATATATATATATATATCTATATAATAATAGCAAATGATTCAAAAATATTAATATGGCCACTAATTTCTCCCAACTCTTAAAGTGTTCATCTTCATCACAAAATCAGTCCTTTATTTGTAATTGTAAGTAATCGGGTATATTGTATCACTTCGGAATGGAAAATCACTTTCCATATAATGTAGGTACAGCTCATACTACTCTGTGTTTGTATTTTTAGTCAGTTTTCGCTTGTTTCCATTGTTCAATAACATACAAATGCAAGGATATAACAGTTATATTCAATATTACATGTATACGATACAAAAGAAAACATTAATTAAATGCTATTTAAAAATATATTAAACTCATACTTTTGCCTTTTTCCAACCCTTTTCCACAATAATCCTACAAGAAACAACTCTATTTTTGTCCAGTCAAAGCACACATGAACGTAGGTACATTCGTAAAAGATATATCATAACGCGTATGCTTACAAATATGTGCTCATAATTGCAATTTACGTACTTCTATAGGTGCTTCATTTACAAGTCATCCGTACGATACGGTTTCGTATATGTTACGATATCGTAAGCAAATGCACAGAATTGCATCATTAGTATGCATACAATTTAGGTGACCAAGAAGTTCTCTTTGCATTTTAAATTCAATTGTATGTACAGTTCCGGAGTTATAGGGCACTAAAATTTGGAGCCCCCCATAATACTACCCTTAGAAAATGAAAGAAAAGAACACCTAAAAATTGTACATACACACACACAGACGTCACTCCGAAAATAGTCACTTTCAATTCAGTGAAGCTCAAAACGTGTATATCCGTTGAAATCTCGAGTGCAATTTTTTTTTGGTGATCCCTTTACTTACTTATTACTTCGTAAAAAGAAAGTAAAAAGAATGTATCGCATGTTTAAAATTTAAAATTATAATATTAAATAATTTTCTTACGGCCTTTGGGTTAACAGAATGAGAAAATATTGTGGATATAAAATATCTTAAAATTGTATGTACAATTTTTAGGTGTTCTTTTCTTTCATTTTCTATGGGTAGTATTATTGGGGCTCCAAATTTTAGTGCCCTATAATTCCGGAACTGTACATACAATTAAATTTAAAATGCAACGAAAACTTCTTGGGCACCTAAATTGTATGCATACTAATGATGCAATTCTGTGCATTTGCTTACGATATCGTAACATATACGAAACCGTATGGTACGGACGACTTGTAAATGAAGCATCTATAGAAGTACGTAAATTGCAATTCTGAGCACTTATTTGTAAGCTTACGCGTTACGATATATCATTTACGAATGTACCTACGTTCATGTGTGCATTGACAGGACAAAGACAGTGTTGTTTCTTGTAGGATTATTGTGGAATAGGGTTGGAAAAAGGCAAAAGTATGAGATAATTATATTTTTAAATAGTATTTAATTAATGATTTCTATTGTATCGTATACATGTAATATTGAATATTACAGTTATATCCTAGCTTTTGTATGACATTGAACACTGTAAACAATCGAAAACGGACTAAAAATACAGAGTAATATAAGCTATACTTACATTATATGGAAAGTGATTTTCCATTCCTAAGTGGTAGAATAAACCGCATTATTTACAATTACAAAAAAAAAGGACTAATTTGTTGATGAAGATGAACACATTTAGATTTGGGACAAATTAGTGGGCATATTAATATTTTTGAATCATTTGCTATTATTATTATTATATTTATATATATATATATATATATACATATATATATATATATATATATATATATATATATATATATATATATATATATATATAAATATAATAATAATACCATTATTGGATCTGAAATAAATTAATGAAATAAATTATCTGTACGTTATACAATAGTAAACTGATAAAATTTCTTAAAGAATTGTGACAATACCCTATAATTCGTGTTTATTTCATTTACAATATAAAATTACCCCTACCTGTCTTGATCTTCTTTTAAATTAACCTCAGTTTATAAAATTTGTTGCATATTATTCATTTTTTGTTGAAAATTGTCCGAAAATAACTATTTACGGTGAAGCGAACTGTCACTGTAAATATTTACGAGATATCGTACTCAGTTACGATATACCGTAAGCTACGGAATTGCGCAGATTTGCATATTCAACTATTAGTACTTACGATACGTATAGACCTAGCTATAGGTCTTACGATGAGACACAGAATTGCACCATAAATTTCAGTTCAATGGGCACTATACCTTCAGAGGAGTTGAGGTCACAAAGTCAGTGCTTACGACCGACCGAACGATCGAGCGAGAAACATACATCCAAGTATATAAGTTATATATATATATATATATATATATATATATATATATATATATATATATATATATATATATATATATATATATATATATATATATGCAGTAGAGAGAAAAAGTAGTGAGACTCGGCAAACTTTTTGTAACTTAAAAACGTGTTGTTATATTTGTCTGATATTTTTAATATACACGCACAAATAATTGGTCTAAAACATATTAAAAATTCAGCGGTCAATTCGATCTCCTTTTACTTCAATACATTCTTTAATTCGATTTTCATGCTCCGCATTAAGGCGGTGCCGTGCTTCTCACTAATATCACTCCATAATTTAATAATTTCTTGACGAAAATCAAGAATTCTTTTGTATTTCACTTTTCTTAAGCTTTGTTCAATTATTTCCCATAAATTCTCGATCGGGTTTAAATCTGGTGAATTTGCAGGCTACCAAATAGTTTTGACATTATTTTCCTCCATCCATTGCTTTGTTGATCTTGATGTGTGGCAAGTTGCACCATCTTGGACTAAAATACACTTGTCAGAGTAAAGAGTACTTGTTGTAGGACGGAAATATTCACTTAAAATTTGTTGATATTTTTCTGAATTAACTGTTCCACTAATTAATGCAAGCGGCGTAGCACCACGCACACTGATCGCTCCCCACACCATTTGCTTCGCACCAAACTTCGGGACTTTTCTCTTCTATCTTTTTTTGCACAATTTAATTAAATTAGGGTAATACTGAAACATGCTCTCATCACTAAAGAATACTTTCGACCAATTATGTCTTGAAAATTCTTCACACCATTTCAATCTTGATCGTTTTTGTTTTTCTGTTAGTGGCTGGATATCTTGAGGTTTCAGACGCTTTATTTTCATCAATTTTAGGTAATTTCCAACAGTTGTTCGATTAATTTTTGGCATTCCTAGATCAGCCATTCGATTGGCAATATTTTCATTTGAAAATCTATCATTTTTCAATGCGATACTTGCAAGTCTTGTGTGTTCTGTAGGTTGTAATTTACGCGGGCGGCCACTTTTTTGTTTTTCTTCGAGTTTTCAAGTTTCTTTTAATGTTTTTACTAGCCTATATATTGTACTTCGAGGTAATCCGATTAATTTAATTAATTCATTGGGATTTTTAGTGGTACAATTATATAAGTATTCCACCGATAACCATGAAGCACGTTTTTTACACATGTTTACAAATGCGGATACTGAGCGCGAAGTGAAAGGTTTGTTTTTTATAATGTGTTTGGTATTGTTGGAAAGCTGAATCATCAGGCTTTCGTAACATATTCGTTACATTGCTCTACATGAAGGCTAGCGGACGAGAGAAGCGGGAAAATGCAGCGCCGCCGAGTCCCATTACTTATTCTCTCTAGAAATGATGAATGACATGAAGGATATAAAATAATATATGAGAAAGAATGAGAAAAATTGGGAAGAAGTAAAGGATAATCTACGTACAAGCTTAGATACAGGCACCAATGCCGTCAGTGCGCCTTAAGAAAACACCTTGCATGTCATGCAATTTCATGTTCGGTATACTTCTCACTCAACCAATCAAATTGCTACCAGACAACTTGCTCATAGCACTCTACAAACTAATAGCCCTATACTAATTACATTCGTTCGGCCAACCATTGCCTTCAAAGAAACAATAACTTTACAGTTCCAGTTATCTGGACCTACACAATGATTTGGACAGAAGAGTTAACAAACATTTTAACCAAATAATAGATCATTTACTCACTGTCAAATTGCAACATTCCAACCGTTATACCATCTAGTATACCAGCAGCTTTTCCACATTTTATACACATCAATGACTCTAACACGTCATTCTCAGTTATCTTCCAATCATCTTCTGTACTCTAAACATCATTTGCGTCTCTAGTAAAATAAGGATCACTAGATCCACCATATAAATCTTTAAAATATTCACTAGCTTCGCTCATCTACTTCATTCCAAACTAACTTTCCACTTATATCCTTTGCAGTTTTTCACTCTGTTGGTGTTACTACCACCTCTCATTCTTTTCACACTTGACCAATACAACTTTCTGTTCATACTAAAATCAAACATAATTTTTTCATTCTATCCTTGCCTCGCATTTGCTATGCATTCTTTCACAGTCTCTTTCGTATCTATTTTCATCAATTTGTACCTAAACATACAGGTATCACGAACATCACTAGCCAGATCTTTTACTTTTAAGGGAGGGGTTTGGAATAACGGGTCTAAAAGAGGCACTTTTTTGAGAATTCTTTTTGAAGAGACTATGAAAGTAATTTTATTAAAATTGCACATACCTCAGTTGCACTCTTTACAGCAGTATTCTTAAATTCATCCCATACAACATTCTACCTCTAACTGCTTTATACGGTATGCAGGCTTATTTTACTACATAACCATGCACCCAGTCTTTTTCAATTTTCAGCGCTAATATTACGCTAGATTCATACAAGTGACAACTAAATAACGATTAATTGTCCCCAATTCAGTCCCACGCCTTGCTCTCTATCCAATACCTAACGTCGAAGTACGACACATGTAGTGAAATCAATTACGATCCTCTAGTTTAAAGCAAAATTCTCCCCAGTAACAACGTGTGACTTATGCTTATATCATGTATTAGGCACGATAAGGCCGAATTCCAAACAGAAAGATATAATCCTACAATCGTTATCATTTTCTCTATCATCGCCAAATACTATATATCTAGAAAAGTTTAACTGGCCCTTTCTACTATATACCCATACACACATTAAGATCTCCTCGAACAAAAAATTTTCACCTGGATCGCAACTGTTAGCCACACTCAACACTTCATTCCTGAATTTATCGAAAAATAATGTGCCACAAAATTTATAATATAGGGGCAATGCACTCATATTATATTTATTAATATAGCTATTGTGGGTAATGTTAACTTCACGGCCTTAGTGGAAGTATGAAGGAGCATGCACACCATCTATTTAAATGTGTTTATTCATTCTGGACGTTCTGGTATCACTTATCCTTTTCAGCAATTAAATTAATCAGTTACTTAAATTAATCCTAATATTGTCATCAAACGTTGGTTTGAGAAAAATAATATCAGATAGTAACTTATTTTTTAAATACCTAGTACGTAATAAGCTATACACCGTATAGTACAAAAATTTCGATGGTATATATGTGCCTGCGTCAATACTTGTATTAGTATTTATAAAGTTATTGAAGCATAATGTATCATTAATTTCCACCTGGAGAACTCGATGATATTACAAAATATTTTCCACTGTTCAATTTCATTTTATATGAAAAAGTTTATTCACCCTTCATTAGAGTGCAATACATTTCGAATGCAATCGAATATTATATTATTAATGTAATGTAATACGAAATACGGAGTTTGTATGTGCAAGCGAATATATTGTTTATGTTGCATAGAAGTTTTGTATAGTAAGTATAGAAATCAAAACAGGTTATATATGGCTCTCTTTACTGTTTACGGTATTTTATATTATTAATTCCCATAAATATATCTTACAATCTTACTGTAATATCTGAGTGATTTTAGCATAATAATTGAATATTTAGGTTAACCCGTGGGCACCATGCGCCCATATTGTATACAAAATAAGGGTCACTCATCACCTATCCATCTTGTTACGAATTAATAAGTAAGTGTGTGTGAATGCTGTAGAGCCGAAACTGTCGAACGTAAAATTATGAGCCTTCGCACTAACCTGTGAAAGATGCCTATATTTACAATTCTATAGAACCACAACACTGCATTTCTGATTGCACTACAAACTGAACTAATCATATGTGAACGAATATTTGTCATTGGCATACAATATAAATATATTATATCAGATGACACTATCTGCACCACAGAAAATGCACATCAAATCCTCAAATTCATATTTTAATAGATTTTTCACAATTATATTTTTAGCTCGCCGTACGAAGAACAAAAGAGCTAAATCCATCAGTCGTGTGTCTGTAACATTTTCGGATCAAAATATTTCCTTAACTAAAAGTGTTTGTCTCATTGGCCTAAATCAAAAATTATTTATAACTCATATACTTGAATGTTAGTCGCACGAAAATCCAAGTTTGTGCCTTCTACTCCTTTGAAGATACCAAAGCGATTTACACCAAATTTGCAACACGAATTATATTGTATCCCATTTGAATCCGTATGTAGTTTAAATCCAATCGCCCGTATATTTCCGGAGTTGTAGGGCCCCAAAATTTGGAGCCCCTTAATGCTGCCCTTAGAATATTAATTAGAACACCCAAAAATTTTACACAATATTATAAAGTAGTTTACCTCAACAAGTATTCTTCATATTGTGACCCAATGGCTATAATTAAATATTAAATATCTAAATTTTTAATTTTTAAATTGGCAAATTTTGATTTTTTTTAATATATCAAAAATGATTCTGGTATTTTTATATTTATAAATTTTTGTCATACTTTTACATTTTAAGCGCAGAAACAATAAAAAAATATTCATAATAATATAAAGTGTAATGCCTTCAATTGCTGGCTAGATTAGTTAATTAAGCCAGTAATAGATGGCACTACAATCACCGTTATTGTTATGCTCGCTACTTGTTTTTCGCTGATTCGATTCAAACGGTGAGCTGATCGCATAGGTACGTTATATCTAAGCTTGTTACTTTGACATTTCATTTTGATGTTCTATTCATGTTTGTCTATTTCAAAGTAGACTGATTAATGGCCATATGTTAAAATGCAAATACTCAAGCCATTAAAAATAATTATTTTAAAATATAAAATATTTTAGCACGCCACTAAAATGTATTCAAATGTTTGGAATATCTCACGATTGCTGTACAGTCTTCTTGAGTAAACACAGATTATGAATTATTAAACTATAGTATAATGTTGACACTCGACATCCACCATAAAAGTCGGGGTTCGATTCCTGCCCATGCTAGTTTGTATTTTTTACAAACAACGCGTTCTACACACAAACTATATACACATATATATATATATATATATATATATATATATATATATATATATATATATAATAATGAATTCTATAGTGAAACTTCGGGATGCGCACAGAATGCCCAATCGGCTTTAGATTACCCGATCATTGTACCAAAACGAAAATTGGGCATTCTGTGCGGATTCCGAAACTTCAAACGAGTCAACCTTTTGTTATTTAATATTAGAGAATAATGTATTGAAATAAGTAAAACTTATTATTATTTATTAGTATAATTTAAAAAAAGTTTACATTTGACTGAGCAATTGATTATTCTGAGACAAAAAACAGACCTTATGTAATTATTCCTCACATTATACAAAATTTGAGTGCTATATGAACAAACATTTGGCGTGTGCCATGATGAGAAATCTGTACTGGCCTTAGATTTGTTTCATTGTTCTCCGTAGGTGTTCTACGATGGAGACGGGAAACGCTGTTGTGTGAGAATGGTTAAAATCACTCATTAGGAAGTTTCAAGATTCCACCATATACGAGTTCAGAAACAGTTGCTCCAATATATTTTCGAAATATTGCTCGAGAGTCCTATCAGGATAGTCGGTAGGATATCTACCTAGTTTTGTGATTCGTGGTACTTAATTTAAGTTTTTTAATATCGATGCCACCGATCAACTAATCAGATAAATGCTGGATGGCAAGGAGTGGTGAATGTGACAACCCAACTATGTTAGCGAGAGATTTGAATAACGCTGATTGAAGTTGCTTTCCCTGGCCACTTGTTATTTTAGACGGTTCTCCAAAACGAGATACCCATTCGGTGTAGAATGCTCGAACGACTGCAACTTCTGTGATGTCTGTAACCAGAATTGCTTCAAGCCACCGAGTGAAGTAATCCACGCATGTGATGCAGTATCTACTATGTCATAATTCAAGTGCTCAAATTGCTCAATGGAAATGGCGAAAAAGGTTATCGGACTGAAGGTGTGTCTTTGAATTTTTGCTCTTTGACATGGGATACAGGTTCGTACCAATACTTTGCAGTCCTTGTTCCTTGGTCAAACAAACTTTTTGTGTACTGTAATAATTTGGAAGTGACTATTATACCTGGGTGTGACAGATTCTGAATCGTTTCGATTGTTTTGGGTCGGAAGTTAGTTGGCATGAATGGTTAAGCTTTCCCTGTTGAAGTATCACAAAATAGGGAAACATTTGTATACTGTAGAACTTGCTCAGTGGAAAATTAGATTGGAAAGAAACCAATAATGTTTTAATTCATTGTCCTCTTTTTAGTATTTTGCTACGGGATTATAATCGATGGCGGTCTGTGTGTTCATTGTTTCAATGCATGACAAAGTATCTGCTACTACGTTGTTGGGACCTGAAACATGCCTCATGCCTGTGGTGAATTGGTCGATAAATTCCGATGACATTGTCGTTTGGGTGAGCAGTTGTCATGTTTCTACGCGAAAGTGTAACATGACGGAAATAATAAATTCGAGAATATGCGGCTAGCAATTCTCAAACGTAATTAAATAATTAATCTGTTCATCGTTGAGTTTCACTGAGGTCTCCAAATTCCAACTTTCCATTGTTGCAGGATGATTCTCTCCCAATAGATCCATACTGTCCCCATACTCTCTTTATATGAAAATAGTATTTGGCAAAGCCTTCATATCTCAGAGACACGTGTAAATCTCTATGATATTATATTATTTTGATACTGATTTAATTTGGGAAAATATGATAATGTATGCAAAACTCCAATCTAAAATCAAATTAATATAATTTTGACAGCGGCATTGAATTTGCGAATGATTTGGTGATGTTTATTTATATAAATATTCCCGGTTGTGTGTTAGTTGACCGGATATTTGAATTTTAAACGTTGTTGAACCTATACCTAAATTACGTAGCGATCTCTAACAGGGAGACCAGACAAGCCAACTGCTCGCAGCCACCGGTATGCTGTATACATTGCTCGCCGCATAATTTCACGTTATGCGGGTTCCGTCACTGGTTTGATTTAATTTTAAATCCTTACCCTACTAAACCATCTAAAAAATCAGCATACTTTCTTGTATATCAATAAATCATACATTATGTGCTACAAAAACTAAATCATAACAATAATTCACAAAATGGAAATATTTTCGAAATTGGTATCTGTTCGGTAAGTTTCACAAATTACTTATTGTGGAAATTGTCAGAATATAATAATCTAAATAGTTTACCTTAAGACTATTGAAATATAAATGTATTATATTTGTGAATTTATTTACTTTCACTTACGAATGCATTCTTAAATCGTATCTACGTGTGTGCGTGTATGTTATGCCCGATGATAAATATTTAAATATTTATATTAATTACTTGTATACACCCCATGTATAATAACACCGCAAGTAATTGTTTACTCACGTTGCTTTTTCATATTTTGAAAACCAAACGTTAAAGAAAATATTTTCACAATACAAAAACTTTCACTTTCAAACATCTTTTGTTTTATTTCTTTTATAAATGAGCCTTTTACTGAAAAAGCGCAATTTGGAAATAGAAATCTAAATATGTAAAGGAACGTGTTCTGACTGACTGATACATCAACGCTGAGCCGCAATCGCTGAAGCTAAATGCATGAAATTTGGACTCGAACTTTTATTTATGACGAAAGCACCTACTACGAAAGGATTTTACGAAATTCTTCCCCTAAGGGGGCAAATTTGGGAGTGAAAGTTGGTATGTGAAATCCGTATTTTTTGTAGTTTTAGCTATGAAATTTGGTGTTTTGGATGGAAAATAAGAAAGATATGTTTCAGGATTTTTGGAAAAATTATCCCTAACGGAATATATTATGGAATGAATGTTTGTATGAGAACTCCGTTATTTTTGTAGTTATAACTATGAAATGGTATTTGGCCTTTTGGTTGTAAAATATGAAAGATATATTTCAGGATTTTTGGGAAATTGTTCCGTAAGGGGAAAAAATAAGTGATGCAAGTTTGTTAGGGAACTCCGTTGGTTGTTAAAACCATGAAAATTAGTAATTGGCCCTTCGGCTAGATATTAAGAAAAAAAAAATATATATCAGCATTTTTGGAAAATCATCCCCAAAGGAGTAAAATTGTTTAAATCGTCAGCCTCTATAGCTTTTCGCCCCAGAGACTTCGCCCGCACGGTATCACTAAATTAAAATCAATTGCGTGCTGTCATCAAGTAGAGAGAAACTGGACCTCATACGAAGTAGTGCAAGCACGATAAGCAAAACGTTGTAGATATTAATTTGTCAAATAATAAAACAATATGAATCACATTCTTTGCATTATTCTAATACTTAAAACATTAGTATGGTTATAAATATATTGCGCAATTATCGGAGATGGTGCTTGCGTAATTCGGGGTTTTTCATACCGTTAACCGCCCTTCCAATTGACAAATTATTATATATAAGTCCACTTGTAACCTTCTTGTAACATACCTGATGATGGCACTTTAGCCGAAATACGTATTGTACATTAAAAATTATTTTGAAACTAACCGAGTGTGTTTTATTTTATATATAATATTGACCTTACATATTTTAAATTAAATTATAAGGCATCACTCTTTGGTCCTTCATTTTATGCTTTATAAAACAGAAATTTTGAATAAAGCTATACAATTTTCTTACACAAGTATTATATTTAAAAGCTAACCTCTAACCACGTAGCAATTTTTGTATCTATATAGAGCATGCAATTATTTAGGCACCAGATATATAAAAACTATAGATTTTAAGCCTGCGCCGAATGCGGTTTCGAGCGCCATTTTGTTCTAATTAATGTGTTAATATAGAGAGTGTGATTTATGTCGCGGTGGTTGTTATATAGCATAGTTCGTTTGAGCGCCGTACGAGGAACCACTCACACTGGCATTTACCTTTAGACGGCGCCGGTTTGCTCCAACGAGCAGGGAAATGATCTTCAAAGGCCAGCATCGACATGCAGCCTTTGTGTTAATTCAATTATTTATCACACCACTGTTGCACTAGAGCAGGTTGTTGATGATGTAAGGGATACTGCCATCTGCAAACATTTCATAAAGTTGATGCCACATCGCTATTCCCGCACATTATTTTTAAATTAGATTTTTCCCAGGACATACATTCTAGCGAAACGAGGTCTGACATGAAAGGTTATATTCCATAGAATGGGGTTAATATATGACTTAATATCGGGGTTAAATACCCTTGCTTTAATAGAAATGTTACTTTTCTTAATAAAATGAATTACGCTTGTAAATTTTAGATTTATCAATTTTTATATAAAAGATAATTATTTTTCCTGTCGTGCCAAACTTATTCATAAAGATATGCTAGAATGGAGATTATGTAAAACTTTATAAATACATTGGGGTAGGGATTTTTTACTATTGAATATAACGCGTGTCATCATCAGGAGAGGGTATGTAACATTTTATATCAAATATGTTTAGCTCGTCGTACGATAGTATGTACAAGACAGTTATAGTGTTTAATCGTGTGTCTGTGAAATTCTCGGATCAAATATGTTCTGAACAAAAAGTGTTTGTCTTGTCACCCTGATTACGAAAATGTATATAACATATATTATAGGATGACCTCTGAAGATACAGAGCCGATTTTAATGATATTTGATATTCATATAATTTTCGCTCATAATGTTCCCGTCGCATTATAAATCCAATCGTCTGTACATGTATGATATATAAATATAATAAAGATAATGGAAGTCCAAACTAAAGTATTATTTATTCATAGTGAAACATTGTCTTACAAATTAAAAAAGTTTAAACTTATACAGTTTGATATTCTATTAACTAGCGAGTGCTTTGGTATTTTTTCATTTTTCTACGACAATTAAACCGGAAATATTTCCAAAAATGTGTAGCGATGCACTGAAAATGCATCAAAAAAGGACTTTAATTTTCGAATATAAAAAGGTATAATCCCAAAAAATTCGACTTCCCGATTGTATCACTTAAAAATTCAAATTTCCCTCTACTATTATTGAGAATCTCAAATGAATCATCAATATATAAGGTTATTTTTGACAAATTTGTTTAATGCGTTTCTTTGATCAATAAAGCCATTTTTTTTTGTTGAAGAGGAAATTGATAATTTAAAAGACGTTGGATATATTTCGACCAATTTATAGTCTTCTTCTGAATATTTGCGCTAATAGAAGAGACTCTTATTTCTGATATTCTGCATTTCTGCGATTTAATTGTATAAAAGACAGCTACAAAATTTCTAATATTAAATTGCCGTGCTACTGAAATGTAAAATACAAAATTTGTCTGCAGTTATTGCCAGGAATATACGATTCATTACAAATTGTATTTCTAAATGTGCACGAAAGCAGTTTACAGAAACAGCAACGTGGCATAAACAGGGACGGATTACAAGCTACTTCAATTCTCAATAATGATTTTTGATTGTAAAATAACTGTTTGACTAAATATAAATAAAAATTTGTATTTATAAAATGTATAGAAAACATTATTTATTCTCTCAAATGGTGTAATTCTTACTGGTAAAGAAAAACAAAATAATTTATAAGTTGGTGATATTTATCATTTCGATTGACTGATTATTCAAGTTGACTGATTCTAGTAATTAGAATGAAGTATTTTTTACTTTCCTTTACAGTGTAATAAGTAAGTATTGAAATCATAAAAAATTTCGAACTCGAGATTTCAACGGATATACATGTTTTGACCTTCTCTGAATCGAATGTGACTATTTTCGGAATGACGTCTGTCTGTGTGTCTGTGTGTCTGTGTGTCTGTGTGTCTGTGTGTCTGTGTGTCTGTGTGTCTGTGTGTCTGTGTGTCTGTATGTCTGTGTGTCTGTGTGTCTGTGTGTCTGTGAACGCTCTAGAGCCAAAACTGTCGAATGCAAAATTATAAAACTTCAAACTTAAGACTTCTATATGCCCTAATTGTGCACCTCCTATTTTTGAAAGAAATATTCAAGCCGGAAGTGCATGTTTACTCTATACATTTTTTGTTCTATTTCCACTAGAACGGGGCTACACTTACGGCAAAAGTAGTTATGTTCATAATGAAAGCTATTAATATTTCGCACAACTTTTGTTTAAAACATTTCTTCAAAAAGTTTGCCAGTTGCAAAGTGTTTCCATTTTTACTTTCTTTTACAGAGTAATAAGTAAGTATTGTAATCATGAAAAATTTCGAACTCGAGATTTCAACGGATATACACGTTTTGATGTTTTCTGAATCGAATGTGACTATATTCGGAATGACGTCTGTCTGTCTGTGTGTCTGTATGTCTGTATGTCTGTGTGTCTGTGTGTCTGTGAACGCTCTAGAGCCAAAACTGTCGAACCAAAAATTATGAAACTTCAAACTTAAGACTTATATATGCCCTAGATGTGCACCTCCTATTTTGAAAAGATTATTCAAACCGGTAGTGCATGTTTACTCTATGCATTTTTTGTTCTATCTCCAGTAACACTTGAACGGCTGCACTTATGGCAAAAATAGTAATGTTCATAATGAAAGATATTAATATTTCACACAACTTTTGTTTGAAAAGTTTCTTCATAATTTGTACCAGTTATGAGATAACTGCTACGAAAAAACTCAAATATCTTATTTACGTTGCCATAGTTATACCTACACTTGTGACAAATTTTATAATTTTTAAATTGGATCAACCATGAGTTACATCATTTGTTTCTTGTTTATTGAAAACAAAAAGTAAAAAGCATTACATTGACAGTTATCTGTATGAATTAATATTTAAAATATTGATTTCTTATTAGAATAAATTGTATCAGGTAAATTATTATAGAATCAATTTATATTATATATTTGCTAATATAATTAAATAACAATTTCAGAGTTTTACTGTGGAGTTTGACGGCTTAAGAGTGAATACGATAAGTACTTCAAATACAGATCCATTATAAATTGGTATAATAATCCAGTTATTATTAAGTTATAGTAATTTAATTTGCATTTTCATTTTATATTGGTTAGCAAAGATTTTGTTATCACTTAATAAAAATAATTATTATCTGCGTCCGTTTTTGCCAGGAAAACAAAATAGACATTTCATAGTATTCCTGTAGAGTATTGGTTAGTTTGACCCTTTGTTTGAGATTATATATATATATATATATATATATATATATATGTAGACAGTTTGGGATATATATATGTATATAAATATCTATCTATTGAAAACTACGTAAAAGAAAGTTGAGTGCAGGCCACTCCAGATATTTTATTATTGAAAGGAAACACAACAACTAAATTTACAGATGTACCTTAAATTGTATTGGTCGTCAATCAATCAATTACATTATAATTTTACCTCTTCAAAAATCTATTATTATTTCTTAATTTGTCTATTGCTTTTATTAGATGTTGTAACTGCGGTATTACTGCAAACTGAATAATACATACAATATTTTGAACATTTGTACACGTGCATTAAAACAGTCTCCATGAATGTATTATTACACAAAAATCGAGATTATAACATTACTTACGGTTTCTGTTTTCTAGTTGAATCGATTATTCAAAAAATATGTGTATTACAAAACTTTTTACACAACACTTTTAATGTTTTGACATTTGATTCGTTGTTATTTATGAATCAAATAATCAAGCCTGATTCTGAATTTTGCAGTGCCAAGGCAGTTTTAAAAGTGATAATGGGTCCTATGCTAAAACACAATGGCACAATGTACACAACTCGATATGCATTTTGAAGATTCGGAATATATTTAAAATTGACATTTGAATTATTCTGACGTATAACCTTTCATTTTTAGCAGATTACTTGATTAGAAATTTATTAGTTGCTGTTGTGTCGTCTGTTATCATTAATATAATAACCCAGAAATGTTTGTATGTGAGTGTGTATGTGAGTGTGTATGTGAGTGTGTATGTGAGTGAGTGTGTATGTGTGGAACGCTATTTTGTAAAAATGGGTTGTGGCCAACGCGGGACTTTCTTTTACGTAGTTTTCATCAATATTCATTGATTATAAAAATATAATATTAAGAAATAATAATCCAACAGAAACAATATAAAAAACTTAGCTTACCTTATATAAATGAATGGGTTGAAAATTATACCAATACCAATTTGTAATGGTTTCGAAGTACTAACTATCAAAACTAAACAATTCTCTACAGAAATATTCTGAAATATCATTTATCTAATTCAGACCATTTTGTTTTCTTGTCGAAATATTGACAGGCGCAGATGATCCGATTTATTAAGCTACATTCGAATCCATGACAACGTAAACAAGATTCTCATAATTTTCGGTAGCGGTTTTCTCGTAACTGGTACATTTATTGAAGAAACTTTTCAAACAAAAGTTGTGCGAAATATTAATATCTTTCATTATGAACATAACTATTTTTGCCGTAAGTGCAGCCGTTCTAGTGATATTGGAGATAGAACAAAAAATGCATAGAGTAAACATGCACTGCCGGTTAGAATATTCTTTTCAAAAATAGGAGGTGCACAACTAGACTATATACAAGTCTTAAGTTTGAAGTCTCATAATTTTACGTTGGACAGTTTCGGCTCTAGAGCGTTCACACACACACACACGCACACACACACACACACACACAGACGTCACTCCGAAAATAGTCACATTCGATTCAGGGAAGCTCAAAACGTGTATATCCGTTGAAATCTCGAGTTCGATTTTTTTGGTGATCCCTATACTTACTTATTACTTCGTAAAAGAAAGTAAAAATGCAGATTGGCATAGACGGGGATCGAACTCACGACCTCCAGAGTGAAAGGCATGACACTTAGCCACTGCACCATGGCGACTGTTAATAATGTTATAAAAAATAATCAAATAGTTTATACTGAAATAAAACAATCACTACGATTCTGAAGTTCAGTCTGCTTTGAAATAGACAAAAACGAATCATACGTCAGAATGAAATGTCAAAAAAGTTTTTGTGATCAATCTTCAATTCAAAGATTAATCTTAAGTTTAAGGGGAGTAACATGCTATAATTTCAATTTTTAAGTATATAATATGAAATTAGTGCATATTATTGCCTAATTATCATATATTTTTAGCAAATACGTGTTTCTGTACATTTATTTTAATTCATAGTTAATATTTTTCACTTCAAAATGGCCAAGAAGCAGTGATTTTTGAAAATATGAGTTGCGGTAAGATTTTATAGTTCGTCAAATTATAATAACTGCAAGTAAGTAAATTTATAATTCTGATTATTAGAGAAATAAAATCTTGAAGAGATAATTCAAACATATTTAGAAACATGTTTGGTTGGCAATTTTATTCTTTTATTTTTGATGGCACAATCCATTGTATTTTAGCATATAACTAATTATCATTACTTTTAAAACTGCCGTTGTGACACTGCATCAGATTAATACTGCAAAATTCAGAATCTAGCCTGATTATTTAATTCAAAAACAATAATGAATCAAATGTCAAATCATTAAAAATGTTGTGTAAAAAGGATTTGTAATACATATTATTTGAATAATCGATTCAAATAATAAACAGCAATCGTCAATAAATTTATAATCCTGTTTTTTATATACAATCATAGAAACTGTCTAAATGATACAACACATATGCACCATACAAGATTAAAATCAAAGTTAAACAAAATTTTGTTTGAATTTATCGGATGTTACACAGTGCATGATAAGCGATCGATTAGTTAATCTCAGCATCTAAGAACAAAATAGCGTTCAAAGAAAGAACTCAATTTTTTCTTTATTATTATTTGCGATGTGGAAATTTGTATTACTATTATAGTCAAACGATACAAAATGTAGAAAAACCGTGTTATTATTATTAAATTACATGAAAATTCGCCATCAGTCAAAACTGACCTATGTTCTGTATACCATATCGGCACATGGTGCCCCTAGGGTGACCCTAGTTATACATAACATTCTTATCTGTCGCCATGGTGGTTAAAACACTCGCCTCTTACCTTGGACGTCGAGAATGCATTTATTACAAAGACAGCGTTCTACAGATACACACTCACATACTCACCAACATATACATCTGGGTGTTTATATTAATAACTAAGGTCACCCGTGGGCACCGTGTGCCCATATGTTACATAGAATATGAGTCAGTTTTGACATTAAAACAAGATAGACTCAATTAGTTAATTGAGATTTCAGAGTATTCCTGTTATTGGTTGGTTTTTTTTATATATATATTTATATATTTATATATATATATATATATATATATATATATATATATATATATATATATATATATATATATATATATTATATATATATATATACGACATACTTGACATTAAAATACTGCGTGTGTTCTGGGGCATTAGCAAATAAATAAAGTACTTGTTAGTGTTGTTGTGTATATAGTAGTGGGTATTCCTTGTTCTTTTGTAGCATGCCTAGGAATGTAGGGTTAGAGAGCTTTAGAGGCAAATGTGCATGATTCACGTTTGGCAGACATTTCTCACGGAATAAATTGAGGGGATAATGGAACAAATCCCCAATCTATTCCTAGTGGCAACCAACTGCCATGTCCTGTTGCCCTTTCCGAACCCTGGCCTTCTCTGCCCTGCTGAAATGAACATTCCATAATGCAGGATCACAACGAATCTAATATTTGAGTTAGTGTGGTATATACAGAGAGATATTGTAAAATACCATACAGAGGATTATTTCATATTTCTTATATGTGCAAACATTAAGTCTCCAAGACATTTAAGAGCAAAAGTACGAAAACATAATTAAGACTTTCCGAAAATGTTTGTTATTAACATATATTTGTATGGGGTAATAGTGCGATATATAAAATTAAATTAGCACCAACAGCTTCATTAGAATATTCTAAAGGAGTAAGGGAATTAATGAGGATAATTGAAGAAAGCGAGATAAATTCGATAAAGACAGAGAGAGAAACAAGTAGTGCTTTCACTTGGAGTTATATAGTATTACTACATATATAAGGTAAACGTATATCTTTCTTTAAATGTAAATAATCTTAAATAAGAAAGGAAAGAGAAGAAAATCAGCCAAATCCTAGGTACAAATTTGTTTATTTATTATGTATTTTTAATTCCAAAACTATTCTAAGCAGCATTGGTGCAACCACCAGTTCTTACAGCTCGCCATACCGGCAATCCAACAATTAATGAACAACATTTTAAATTTCAATATTATTATTTATTGACAGGCGCAGATTCATTAAGCTACATGCGCAACTAAGCAAGAGATATATGATTTTTCGTAGCAGTTATATCGTAACTGGTACATTTTTTGAAGAAACAAAAGTTGTGCGAAATATTAATATCATTCATTATAAACTTTTTTTTTCCACAAGTGCAGCCGTTCTTGTGTAAAAATAAAAACATGTACTTCCGGTTTGAATATTATTTTCAAAAATAAAAGGTGCTCATCTAGGGCATACAGAACCCTTAAGTTCCATAATATTACGTTCGACAGTTTTGGTTCTAAAGCGTTCACTGACAGACAGACAGACGTCATTCCGAAAATTGTCAATATCAATTCGGGGAAGGTAAGTACATGTATCTCCGTTGAAATCTCGAGTTCGAAATATTTCATGATAACCTGACTTACTTATTACTTCGTAAAAGATAGTAAAATATCTGGAGTGGCCTGCACTTGGAAAACCAAGCTTCCCTTATATAAATGAATGGGTGGAAAATTATACCAATACCAATTTGTAATGTTTATGAAGTGCTAGCTATCAAAACTAACCAATACTTTACAGAAATATTGTGAAATGTCATTTATCTAATTCAGGCCATTTGGTTTTCTTGTTGTAATATTGACAGGCGCAGATGATCCGATTAATTAAACTACATTCGAATCCATGACAACGTAAACAAGATATTTATGATCCTTAGTAGCAATTTTCTCGTAACTGGTATAGTTTTTGAAGAAATGTTTCAAACAAAAGTTGTGCGAAATATTAATATCTTTCATTATGAACATAACTATTTTTGCCGTAAGTGTAGCCGTTCTAGTGATATTGGAGATAGAACAAAAAATGTATAGAGTAAACATGCACTTCCGGTTTGAATATTCTTTTCAAAAATAAAAGGTGCACATCTACGGCATATACAAGTCTTAAGTTTGAAATTTTATAATTTTTCGTTCGATAGTTTTGGCCCTAGAGCATTCACAGAAACACACACACACACACACAGACACACCGACACACAGACACACAGACGTCATTCCGAAAATAGTCACATTCGATTCAGGGAAGGTCAAAACATGTATATCCGTTGAAATCTCGAGTTCGAAATTTTTCATGATTACAATACTTACTTATTTAATTGACAGACGTACCTTAGTTATAAAATATTTTGCTGCTAGCAGCGAAAAAACCGGCGCTAGCTTTGCTAGATAACGCAGTAAACCAATGAATTTGAAATATATGACGTCACTTCGGTTTTACTAGCTTTTGCTAACCTCATTGAACGCACCTAGTGCAACCGGAGTACATCGTTTTGCTTAATTGTACTTGGTGTTGCACGTTGCGCTATTTGTAGTTCGATCACGGCTTTAAGATAATTTTCCTAATTATATTGTAGCATTCTAGTTTGTATTGTTCGTCAATCAATCAATAACATTATAATTTTTCCTCAAATATTATTTAATAATTGGTCTATTGAATCTATAATATATTGTAAGTGCGGTATTACTGCGACTGAATAATACAAACAATATTTTAAACATTTGTACGCGTGTATTAAGGGGTAAGGCCTACCTGCAAGGCCGAAAAAAAACGAAAATTCAAAAACGAAACAAGATAGATAAAATCAAATTGCATCAGTTCATTCGGCATACATTTGTCTTTATTTTTGAAATTTTTGGACTTCTTCGACTGGGAGCCCGTGACGCAGCTCCCCGCAGAAGATCTTTTTAAAAAGGTGACTGTGACGGCTCCTGGAGGCGCAGAAATCAAAAATTCTAATTGCGTTGCATTTAGAATGAAGAAATGCTGTCGTTGATCGTTCGGTTTTTAGAAAAAATTATTTTTTGACAAAATGGCTTGAGTAAAAAAGTACTTTTTCGGGTCTAAAAATCTGTCTTTGATCGGCTGTAAAAAATCGAAAATAAATAATAGGCGAAATCCGAACGAACAACTACTAGACAAAAAGCCCCGGTCATATTGAATGAATACACGTTGAGTTATCGCCGTCACCAACTTTGAAAATGTGGTTTCGAGATAATCGCGTTTAAAGATTTGAAATGTGTTCACGTTTAATAGCCAAGCCGTAATAAACAGTCAACTAACTTCGGCAAATTTGAAGATTCACATAATATTATTGACAATTGAATTATTCTGACGCACAACCTTTTATTTTTACGTAGGGCAGATTACTTGATTAGAAATTTATTGATTGCTGTTGTGTAGTCTTTTATTTTCAATATGGACTATTTGATATTATATATAACATTCTTATCTGTTGCCATAGCATGGTGGTTAAGACTCTCGTCCCTTACCCTGGAGGTAGGCTGATCGAAAGATAAGCGTTCTACACACATTACTCTGCAGTCGCTTTAGTTTAAATCATTAGAGGATAGTTTATATAGAAGTTAAGAAAATATAGTTTACTAACAAAACAGCAAAGATTATATGTAACTGAACATGAGACTTTCATCTAATTGTAAGACGCTATCAAATTCATAGTAAAATCAATATTGTGATATTTGTTAAAGTCTAGGTGTGCATGTATAACTTATCACTCACAAGGACAAGTGAGCAAGGTATTGATGAGAAGTAAATTGAACTCCAAAAGTGGACGTTCGAACGCTTTGGCATATACACGTAAAATTGTGCAAAGAGAGAGAGATAGAGATTTGTGTGCATTTCAACTGTAGAGGGTACCCACTATAAGGAAAGATAGCATTCGCATGGAGCTGAGGCAGGACGAGGCACAACATCAGAAGCCTTCGCAGTGCGTTGACACGATACCCTGCCCTAGCCATACCCCACACGCCACCCACGACATTTAGTTGCTAGGATATTTGAGACGCAGGAGTTTTCAGCAATAGAACGGAATGAATTTCGCATCTGTCTGGAGTGAGAATGTGTCCGCCAAAAAATCCGAACCATACGCTGCTTATTTACAATGCAAATGGTTATATATACTTACCCGCCGAAATTTAAATACGGTTTCACCAATTTTTCATTTCTTTTACGATGTAATAAGTCTTGTAATCTCGAGATTTTAACGAATATACACGTTTTAACCTTCCCTGTTTCGAATGTGACTATTTTTGGAATGATGTCTGTGTGTTTGTCTGTCTGTAAATGCTCTATAGCCAAAACTGTCGAACGTAAAATTATGAATATTCAAACTTAAGACTTGAATATGCCCTAGATGTGCACCTCCTATTTTTGAAAAGAATACTCAAAGCGGATGTGCATGTTTACTCTATGCAGTTTTTGTTCTATCTCCATTATCACTAGAACGGCTGCATTTATGGTAAAAATAAGTGTGTTCATAATGAAGGTACTAATATTTTGCAAAACTCTTTCTGAAAAGATTTTAAAAAATGGGTTGTGACCAACGCGGGACTTTCTTTTACGTAGTTTTTATCAATATTTATTGATTATAAAAATATAATATAAAGAAATAATAATCCAACAGAAACAATATAAAAAACCAAGCTTACCTTATATAAATGAATGGGTTGAAAATTATACCAATACCAATTTGTAATAGTTTCGAAGTACTAACTATCAAAACTAAACAATTCTCTACAGAAATATTCTGAAATGTCATTTATCTAATTCAGACCATTTTGTTTTCTTGTCGAAATATTGACTGGCGCAGATGATCCCATTTATTAAGCAACATTCGAATCCATGACAACTTAAACAAGATACTTATGATTTTGAGTAGCAATTTTCTCGTAACTGGTACATGTATTGAGGAAACTTTTCAAACAAAAGTTGTGCGAAATATTAATATCTTTCATTATGAATCTAACTATTTTTGCCGTAAGTGCAGCCGTTCTAGTGATATTGGAGATAGAACAAAAAATGCATTGAGTAAACATGCACTGCCGATTTGAATATTCTTTTCAAAAATAGGAGGTGCACAACTAGACCATATACAAGTCTTAAGTTTGAAGTCTCATAATTTTACGTTGGACAGTTTCGGCTCTAGAGCGTTCACATACACACACACACACGCACACACACACACACACACAGACGTCACTCCGAAAATAGTCACATTCGATTCAGGGAATCTCAAAACGTGTATATCCGTTGAAATCTCGAGTTCGATTTTTTTGGTGATCCCTATACTTACTTATTACTCTGTAAAAGAAAGTAAAAAATGTACTAATTACGAGAAAACTGCTACGAAGAATGATAAATATCTTGTTTACTTTGCCATGAATTCGCATGTAGCTATAGAATCATCTGCGCCTGTCAATATTTAGACTGGAAAACAAAATAAACTCAAACAACAGTTTGTTTGGGATATATATATATATATATATATATATATATATATATATATATATTTCTAGTGAAAATTACGTAAATGAAAGTCAAGTGCACGCCACTCCAGATATTTTATTTCATTGAGCAAGCTTTCCGTATTTACTTTACTTCAAGATTTTTTAATATATGTCAGCGGCAATTTTTAGTATAGCATTATGCAACGCGTTTATATCAGTTCTTGTAAGAAATACACAGTAAGGAGACTGGTCAGAGCCGGTCGAAGGGATTACGTAGAACCTATTGGTTATGATATTTCTCTGTCAGTATAGTTACTGTTCAATGAGAATGGTAGTGATTTTGTGATTTGTGCCCTGTGCATCTGGTATGAAGAATATTAGCGGTGAGTCAAGTCTGTCTGATTATATATTTATATTCTTGCAATCATATGTATAGGTAAATGGTGATAGCCATTTTCCTGAATGTACGTTATGTGTATGTCAAAATGTGTTATTGTCACCTATCCCTAACCTTTGTATCGGTGCTGGCCTGGAAACCGCTTTATGCGGGGGATAGTCGAGAATGCGCCCAGCGATGTAGCATATATATTTACCGGTATGTTGCCAGCGGTGCCTTTACCTGCCAACTTTAATGTCTATCCTCAGGACTGAGCCCAACGTCTCGCTTCGTACCTCCGGGGAGATATGGTGGAGATTGAGTTTCACTCGACTTTCAACTCTTTCTCCGGATACCATGCGAATCTCATGGCGGAGGCAAGCTTCTTGTAGATTCACACTAGTTTGTGTGGAGCACAACGATTACCTTCGTACCTTCGAAGGGATATGGTGGAGACTGAGTTTTACTCTTTCTCACGATGCCGTAAGGTCCCGCGGCGGAGGCAAGCTACTCGTTGACGCACACAGCTAGTTGTGAGGAGAGATCCCTCTGGCATTTTCCCGTATTTTCCCACAGCAAGTCTGTGGAGCGGGGCCAGGTTCTAGCAGACCTAAGCACTAGTTGCTTAGGCTGTGATGTTACTTGTGCACAGTTAAATACTGTATTCTACCTCCTTATCCTGATACAAATGGCTTAATTATTATTGTTTTATTAGACGGTCGTCAGTCACTGCTAAATGACGGCCTTCTCACTGAGCGTTAGCTCAACTCGCATTCTATTTTCAGACTCAACATAGAGGCTCGTATCGGAGGTTTCTGTGGGCCGTCGCTTACAGTGTGTAATGTGTATATGTCCTTATGATTGGTGTTAATGAAATAAAGTGTCATACAGGAAGGTTCAGTGGTTAAATATCGTCGGTTACCATCCATCTACATACAACATTAACAACAGGTAGAATAAACCCTTATATATATATACCTACTACCATTTTTACTATAAATAGTGTATTGTTGTTGGCCAAATTATGTAACTTTTATAATAGCTCATAAATTTTGGTTGCGCTAAGGGTTCCTATAAATGTATATATTTTTAATTGAGCAAGATTTGTCTGATTTATGTAGGTACTTTATACAGAAATGTATTATATATTGAAATTTGCAAGCCTTGCTAATATTTATTCGAAAATGAGTTTACGGAAGTAACCTACTATAATATATAATAATTATCAGCTCATCGTTCAAGACAGCTATTGTGTTTGGTCGTGTGTCTGTAACATGCTTGGATGAAAAGAAATTCTTAACCAAATGATCTTGTATTTCGCCCTGAATCCAAAAATATAATATAAAACTCATATACTTGGATGTATGTATCTCGCTCGCTCGCTTGCTCGGTCGGTCGTCTAGATCTGTGTTTGTGACCGCAACTTCTCTGAAGGTACCGTACCGATTTTAATAAAATTTGATATAGATATACGCACTACGCCCGTAAAGTTTCCGTTGCATTTTATATCCAATTGTCAATACAAGTCCGGAGTTATGGGGCCCCAACATTTGAAGCCCTCCTAAATACTGCCCTTGGTCAAATTCTAATTTTTTTAGAATTATTTACTAAGAATTCTAAGATATTTTATGCCGACAAAGTACTTCCAAATTGTGAGCCCAAGGGCTATAAAAAATAATAGAAATCTTTTTTGTTTATCATATCAAGATAATATTGAATAAATTAAAAAAACATTTTATATATCTAATATTTTTAACAGTTTGTAAACCTGTAGGTCAAAAAAAAAATTAGTAATTATAATATTGATATTAAAAATGCCGGACCGATTTTAATGGACTCAAATTTTAGAACCCTCCTAATTACTGCCCTGGTTAACCTTTAAAAAATATATATTGTGTCGACAATTTTTTTTCCAAACTGTGAGCCCAGAGGCTATAAAAATAAAATAAAAATTAACAAAAATCAATTTATATTATTTTAAAGTAATTTCAAAGAATTATAAGACATTTTACATTTATAATGATTTTACAGACTGTGAATCTGAAGGTCAAAAAAAATATAGAAATTTAAAATGTTGTTGATTGTTGGATGATTGCAGCAATATATTTTGCCTGATCGCAATAAATGCAATAATAAAAGAGATAAAAAATAATTGTTGCAATCACCCAACCCAATTTCAATATTATTAGTATTAATAATTTTTGTTGACCTTCAGGCTCACAAACTGTAAAATCAAAATAAATATAATATGTATTATAATTCTTGAAGATTTTTTGATATAATAAAAAAATTGTTTATATTTATCATTATTATTTTTTTATAGACCCTGTGCACACATTTTGGAAAACACATAAAATATCTTAGAATATTTAGTAAAAAATTCTATACTTTGACCGAGAGCAGTATTTAGGAGGGCTCCAAATTTGTAGAGTGCTATATTGATTTATTTAAACATTTTGATAATTGTGACATAATTCATTTTTGGAATATATATTTCACGAACATATCCAAATTTTTCTAATATTCAAATTATTGATTTATACAATAATGTAATAATATACGACGATTCTTAAAAATTTAGTGTATGCTGTTTTGAATGTTTGATGACATTTCTTCGGCATTTAATATGAAATAAATGAATATCAAAGTTTACGTATATAATTCCTAATTATCGACATTTTACTCACAGAGCCGGCTGAACCAATCCAACCAATTATGATCCCGAGATATATTTATCCCTGTACCATAACAGTATTAATTTCCATAACCCCACAATTGTAAATGCACACATGGGTAACATTAATATCGTTCGTTTCGTGATTGGCCAAAGATGTTGAAAATTATTTGATAAACATTTCGTAATTTTATTAATGAAGCAAATAGTTAATATATTGGAAAATATGTTTGTAACCATTTTTGTAAACATTTAACTGTCACGTGACTTTTTCGTTTCACTTATAGATGGCGTTCAAAAAAAAATTGACTAAGGGTAGTATTTAGGAGGGTTCCAAATGTTGGGGCCATATAACTTTGGACCTGTACTGACGATTGGATTAGAAATGCGAAGGGAACTTCACAGGAGTTGCGGTCCAAACTCAGGTCTTACGACCGACCGAGCGAGCAAGATTCAGGGTGAACATACCAGAACTTTTTGTTTGGATGTTTTTTTATCCGAGCATGTTACAGACAAACGACCGATCACTATAGCTCTTTTGTACATTTTGTACGGCGAGCTAAAAAGCTAGAGTGATCTTCATTCGACTTCCTTGTCCGTTCACTATCTGTATTTATAATGCTTTATTCAATAATGCTAAATCAATAATGTATTGTAACTAGGGAAACGTAAGTATCAAGTAACTAATTTCAAATGTAATTTTTCAGTATATTCAATTTTCGAAAAATACTTTATTTAGCAAATGTTGCTAAAAATTTCATTAATTACAACTTCGAATAACAATCTTGCATTTTAAAATTACTATTTATTTATTTTGTTCAGTTCAATACATTTGAGTCCGCGTGAAATACTTTTTCTATTTCTTGCAGATTATATTCTTTATAAAAAATTAACTAATTTATACTGCATTTTATTTTACTAGAAGTCACTATCTCTCTCTATTTTATCATTATGCAGATCAACTTCATAATTTCTATAAATTATAAAATAGCAAAATTCCTTATCCGATATTTGAGGCTGACCATGTATCTGTAAATGCGACACAATAACAAGAACTGGCGCTAGCGCCAGTGCTATCAGCTCGCCGTTCCGGCGAGCGCGGTCACATCAATAAATACAAAACTAAAAGCGATAGCAATTATTATAGTACAAAATTTATTGTTGTTATGATATTTCATCGGCATTTAATATGAAATTAATAAATTTCTAAGTTTACGTATATAATTCTTAATCATCGACATTATACTCACATAGCCCATTGAACCAATCTAACCAATTATGATCCCGACATTTATTTATTCCTGTACCATAACAGTTTTAATTTCCAAAAACCCCACATTTAAAATTGCACACATCCACATGGGTAACGTTAATATCGTTCGTTTCGTGATTTGCCAAGGATATTGATCATTATTTGATGAACATTTCCTAATTTTATTAATTAAAACACAGAAGCAAATGGTTTATACATTGGAAAATATAACCAAACAAATTACTGTCACATAAATATAACTTCTTCATTTTACTAACAGATGGCGATCGATGTCTGATATACTTCAAAATATATTTATATTATTTTTTTTAAGCCTATGGGCTCACAATTTGAAAAAACTTTAATCACATAAAATATCTTAGAATGTTGAGTAGAAAATTCTAAAATTTTTATAAGTTGACTAAGAGCAGTATTTAGGGGGGTTCCAAATTTTGGGGGCCTATAACGCCGGTCCTGTACAGACGATTGGATTTAAAATGCGACGGGAACATCACGGGCATGGAAATTATATGTATACCAAATTTCATCAAAATCGGCCCGGTACCTTCAGACGAGTTGCGGTCACAAACTCAGGTCTTACGACGGACCGACCGAGCGAGCGAGCGAGCGAGATACATACATCCAAGTATATGAGTTATATATATTTTTGGATTCAGGGCGAAAATACAAGAACTTTTTAGCTCGTCGTACAGTAAGTACAAAAGAGCTATAGTGATTGGTCGTGTGTCTGTAACATGCTCGGATCGAAAAAAAATCTTAACAAAAAGTTCTTGTATTTTCGCCCTGAATCCAAAAATATATATAACTCATATACTTGGATGTATGTATCTCGCTCGCTCGCTCGCTCGGTCGGTCCGTCGTAAGACCTGAGTTTGTGACCGTAACTCGTCTGAAGGTACCGGGCCGATTTTGATGAAATTTGGTATACATATAATTTCCATGCCCGTGATGTTCCCGTCGCATTTTAAATCCAATCGTCTGTACAGGACCGGCGTTATAGGCCCCCAAAATTTGGAACCCCCCTAAATACTGCTCTTAGTCAACTTATAAAAATTTTAGAATTTTCTACTCAACATTCTAAGATATTTTATGTGATTAAAGTTTTTTCAAATTGTGAGCCCATAGGCTTAAAAAAAATAATATAAATATATTTTGAAGTATATCAGACATCGATCGCCATCTGTTAGTAAAATGAAGAAGTTATATTTATGTGACAGTAATTTGTTTGGTTATATTTTCCAATGTATAAACCATTTGCTTCTGTGTTTTAATTAATAAAATTAGGAAATGTTCATCAAATAATTATCAATATCCTTGGCAAATCACGAAACGAACGATATTAACGTTACCCATGTGGATGTGTGCAATTTTAAATGTGGGGTTTTTGGAAATTAAAACTGTTATGGTATAGGAATAAATAAATGTCGGGATCATAATTGGTTAGATTGGTTCAATGGGCTATGTGAGTATAATGTCGATGATTAAGAATTATATACGTAAACTTAGAAATTTATTCATTTCATATTAAATGCCGATGAAATATCATAACAACAATAAATTTTGTACTATAATAATTGCTATCTCTTTTAGTTTTGTATTTATTGATGTGACTGCGCTCGCCGGAACGGCGAGCTGATAGCACTGGCGCTAGCGCCAGTTCTTGTTGTTAATATTTTTTTTCGATCCGAGCATGTTACAGACACACGACCAATCACTATAGCTCTTTTGTACTTACTGTACGACGAGCTAAAAATATCAACAATTATATGTACTTGAAAGTAATAGTCGTAGTTTTATTTTTATTTAACCTCATTTCATAAAAAAACAAGTTTTTTTTTAATTCTGCCTTCATCGGTAATTTATCAAGCTTGAATATATATATATATATTTATATATATATATATATATATATATATATATATATATATATATATATATATATATCTATAGCATATCGTAATACTGAGTAATAATGTAATTGTCACGAATTTTAAAAAAATATATTCGAAAAATTTGCTCACATCGAGGATTTAATACTGGAATGAACAAAATACGTTCCCCATGTGTCCACATGTCTGGGATTGAATTTGAGTATCAATACGATTAAAAGTTCTTAAAAATCCCGAAAGGTGCGCCGTCGTCAGCGGATGACAGCTTTCGTTCAGGGGCGGCGTTAGGATTTCAATTCGTGGCGGGCGCAATAATTTACCGATTCAGTTACGTCATACAAAATGTGAATTTGTGATGATAATCCGTGGATGTCTATATTTAAAAAATAAATTTTGGGAAAAACAGGGGAGAGGATGCACAGTTTAAAAGAGAGGCCCTTCTGAAATAGTCCATTGACGCCCCTACTATCCCACATAAATCCGATGCGTTCACATGGTAAAATTGAAAACAGCTTTCAATCCAGTTCCACTAAAAATGAGACAGGAATGAGTCAATCCAATCCTTGTATTTTTGTGTTCACATGCGGGATTCAATACCGATATCGAACATTATATAAATAAATATCGATATTTCGGTACATCGATATAAATCGATATCAATCTTTCAGAAATGCCTACCTCTAGTTGTTTTCATTACGTTTACATTTGCGTTCTTGTAGAGGTTTTCACAGGTTCATTATATTATAAAAATACCTAAAAAAATACCGAATAATGTCAGTTTTAAGATTACTACTTGTAAATGATCATCTGTTAGTTTACATAAATACTATATCTTATAGAACGAATGAAATATTATTGGATTTAGTGTAACTTATTACGAAAGGCCAAACCATATTGAATTCAACTATGCATTGCCAGTTTTGATGATATTGATCGACTGTAAACTGTAATGCAATTCAATTCAACTGGATGTTTGGATATATTTAAACTAGGTATACGCATGGACAAGCAAACTCTAAGCACGAGCAAACCCTGGAATCTTTGCCAAAAAGTCGATTTAAAGTGCATTCATAGTCTATCATATGGGTATATATATATATATATATATATATATATATATATATATATATATATATATATAAATATATATATATATATATATATATTGTAAAGCTTATTACTGAAATACCCGTGATTGATGAGAATTCGTAATTATAATATCTCGCTATTGATTTGCGTTGACTTTGTCTTGTGTTTATAATATATATATATATATATATATATATATATATATATATATATATATATATATATGTATATATATATATATATATATGTATATATATATATATATATATATATATATATATATATATATATATATATATATATATATATATATATATATATATATATACGAGCAAAGCACGAGCTAACCCTGGAATCTTTGCCAAAAAGTCGATTTAAAGTGCATTTATAGGCTATCATATGGGTATATATATATATATATATATATATATATATATATATATATATATATATATATATATATATTGTATAGCTTATTAATGAAATACCCGTGATGGATGAGAATATGTAATTAAAATATCTCGCTATTGATTTGCGTTGACTTTGTGTTGTGTTTATTATATATATATATATATATATATATATATATATATATATATATATATATATATATATATATATATACATTTATATATATATATATATATATATATATATATATATATATATATATATATAAATATATAACAATTAGCTTTACAATGAGGTATACAATAGTTTGTATAATTCTATGCCCAACAAATTAGCTTTGATAAGTTTTGTATATCCAATCAATGTTTGACTCGAAGTTTATAAACATTCTTTCAAAATTTAACAATTTTCTTTGCAAATCTATAAAATTTCTCAGAATTGCATTTAATAACTTGTTCTACATCTTTGAAGTTAAATACTTCTTATTTTCAATAGTTTGTCTAAATTTGATGCTAGATACCAAATTTCAGCATAGGACCGAAACTATTTTCCATCCAATTTTTCTTTTGACATTTTTCGTTTGTACAATCACAAAAATTGTATTACTAGCACTAAATGAGTAATAATTACGTTAACTTTGTCAATGTATTTAAATCTATAAACGCTGGTTTACACTACACAATATTTATTATTTATCATAAATATAATAATTCTTTATTTTTTCGATATTATATCATTAACTAAGTGTCAAAACTAGCACAGAAAAAAATTATGAAATCTAGAAAGTATCTTTAGTTACTAAAAGCACATATTCAGATAGTACTGGAGGAAAGGTGTGCAGTAGAAGCAAAATTTCAATAAATAGCTGGGGTAGCCGGAGGACAATAACCTTTTCCCTGGACGTGACGTCACAGTAACATTTCTGCAAAGGGGAAGTTGGGCTTGATACGTTGTGAACTGAATTCCCCTTGCGCACCGGAAGGACTGTAAAACAGATGGGGTTAATCCACCGTCAGTTAGGAGTAACATGGCATATGAATAGTTCTCATCTAGAATAAGACATTTTACAAATGCAAATATGATTGAGGATTTTTGGCTGTGTTTATGACAGATTTTTTATGTATGTACATTATTTTTTTTTATAAACAGCACTTACAAGACATCTATAGTGTTTGGTCTTTAACATTCTCGGATTAAAAAAGTTTTATTGAGAAAAAGTGTTTGTCTCGTCACCCTGTTTACGAAAATATATATAACTTATATCATTGGATTATGTCGTTTGTTCACACGTAAGACCAACTTTGTGGACCTATTTCCTCTGAACATACCGAGCCGATTTTAATGAAATTTGATATACATATAATTTCCGTGAAGTTCCGCTCGCATTTCAAATCCAATCGTGTGTACAGGTACAACTTTAAAAAAAGAAAAGAAACTAAAAATTCAAAGATATTTTATGTCAACAAATTTTTTCCAAATTGTGAGCCCTGGGACTATAAAATTATAATAAAGATATTTATTTTTTAGCTCGCCGTACGGTAAGTACAAAAGAGCTATAGTGATTGGTCGTGTGTCTGTAACATGCTCGGATCGAAAAAAATCTTAACAAAAAGTTCTTGTATTTTCGCCCTGAATCCAAAAATACATATAACTCATATACTTGTATGTATGTATCTCGCTCGGTCGGTCGGTCGTTAGACCTGAGTTTGTCACCGCAACTCGTCTGAAGGTACCGGGCCGATTTTACTGAAATTTGGTATACATATCCGTGAGGTTCCCGTCGCATTTTATATCCAATCGTCAGTACGGGGTTGGCGTTATAGGCCCCCAAAATTTAGAACCCTCCTAAATACTGCCCACAGTAAACTTTTAAAATTTTCTACTAAAAATTCTAAGATATTTTATGTGATTAAAGTTTTTTGAATTGTGAGCCCATAGGCATAAAAAAATTATATAAATATATTTTGAAGTATATCAGACATTGATCGCCATCTGTTAGTGAAATGACGAAGTTATGTCTATGTGACAGTAATTTGTTTGGTTATATTTTCCAATGTATTAACCATTTGCTTCTGTATTTTAATTAATAAAATTAGGAAATGTTCATCAAATAAGTATCAATATCCTTGGCTAATCACGAAACGAACGATATTAACGTTACCCATGTGGATGTGTGCAATTTTAAATGTGGGGTTTTTGGAAATTGAAACTGTTATGGTACAGGAATAAATGAATCTCGGGATCATAATTGGTTTGATTGGTACAATGGGCAATGTGAGTATAATGTCGATGATATAGAAATATATACGTAAACTTAGAAATTTATTTATTTCATATTAAATGCCGATGATATGTCATAACAACAATAAATTTTGTACTATAATAATTGCTATCGCTTTTAGTTTTGTATTTATTGTTGTGACCGGGCTCGCCGGAGTGCTTGTTTATCTTAGCACAAATTTCAACTAAATGTGTTGAAAAGAATTTTGCCAATTTATTGCGAAACTAATAACTATTTAGTCAACGCTATATCAGATAATATTCTAGTAGTGATATGACAACTAGATAATAGTTATTTTATACATCTATTTTCTAGCCCTGGCCTAGTAAGTACGTAGCCGCTTTTGTTTTAAGATGGCGTTGCTACCCTGTGAACATTTCCTCTAGTGATCTGCTTATTTCCATTAGCTAATAATAAATCAAATCATCAGATACGTGTAGATCGACGTAATATTACGGACATATTGTTAAGTAAGGTTCACATAAAACTAGAGTGGTTGCAGTACAGAAGTTAGTGCGGCGGTAACAGTTGTTATATACGCTCCCAGTTCCATCACTCAGATCGAAACTTAGTGCAGTAATAGCGACTAGCGAGCATAACAAAAACGGGTATTGTATTGCCATCTAATGCTGGCTACATTAGTCAATTTATTTAGCATTAAATGGCATTACACTATATAATTTTTAATATTTCCTAGGATATTTACGCTTATAATCTGAAAATATGAAAATATGTTGTAGATATAGAAAGTCTTACATAACTCTTAAGATTTTCGTAATACGAGTATAATAAAGAAAAATACAATAATTGTGCAAGTTTGAAAATTCTAAATTATAATAACTATATTTATGGCCTTTGGGTGACCATTATGAAGAAATCTTGAAGACATAAAATATCTTAGAATATTCTGTTTTATTAAGTAATTTTCTAATGGCGAGATTGCTGCAGACACACGACTGAATGGTTTATCCTCTTCGGAACTTCGTATGGCGATCTTAAAATATATATGGTTTACAATGAATAGGTTACAAGTTGCGTCCACTACAGTGGACAAATTTGGTCAACGGGTTAAAGTTCTTTTTGACACTATATTTATATTATTTTAATACAAATTCGACACTGCTATAACATTGAATTTTACATTACTGCAACACTAATTTTGACACTATATTTTGTAACGAAGATTTCCTAAGACTTTGGCCTTGGAACTAATTGAAGATCATTTAAGCACCACCTAGATAAGAAAGCTACCAAAAATGTAGGAAATGCAAACAAGTAATTTAAGTACAATTCATATTTTATTTGTAAAACTTGTGTTAAGTAACCACATTTTTCAAAATATTTATTTAGTTATACATTAAATGTCAAAAAAATAATGTTTGTATTATGATTTTTATTATTATTACAATTTACCACAGGTGCTATTTAGGTGCTACAATATCATCAATATCTGGTACGTTGTAAAAATTCTCCCACGCCACCTGTAACGTTGGTTGAGAGGGCACCACGGCTCCCGGATAAAGAGTTAGTTATTGTAAAAATTCATGTATATGTTCTGAGGACGCTAATTTCGAATCTAAAAAAGAAAGAGGTACAATGAAAAAATTTGCATAAAATATTTACACAATTAAGTACATGGATGCGATGTCCAACTACTTATGAAATGTGCGTGAATATCAAAAAATATTAAATTTTTGATTATTTCTATATAATTGAAAATAATGTGGAATTATACCCCCAAACGAGCAATATCGTAATTTACAAAAACGAATCGCGCTCTATATGACGGTCATATCTACTTTGCAATTAACGCAAAAAATCATCCAAAAACTAATTTTTGAAGGTTTTTTAATTCTCCTTAAGGTCAGGTTAGTCAATATCTCATCTTAAATGCGTCAATAAAAAAAAAACTTTAATTTTAAACACTGCAAACTATTATCATTATCTAAATTAAAAAAAAACGTTTTTATTAGATTATTGCCATAATTTGTTGTCTCTATTAAGATTCACCTAAGCTGCATTCCGGCTAAGTTATTTAACCTTAAAGCCAAAAATATTAGTTTGTTCAAAAATCTTCAAAATACAACTACTTTTATTATCTTTTAGATAACACATCCATAACGGCCATAAAAATTTGAGCGTATACTTTAATCGTTAGGAATAACAAAAAACAAGACTTTTTTTTTGGAATTTACAGGAACAATAACTCGGGCACTTAATTTTGTAAAATTTTACCGTTATTTACCTTGTAACATTGTCGATATTACAGATATCAAAATATACCATGAAACAATTTTAGGCCACTGTTATAAGTTTTAATTTGGTTTAATGTCTTGTTTATATCTCGTTCTCTGTCTAGCAACGGTTAATATCTATTGATTTCAGATTAATTGAGATTCATATAAATAATCTTGAAAAGCATAAGTCTTGAACCATACAATATCTACTCTATAGCATATTTTTTATTGAATTTTTTTATTTTTGTACCTATTAATTGGTATAATCCAGAAAAATATAAAATAATATGCATATTGGAAATATTGTATGGTTCAAGACTTCTTTACAAGATTATTTATATAAATCTTAATAAGTCTGAAATATATAAAAAACACTAAATCAGGCTATGAGCTACCAAAAATATAAATATATTCAAATCATTAAATCAAGCTTTGCGCTACCAAAAATATAAACGATACTTTACTCAAAATTAAATCTTAAACCGCACATAGGCTACGCGACGAATAATAAAGATGACTCAAAGAGAAGAGAGTAAGGCGAAAGTCGAAGTATTTTAATTAAATGACTTCAAATCACATACGACCACGCAGTTAACTCAAACTTCAATTCACTGCAAAAACAAACTCGAAAAAAATAAATCAAACAAGCTCAGAAATCGATGTAACAATAAGTGAGAACTATGCATGTTCTTCTCTCGATATGTACAAAAACTTAGCACTATAAACATATGCGTCGGCAGACCCGACAAATGACCGACGGCAACACCGGAGCGTGCGTCTCCCCGGACGGCTGTCGCCCAAGAGAGTGATACCAGTGTACGCTCACGGTTAACACGATCCAACGAAAATACAAGTTGAAACCCAATGCCATATTTATTAAAATTCGCAAAGTAATACGTTGATCACTAGATTACTGAATCTACTGATGTTTTGTATTTTTATTATGAAAGAAAAGAAATGGCTTTTCGTTACAATGTAATTAATATCTTTGAATTATTTATTTAGATGTTAAAATTGAGGCGGAGTGTTGAATATAACAATAATAATATTCACTGTTGTTATGTTGATATAAGTTTGTTTTATATATATTATGTATCTGTCAAGTTTCTATTTTATGAGTTCAATTAATAAATATATATATATATCTTTTAATTTTGTGTTACTGATTGTATTCGTTACGATTAAATTTGCTATATTTCTCTTTCCAATAGATATCAAAATTGTATGCAAATTTAATTAGTTAATAATTTAATTACTAAATAAAATAAACACTAGCTTAATTCGAGCTCAATTTAATGCCATCTAAAGAATTAAAATTACACACTGGAAGGGGGGCTCATTATTATCTCAGTCCCTACAGATTAATTAGTTAATAACTTGTTTACTATATTAGCACAATTGAATTATATACTAACACAATTCGAGCACAATTCGTTGCCATCTTAAAAAATACAAAATTCCACAATGGGGGGCTGGCTATTACCTCAGCCTCTCGGTTAAATTAATAAATAACTTACTTATTTAATTAGTATAGCTCAATTGAAATAAAAACTAGCACAATTCGGTCAAAATGTTTAAAATATGAAAACTAAAAATGGGAGGGCCAAATTAATGGACTTTCTTTAATGATCATTTCAATCTTTTCTGCATTAGCAATAATATCAAGAGTGTTGGAATTGAGCGGTAGTTAGCGATTAATTAACAGTAAAACGGCAACGTATCTTAACTATGTGGCTTTATTGAAAAATATATAATATGACTGATACAGCATGCACAAAGGTATTCGTAACTATGAATAACAACAACTGACTCTCGTTGTTAGATCTGGCCGGCGTGGATCGCCTGACATGCATATTCTAGAGCGATTCAAGAAAAATTATATGGAAGAAAAGTATCTGTAGATTTAAGTTACAACTGTTTTTAATGCATGTTTGCTCAAGTAGATAGGATGTCGAATGAAAGATAAACAAAAATTGTTTTATGGGTATATATATGAAGTAAATGGAGTAAGAATACGAGATTTCTTTGGGATTAAATGGCTTTATATGAATGATAAATCTCAGCAATAAAAATTAAACGGTATGTATGAAAAGGATTACGCGTACAGTCACTTGGTATCAAAAAGTAAACTTCGAACTAATTCTAGTACTGCTTGGTAATTTTCCTTTAGATTCTTAAACCTTAAGGTATTGACTTGACTTGAATTTAAGAGATGTATTTTTACCCCTAAGTGAGTGAAAGCGACCCCTGAATTACAAAATGAAATACTGCCTCAAGTAAAAGTCAGTTATTGAAAAAATATATGTAAATGTTTTAGTAGTCGCTAATAGCGATTTCAGTCTGTATTTTAAAATTAGCGCCCTTTTTATGGCCGATATAATAGGGGTACAATGGAATAATTTGCCTATAATATTTACACAATTAATTACATTCATCCGACGTCCAATGCCTTAAGAAGTTATAAGCAGTCAGGATTTTCAAAAACTCGATTTTTTTAAATTTTATTTTCGTAATGTACATACAACGTAGTGGCAATATAAAAGTTACCACCAGCAAAAATCTCTTTAAATGTCTATAAAACAAGAAATCTTTTTTTTTTTTTTTTTTTTTCTTTATAATTTTGTAAAGCAGAATATATAAAATAAGGTATATGTTTAATTCCATTTCTGAAAGCAATTTTTGTACCTGCAAACAAATATTATACTTATCGTAATTTTTATGTTTTCATTATAAAAGCTTGCCAATAACTTTATCAAAAAAAAAAAAAATTGACGTACTTTCTTAGCTCGATGACACGGTGCAGAATCGTCTTGAAAAATAGGGTCGATAATTACCGGAACTAGGGTCACCCGTGGGCACCGTGTGCCCATATGGTACACAGAATATAGGTCAGTTTTGACGGGTGGAGAATTTTCTTGTAAATCATATAAAAATAAGAGATTACCCTACCACGATTTTTCTTTCAGTTTGTTTAGCAAATCCAAAAGAAATTAAATATTAATAATTTGATATATTTTTCCTGCCAATCAGGTGTCTAAATATGTTTGAATTAACTCTTCAAGAATTTTTGTATTATATAATTTATAAATTTATTTACTTCATTTATTTGTAGTTAAATATAATGTACAATGCACATTTAATATTATTGAATAATTTGATGCATGGTTTTTTATTTCATAATTTGTCTATTGCTTTTATTAAATGTTGTAAGTGCGGTATTACTGCGAACTGAATAATACAAACAATATTTTGAACATTTGTACACGTGCATTAAAACAGTCTCCATGCATGTATTATTACACAAAAATCGGGATTATAAATTTACATACGGTTTCTGTTTTCTAATTGAATCGATTATTCCAAAAATATGTGTATTACAAACCTTTTTACACCACACTTTGAATGATTTGACATTTGATTCGTTATTATTTTCGAATCAAATAATCAGGCTAAAAGTGATAATGGGTCCTATGCTAAAACACAATGGCACAATGTACACAACTCGATATGCATTTTGAAGATTCGGAATATATTTAAAATTGAAATTTGAATTATTCTGACGTATAACCTTTTATTTTTACGTAGGGCAGATTACTTGATTAGAAATTTTTTCATTGCAGTTGTGTAGTCTTTTATTTCAGTATAAACTATTTTATATTATATTATATACAAAATCTGTCGCCATGGCATGGTGGCCAAGACACTCACCTCTTACCCTGGAGGTCGTGAGTTCGATCCCCATCTATGTAAATATGAATTTTTACAAAAAAAGCGTTCTACACACACTTACACACTTACAAACTACACACTCACATACAAACATTTCTAGGTTATTATATTAATGATTAGCATTTCTATGAACGAAACAAGGAGGTTTTGAATGACTTTTATATAATTTTCTGCATTCATAGAACCGACGCAAAAGGTGATTTCTCCAGTTTTATAATATGAAATGCAGCCCCATATCATAAAACTGACCGGAAATATATGACGCGAAACAATACAGTTAGCCTTAAATTCTTCTCCTTTCCTTCGACGAATGTAGTGCAATCCATCTGATTGATTAAGATTGCATTTAGATTCATCAGGGAAGATGATTCTTTTCCAATCATTTATATTCCAGTTGCAATGATCTATTGCGAATATTAGCCCGGCAGATCTTGTTTTAGGCGCTAGTGGTGGCTTTTTCCTCTTCCTACAGTTCTGGCACTTAAATTCTTACCAGTGAGCTCAGATAACTCACATTTTAATTCTTGTTAGGTTTTTTTTCCTATCTTTTAAACGAAGATTTTTTAAAAAACGATCTTCTTGTTCAGTTGTCCCCTTATTCATCTTTCCTGTACCTAATTTTCTATTCGTGGTGCCAGAAATTCGAATGTTTTTCAATAATTTGCAAACTGTGACATGGCTACATCCTATTCTTAAAGAAATTTGTCTCGTGAATAATCCTTCTGCATTTAAAGCTTCAATAACACACTTTTGATTATCACTTAACTGGCGCGCTATGTATACTGCACGACCAACAAATGTAAACTGAACACGTTAAGACCTAATATAAAGTTAAAAACTACCACAATATGCATATAAATTTTTACATTAATAAACTAAAATATATATTCTGGAAAAAATATTGAAAAATCGCTTTTTTTCGGTCTCCTGACTTCGTATAACCCCTTAAGAAATGTGCGTGAATATTAAAATAGTTTACAAATTATGAATATTCCTGGCGGTTCTGGCTGTCTTCCTTCAGTAACGTGGATTGGCTGGGAGTTGCGAACCTGGTCTTCACAGTTTAACAGGCGATTGTGGAAGCGGTGAAAACACTCTAATAGTGAGAGTTGCTTGGTTTGCGTATCGCAGGGCTTGGCGACACTCCTTTGTGGTGGTCTTGGCTTCGTCGTGGAACTACTTCGTTGGGTGCTGCGGTGTTTTAACCATGCGGCTAAGTTTGATACTGTTGTGTGAGTGGTGGATTCCTCGCTCTGACCTTTCGGCTAGAGGGATAGTTCCTTACTACTAACTGACTGCTGGCTGTTACAGCCTATTTATACAAACTGGTGTATGCTTGGAGAAGTCGATAGTGTTGGCAATGCAATGTGATTGGCGCACGTGGCTCCCACTTGAGAGCTGTGTACCGTATCCACTGCCCCAATAATAGAAGGGTATATTTTGTAAAGATTATTCAATGAATGTAATGAATATAAACAATATGCCATCAAAAAAATCCGGGGCCAAATTGATATTTGATGAAATTGGCATATTTAATTTATTAAATAAGTGTATTCTAAATGTATTTAAGGTGCTCGTCTGGTTTATATCTCGTTCTCTGTCTAGCAACAATTACTTTCTATTGATTTCAGACTTATTAAGATTTATATAAATAATCTAGTAAAGCAGAAACCTAGAACTATACAATATGTACAATAAGGGGTATTATTTATAGCGAAATTTTATTACTGTAGCTGTTAATTGGTATAATACAAAAAAATAATCTATTTAGCAATTTGTAGCTATTGTAATAATCTTTCGTTTTAAAAAAATATGCCATATTGTAAATATTGTATGGTTCTAGGTTTCTGCTTTACTAGATAATTTATATAAATCTTAATAAGTCTAAAATCAATAGAAATTAATTGATGCTAGACAGAGAACGAGATATAAACCAGACGAGCACCTTAAACAACAAAATTAAGCTTATTCGACGCAGTTTAAAATTCTCAACTCTATTTTCATTACACTTTGTCTGTAAAACGTACTGGGGAGCAAATATTTGCTTATGTTAAAAATAGCATGTAAATTCCTATGAACTCGATTTCTTTTCACCACCCTGTATGTGTGTATGTCTGTATGTGTGTAAGTGTGTGTGTGTGTGTGTGTGTGTGTGTGTGTCTGTGTACCCTCTAGAGCTAAAACTGTCGATCCAAGAATTATATATATATATATATATATATATATATATATATATATATATATATATATATATTTATATATGTATATATATATATATATATATATATATATATATATATATATATATACATATATATATATATATATATATATATATATATATATATATATATATATATATATATATATATATACATATATAAATATATATATATATATATATATATATATATATATATATATATATACATATATAAATATATATATATATATATATATATATATATATATATATATATATATAATTCTTGGATCGACAGTTTTAGCTCTAGAGGGTACACAGACACACACACACACACACACACACACACACACACTTACACACATACAGACATACACACATACACAGACGTCATTCCGAAAATAGGGACATTCGATTCAGGGAAGGTCAAAGCGTGTATATCCGTTGAAATCCCAAATTTGAAATTTTTCATGATTTTGTGAACATGTAATTTTGTTACAATATATTACGTTTAATCGAAATGTAAAGATTTCAGTTTTGTTTTGTTTTGCCAAATAATGTATCTATTTTATTAATATATATTTCTATTGTTTTAGGTAAGCATCCATGTTCACATAAAATCCAGGACTGTGAATTGTATACGTAAGTTTAAGATGACTTAATTTTTTCGATACATATAACGAACTTATACTAGTGAAAGTACGAAACTACAAAGCAAAATGACCATTTTTGATTAATTTATCCACGGCACTAAAGGGCAAGTTTACGCGAATAACATGGCTTTCTAAAGCACGAGAAAGGATAACCTGTCCTACTTACACCAAGTTTAGTATGCAAGTAGAATAGGTTGTCCTTCATGTGCATTAGATAGGGAAAACCATGTTTTACGCGTAAGCTTCCCGTATGGTGCCGTGGAAATATTAAATAATTTTTGTCAATGTTGAAAATAAGGGGATATATAAATATGTGTTCTTCTTTTTACATCAAAAGTTAAAAAAATTATTTCTATTTAAATAAAATAAAATAAATTATCCACTGAATAAATAATACTTTTTTTTATGAAAAGTGAGTGCAAGGCTCTAGTGCGTGTTATGATGAGCCCCTAGGCTTTCATAGAATGCGGAAAATAGAAAGAGAGAAAAAAATCCTCGCTCTATTTCTCGCTCACATAAAAGCAGAATAGAATAGCAGCGCACGCAAGCGACAAATGACAGGTTGATCGATTGCTGGCCGGCACTGGTAGGGGAACCTATTCCTTTCAAAATCAGGGGAATACGATAGAAACTAATACGCAAATTATAGAGGATGCACAGTAATAGAAATAGGTTTAAATAGAAGACGAACATTTGAAAATAGTTCTTAATGAACATCTAAGTTAGTGTTTCAAACAATTATAATTACACCTGCATATTTACATATTTTCTGACAAAGTACTCTTGACAGGTTATTCAATTGTTTCGTACATTTTAAAAATCAATTTATAAACATAAATATCAAAAAATATTATTTGGTAGGTTTTATACAAATCTCCACTACAATCTATGCAATATGCTGAGTGATTTTATCATATTTCAAATACAGTAAGATAATGAATTAACTGATGAGACTAACCTAAGTCGAACGTAGCCAATTTATAACATATCAGGGCTCGTTTTGGCATCATGTTAACTAAACCCATTTTTTTATGAATAAATTTAAGTGACTGTATCACCCGATTCTGACAACCGATTTTTATCGATAGATAAAAGATAAAGATAGGGCAACAACTGATAAAGAAAAATAGGACATACCGATTAAAATTGGTCATATGAAACCAAAGATATAGCTGTATTAAGATAGCGATTTTTGCAAAAATCGCGTTTATAGCAGACTCTAAACCCCTCGTAATCCTTTCTATCTCAATGAATATTCCCATGTATTTGTAGGTTGTATATATTTGTATTCTCATATATTTGTTTCCTCTTTATATATACAAACAACTCCTTACAGGATCTTTTTGGGTACCTTTCGTGTCCACTACTGTATGCTCCAAAAATGGCAAAATTTACAGAAAATTAGATTAAAATTGTTTAAAACAATCGTAATAACAATATAAAAATTATAATTTTAATGGGATTAATTACATATTTTCATAACAAATTTCTCAAATATGAGAGTAACTGATACGATAAATTTCATAAAAAGATAAATTCAGAACTCACTTGGTAAAATATTGTCTTAAAAATGATTTCAACATGGCAATATAGATCTGTAAATGGCCGAATTTTACATTGCTGATAATTTCGCTGTTAAATCTTTTTGTTTTCATAATTCTAGTAATTCAGGTTTATTTTGGTAATATAAAGTAATTTGTGCTACTACTTTATGATATTCTTTGGTAATTCATAAAATTAATGTGACATAGGTACTTCTTGCATTAAGAAACCTTGAACTCTGTCAACATAGGTTGTGATTTAATATACTACTATCTAATTTATGGATTATTGGTACAAATAAAAATTAAATTAGAGAATCAAATTTTATATTTAATAATTAAATAAATTTTCATATATTTATCATAATACATTTTCTCGTTAAATCAAGTAACAGGTCTTTTTCATACGGCAAAAATTCTACACTAACTGGTCCAAGTGCCATCGATTCGTAAATATGTCTAGTGGAGGGGTGTATTAATGATAATAAGGACTGGAGGTCCTTGACTTTGTTTTCAGGCAAAAAATATGTTTATAATTAATTGGACGCAGGACTGTAGATATATTACAGTTTCTTCTCAAAAATAGAATCCGATTATTCAATTTGCTATAGGTCATTATAGCAAGCTGCAAATTACTAATAATAGATTTGTTCTAAATTTGACGTCGCTTATTTTCTTTTTAGGATATCAAATAAAAATTTACATGTATTACTACTCCAGGGTAATAATAACAAGAGTAGGTACAGTAGGTATTTCAATTTTTTTAAGTTTATGTGAAAAACACAAATGCTTTTAAGGAAGTATACCAATTTATATCCAGTGATTTTAGTAAGTCATACGATTGTACAGACAGCTATAATGTTTGGTCGTTTGTCTGTAACATTCTCGCATTAAAAATGAATAATCAACCTAAGTATTACAAACGCAATGAATATTTAATGCTAAAACAGCCAATGCTAAATTTGGTAGTTATTGTACTCATAAACAATTCCACCTATATTCCTATGTATAGATAGGCACTTCTTGCACGAATATTATACCCTACTTGAAAAGATTGAGATATTGAAATAATGCAGATTACTAACTGATGAAAGTTTATTTAGACATAATCAGTTATATTATCGTGAAGAACAAAAAAATTAGAAGCGAATGGTATATGTAACTCAATATCGCCAAAAAGTGAAATAGGTACTTTTAGCACCAAGCCACAGATATTCAATAATAATCAAATAATAATAGCTTGATGCCTTTCTTTGCGTTGTCCAGAGGCAAGCCGTGAGCCAATTTACGTGTAAAACGTGGTGACTTTATAGGTGTTTATAATAAATGTGGTTTGTCAACTAATGTCGTCCCTCTTGCGACACCTACTTGGTAAAGTTTTACTCAGTAATGAGTAATCATAAACAATTTGCGTATGCGCTGAAATATGTTAGTCAATTCTTCGTTAATATTTACCAAAATTACGAAAATGCAGTTAACCAAATCTACCTAGTGGTTTGTATAACTCACTTTTCACTCTTATACCATAAATTAAACTATACACACACTTTCACTCAGATTTTCGGGATTTCCTCTCCAGACAAACATTGTAAACTCTCGCTGCTTGTAAAGCACGTCTGCCCTGTGTTATTACTCCTACTGTCACACTCAATTCATGTGAATTATATACATTATCGAAATCGGGAGTACGTGTAACGATTATTCTTGAAACTACCAATATTTAGATACACCGGGCCAATGTTATAGCTCTATTTTACTACCAAACGAGGAGTAAATAATTAGAGATATCGTATTGAATATGTGAATTATTATTATGAAATATTTAGAATATGTACGCTCTCATAGAATAACTAACTTTTAATAAAACCATCTGCCAAAGATAATTTGCCACATTTACAAAATAATCAATTTCCAGAATAGCACACACATTGTAAATAATATCACTTGGATTATAACGGTAAATGGATAATAAAATGAGAATATCCTTAAATTTTATGCATTCCATTGATATTTAAAATTCAGACTACGTCGAAAGTTATCGGTTCCTCCAAAAATATTCTCACAGTAGGTAGCCCAAATCGATATAGTATATCGTATTTGGTTCTTTTCTACCTATGAACCGAGGTGACATGAATACAAAACGCCGCATTCAAGTGGGTACTGCGGAATGCTGAATTTATTTACTTAGGTTTACATATACAGTCAAAATTCCACTTCTCGAACTGCCATAATTCGATTTTATTATTGAAAATTAAAATTGTTCATATTTCAAAACGATTATTTTTATGGGTGAGAAATTGTATTCTAAGGGGGCATTCACCTTTTGAGCACAAAAAAAAAGCTGCTTTTTAACAATTTATTTCTCAGGGTACGTTTAAGGTATTTTTTAAAGTCGGGTACGTTCAGCCCCGGCGAAGATGTCCAGGTCCAAAGTGGGCAGCTTAATTTAGGCGCGCGGTAGCATAACTCAGGTGCCAGTTGTTTGAAAAAAAATAAGAAATAAGGGTTTTAAAGTATATTAAATTGTCTAAAAATTGATCTTCGGATGGTCCATTTGGACCATAATTAGCAAAATGGCGACCATCGTACGAAAAAAGTTATTTTTTGCCACTTTTTTTCTCCTTTGGCGGACCTTAAAAAATATTAACAATTGTCGAACACACTTCGTCGAGGATCAACTCTTAGAGAATTTTATTACCTTTAAGATGCGCTTATTGAGAGTTCAATCGGTTAATTTGTTGTCGAGATATTCTACCGCGCGACTTAAAAAATATGATTTCGAGAAAAACACATTTAAAGTTTCAACTTCAGACTGACGCGCGCGAAAACGCCGTGTATGAGCAAAAACATTGTTTTGTTTATTTCCAACTTGAATTTCAAAAAACGGCTTCAGAGACCTATAGTCAACACTTCACAGTGTTCTATTCTGCAAAAAAAAAAACGATTTTTTGAATCCGCAAAAGGTGAATGCCCCCTTAACATGTGGTCATTAAGTAGTCTGCCTTGAAATATACAAAAACGAATCAACCCTCAAAATGAAATCTCAAAGTAAAAATATTATTGTAAAAAGAATCAATGACAAATATATTAGCAAATCATTCATGTGCCTATTTATACAATACAATTACATTCACTTATGTTTGGTAGCAACTGCACTAAGTTTTGATAGGAATGACGGAACTGAGAGCGTACAGAAGAAGTTGTACCGCCACACTGATTTCTGCACTGCAACCAAACTAATCTTATGTGGACGATACTGTACGGAGGATATTACGAAAATACAAAACCGGGCTAACTAGCAAATACCTTGTCAAAGAAATGCCTTAAGGTACGTTAACATATGATTAGGGCAGTTTGTAGTATTAGTTCAATCTCCCAACCGATAAATGTTTTCACATCCCCCATGTCTTTCATTTCAAACTTGGATATTAAATTTTTCTTTATACTGTTCACATTTCTTCCAATCAATAATATGTCGTCAACATACAGTATAACAAAATGATTTGATTGAAAATACAAACATGCATCTGATCGTTTGAATCCCAATGATACAATATATAAGTTAAATGTTGTTGGTATTCCAACAGTTTGGACTCAATCCGTAGAGTGCTTTATTTAATCTTTTCATTCGTGATTCATCAGTAAACGGTACATTTGGGAGTTCAATATAGATTTCTTCATTCAATTTGTCATTTAAAAATACTCTTTTAACATCCATTTGTTGTTTTACCCAATTATTGTGTATTTGCAATTGCTAGCAAAGTACTGATTGTTACGATATTTACTACAGATACATAAGTCTTTTGATAGTCTATTCCATATTCTTGCTTATATCCTTTGACTACTAGCCTTGCTTTATATAATTCGTCACCTTTACCATTGTATTTCTTCGTGTATACCCATCTACAGCTAATTAACTTCTTCCCCTTTGGTTAGTTTGCTGTTTACCAAGTATAATTCTTTGCCAATGATTTAATCTCTTCTATCATTGCTTGATTCCATTTCCTTTTGTCTTCTAAATTTAATGTTTCTTCATAACTTTCAGGTTAATCTTCAGAAGTTGCATTTAGTACAGTAACATAATCATTCATCCATTTTGGAGCTTTTCTTTTGCTTTATTCTTCTTGTGTTACTTCGTCGTACAGTTCAGCTTCAATATCTGTCTCTCCTATTTGTTCGATTCCATTATCTGTCCCTTCACTTTCTTTGTATTCACATTTAACTTCTTCACAAATTATTTTTACTACAACAGCCCCATCTGACTTGTAATTTGACTCATCAAACATTATATCTCTTCCATTAATAATCATTTCCCTATTTCAAAGTTTGTAACCATTTATAATATAACCAATAAGTTTGCATTTAATTGCCTTTTTGTCTAATTTCTTTTTTGTTTTCCGGAAAATGTTGATATGCTGTACAAACAAATATTTTAATTTTCACCGTGCCATCTCGACCAATGTTCTATATAATATCTCTGCTTTGCCATTTTGCTGTGGAGTATAAGGTATAGTTTTCTCAATTTTAATACCTATTTCACTCGAATATTTTCGAGAAACTTCATTAATATACTCTGTTCTATTATCACACCTCAGCATACTGACCCTTTTATTGAATTGTGTTTCAGCTGCTGCAACATTAACCTTAAAGCAAGTAAATACATCACTTTTATTTTTAATTCTATATATTATTACAAAATGTGAAAAGTCGTCCAAGAAAGTAACTAAGTATATATATTCTTCTCTCGACCCAAGTGAGATAGGACCAAATACATCGCTGTGTACTAATTCCAACGGTGTGTTGGTTTTGCCTCCCTTCTTTCGATGGGGCAATCTGCACATTTTCTTTTTTATGCATGCTTCACATTTCACATCAGATTCTTCTATCACCCCATACTTTTCAAAATAGCCAGTGAAATAAAATTAGCATGACCCAATCATCTATACCAGTGTACAACTCTTTTTGTCATATGAGTCTCTGGATCACTAGATAATTTAAAACTGATAGAGAGCCTTCGCGGTTACCTCGCACAATTAATTTAATCTTTCTCTTGATATACACATAGTTCTTTTCAAAACTGTTAGAAAATGTAACTGCCCCATCTGTCGGTAAGATAGTAATATGTAGAGATAGGCGCGGGTTGCCGTGCCGTTCGCAGTCACATACAACCATACAACGTTAAAACATTACTCCCAACATTATGTACACTATTCGGTATTTATGTTAATATATATACATTGGAAACTACGTTTATACTTTCGTTACAACGGTTTTCCAATCCACAACCCAACAAAAACTAACACTAGACCCACTATCTACCAACCTTCTAACTGATTTCTTTTCCAATTAGCACAAATAATACATTTTTTATGTTAATTTTGTATCCGCTATCACTTATTTGTACATTCCCCATTGATTCTGCAATTACTGATACACTTTTTCTTGCGATATCAATTCTTATTTGAGGATATAACTTTACCACATTACTGAAATAATCAGATGAATTAATCAAATGAATACTCGCACCAGAATCTGCTACAACAGTAATTATTTCCTTTGACGAAATATCATAGCTATTTACTAAAAACGCTACACTTTTATCATCTGTTTCATAACTATCCACAGAATAATTTGCTTCATTTAATCGTCTTCTGTTTATATATTGTGGTTTTATACGAAAGTCATGTTTTATTCGACAACATTTTCCACAGTTGTAGCATATGTTTGTTTTAAAATTCGATTATACATGGCCAGGCTTTTTGCACTTAAAACAAATCAATTTGCTTGCATGAAAGACAACATCTTCATTTTTGGTTTCTATATTAGGCTGTGTGGATTTACTACGAGGCACTTCATCGAGTAGTCTTAGCATTGCATTTCTGCAGTAATCTGCGAATCATCTATTGTATCAATTACTGAAATAACAACATTGAAGTATTCCGGCTGTCATTAATAAATTGCATACAATTTCATTTTCAGACATTGTTACTACAACAACTTTTAATTATCTCACCAGTCTGTCAAACGAAGTAAAACGACCTTCTAGAGAATTCTTCCCGTCATACCTTAAATGTAAAATATCTTTAGCATTATTTTTGTCTTTTATGACTTCCAAACATGTATCACTAATGCATGGTATAATTATGGATTTGGCTTTTGAATCTGTTATCTTCCACTTTTCTCAATCGTCTAACTTATTTTCATTTATATCCAACAAACATAAAACTTCTTTTCCTTTCAATACTACCATTAATCTAAACTTCCAATTAAGGGGTGATGCCTACCTGCAAGACCGAAAAAAAGCGAATCATCTGGATTTTTTTCTCGAAAACGAAACAAGATAGGTAAAATCCAATTACACCAGTTTATTTGGAATATATTTGTCTTCAATTCTAGAAGCTCGTGACGCAGCTCCCCACAGAAGACCTTTTTAAAAAGCTCTTTTGCGGTGACAGCTCCTGGAGGCGCAGAAATAAAAAATTCCAATTGCGTTTCATTAAAAATGAGTAAATGCTGTCGTTGATCGTTCGGTTTTGAGAAAAAAAAATTGACAAAAAGGCGGCCTCCTGAGTAAAACGTGCTTTTTCGGATCTAAAAATCTGTCGTTGATCGGCTGTAAAAAATCGAAAATAAATAATAGGGGGAATCCGAACGATCAACGACTAGAAAAATAGTTTAGAATACGAGACAAAAAGCCCCGGTCATATTGAATGAATACACGTTGAGTTATCGCCGTCACCAATTTTGAAAATGTGGTTTCAAGATAATCGCGTTTACAGTTTTGAGATGTGTTTACGTTTAGCAGTAATGAACAGTCATCTAACTTCGCATAATTTTGCATAATTTCGGCAATTTGTATCCAATCAATATGAAACTTTTTGGGGAGAAATCTTAAATGTACAATTCGAATTCTGCGATAAAAGAAAACCGATTTTTTGAACCTATGCAGGTAAGCATCACCCCTTAATAAAGCTTTCTCCCTTAAATATAGGAAACCCATAGTCTGGGCCAATAACCTATTGTATGTCTTGCATACTTATTCCAATATTACTTTAAGTTATTACAAGGCTCCAGATTTGGAATTTCCAAAACAAAGTTGCTATGACGCTATTTGGATTTTTTTAACAGAATTTTGAGTTGAAACAAAATTGCACGCAACACAATTTTCTAGACTATTATCGTGGGAACAAGGCTCCAGGAAAATTATATTAAACACCACTAGGTGGTTACTTCTGAAACAGCTAGACATGACAAACATAATAGCACGGTAACTGAATTAAAATGGCTCTACTGTACAGATAGTGCCTAAGACATATCTGGCTTAATTTAAATATTAATATATATTTAAAAATATTAAGCGTCACTTACGATATCACACAGAAAAATACAAATGTGTTTCAACTGTTCAGTGCCCCAGTGCTAAAGCATTCGTTCGTGAGTCTGTAGCATTCTCGGATCAAAAAATGTCCTTAACAAAAAGTGTATGTCACCCTGAATCCAAAAATATATATATATATATATATATATATATATATATATATATATATATGTATATAACTTATATACTTGGATGTTAGTCGTCGCTAGTAAGACCAAATTTGTGCCCTCTACTCCTCTACTGGTACAGGAGCTATTTGAATCTTTGCTACACATATTCTAAGGCATCCTATTTGAATCCACCTGCAGTTTAAATCCAATCTCCTGTATACTTTCAGAGTTATAGGGCCCCAAAATTTAGACCCTCCTTAATACTGCCTTTATAAAAATAATTAGAACACTTAAAAATTTGACAAAATGTTCTAAGGTATTTTATATCAACAAGATATTTTCATATTGTTAACCCAAAGCCCGAAAATAATAATAAAATTATTATAATTATGAATTTTAAAATACGCACAATTTTACTTTATTAAAGTAATCTACAAAAAATTGTAAGATTTTTTATATCTACAACATTTTTTCAAATGTTTCACTTAAAGGGCATAATAATTAAAAGCCACTGCTCGCAACGCATATTTTACTTATAAGGGGAGCTGGACGCATCGGTGCGTTGTACGTACCAAATCTTATTATATTTATCTTTTTTGTTTTTTGTATCTGGGAAACTGTCCGAACCAGTGGCTATGGACGCAAGGATAATCTGTAAATTTGTATTCAGAACGATACACCGAGCATTTTACTTCAGTAAACTTCCGCATGAACCTCGTAATTTTCAATCTGCGAACATTTCTTGTTGAGCCGTCACGTCCGCTGCATACAATGCGTACTGTACTGCACACTTTTACGATCTCTTAAAAATAACAGCGTGGAAAAACATACTAAACTTTACTAAAACTTTAAACAAGAGTGCAGTAAAAATGTTTTTTTTTTATGGTTTGCTATTTCCAATTGAGCTCCAATTCTTTGCAAATATGTTTCATAACGAAATTTGACATATCATGAAAAATATGTTAGTGATATGTATGAAAAGATTAAAATAGGTAAGTTAAGGTAAGATTATGGTAAAATATAAATTTAAGGATTAATGTAAATAATACTACTGCTCAAATACAGCACATTTTATTTCAAAATTATATTATCAACCTATTATATGAATTCTATGTTAGTCAAAAAAAAAAACACACTATTGAGATATTGTTTGCGGTTTTCTGTTATTTTGTGTTACATTTCACATATGGATCAAACATTAGTAGCAGTATTTATTTAAATACTACTCCTCTGAGGATATCGGAGCAAATTGAACCAAATTTGCTGTTAAAATCGTACCGCTCTTAAGGGGTGCAATACAATTAGGAGGCCAAAAATTGCATGATTTTTATTTTCATTCTTTTTGAACTAAAATGAACTTTCTTTAAGTGATTTTCCAAAACTATTATGTTCATCTAGTAAGTAATGATGTTATAAAGTAACAGTTAAAATTTCATTACGATCAGTTGAATAATTTTTAAATGAGAGTGTCCACCAATTTTGAAAAAGCGGCTTTGAGAAGGACACGTTTAAAGTTTCGGTAAGTGTAAACTAGCTGATATATCCAAATTATCGGTTAATCAGCTTTTTCATAGAAATCATTCTGCGAATTTTATACATTTGGGACTTTAGCCCTACTCCAACGTAACGGTCCAAACAGTTGGAATAAAGGTATAATTGAAATTAAGAAGCCACGCCCGCCGTTGAGGGATTGAGTTACCTGTTATGCTTACTCGAGGCAAAAATACCGCTCGATGTCCCTTGTACATGCTATAACTTTCTTGATTCTTAGAATATCTTACAGAATTTTTTGTTGAAAATATGTTTTGATAATAATACCCGGGAAACATAATGCATACTAAAATCGTTTTCTTTTACATATCTGCATATACGTTAAACATATTATATGCGTCTGCGCTTTTCGTAAGAAAAACATTTTAATGTCACATAAACGAAACGTTAACTAAATGATTGCATGCTATATATTAAAGATAGTATTAATAAGTTTTAATAACATTTAAGCAGAGATTAAAACAAGCGTTTGCTTAATGTTTTCATCAAAATGTTAATTTTATGTATAGCCGAAATCGTCTTTACTACATATTTGTTAAATTGTTTCACACATTTTACTTAAGACTTGCAAAAGATGGTTTTCAAAAACAAAATTAAAACTTTTTTTTTTGCGAGTGTGGGATGAGATGACTGCTGTGGTTTTATGCCACTGTGTGCGTCCAAGGTGAGGGTATGAAGGTGAGAAACATTTACAAATACCCATGCCGTAATATCGGACCGGGGGCGGGGATTCGAACACGAACCGTCAGTTATAGCTTGAGTCTAGCTTCTAGAGTCTAGACCACCTCGTAGACCACAACGACAGCTAATACATACGTTAGTTTTAGTTTTGAAATTTAGGCTTCTTAAAAGATGTAAGTTCTTTAAATCAAAATAATTGAATTAAGCAATTTGATAATAGATGAAAATATAAGTTTGCACATTAACGTAATATATGAATCACTTAGAGCCAGTTTTCCAATAACTGATTAAGCTGTTGATTAGTAGTAACCATGGTTATTTGGTTAATTAGGTTCTGTTTTTATATTCCTGGTTATCACTAATCGGAATTATATATCTCTCCTAATCAAGGAAATGTAAATCGAGTAAATTACTTCGATAAAAAATTTAATCAATGTTAAGTAGTACTGTTAAAAATATATATTTTCATATATTTAAATTTAATGAATATATTAAACGAAGTAAGTTCAGATGAAGATTTTGAATTAGGAAAATATAAATTTGATATTATACTTAACATTCTTATCTGTCGCCATGGCATGGTTGTTAAAACACTCACAAAAACAAGCTATCAAACTAACCAATACTCTACCGAAATATTGTGAAATGTCATCTAATTGAGTCTATTTTCTTTGCCAGTCAAAGGCGCAGATGATCCGATTTATTTAACCACATGCGAATCCATGGCAAAGTAAACAAGATATTTGTGCGTAATATTAATATCTTTCATTAAGAAGATAACTATTTTTGCCGTAAGTGTAGCTGTTCTAGTGATATTGGAGATAAAACAATAAATGTATAGAGTATACAAGCACTTCCGGTTTGAATAATCATTTCAAAAATAGGAGATGCACATCTGGAAGTTTCATAATTTTACGTAAAACAGTTTTGGTCCTAGAGCGATCACACACACACACACACAGATGTCATTCCGAAAATATTCACATTCGATTCAGAGAAGGTCAAAACATATATATCCGTTGAAATCTCGACTTCGAAATTTTTCATGATTACAAGACTTACTTAATACTTCGTATAAGAAAGTGAAAAGAATAATTAAAAATCATCGATTGTTGAAGACAGGTAATACTTAGAAAATAAAAGATTTGGACAGAATTAAAGGTAAATGATAATAATAAGAAACAAGTATATTTACAATATAGACTGGTTGGACTGTTGTGTCCAAGCAACAATTTGTATATAAGCGGAACGACCGAAGGAAAATCCTACAAACAGAAAAATAGGGGCTATCGGAGATGCAGCGTGTAAATTTGCACTTTACAAATGAATGTGCCAATTTGGCCGCAAAATACTTTTTTCCATCTAATATAATCGGGTTTCGTTTCCACAAGGTATCTCCTACAGCAAAACAAAGTTTACGGCGTCAGAGATTATAAATCTCGCTGATCTTCTCGTAAGCTTGCGCTAGTTGCTGTCTGACGTGATGTTGTACCTCCTGAAATTAGTTGAGCTTCCCGGAGTAATCTGCGCGGTTGTCGATGAGAACGGGTTCGCCGTTAGGGCTATTCCTGATTCCAGCAGTATTAAGCTTGCGCCTGTAGTTAAGAAATGTGGGAGTAAACCCCATTACCTTGGGGACAGCCGTGGAAAGTGCGAAGCGGAACTTAGGCAAGTCGTACTGTTGTAGACGTAGAGCCCAACCAGCAAAACGGCCTCAGGGTTCCTTCAGTATGTTATGCCAGAGTAGCGAGGAGTGATTCGAGATAACTTTGAAATGCGCGGCTTCGATATAGCAACGGAACTTTTCTATCGCTCACAGCACTGAAAGTATCTCCAGCTCGGTAGCACAGTAATTTTGTCCGCAGGTATTGAGGGTGCGACTAGCATCGGCGATAACATTCTCGCCATCCTCGAAAGCTTGGGTTATAACAGCTCCAGCGGCAACGGAACTAATGTCGGTTTACAAACAAAACAGCCTAAAGAAGTCTAGGCAGACTAGGATAAGGAAGTTAGGCAGTGTTTCAGTTTACTGAAGGAACGTTCACAATCCTTTGTGCAGATGCAGGATGCGCGTTTCCGAGTTAATCTCGTGAGCGACGATATTTTTATCGAGAAATCGGGAATGAATCGACGATAACAAGATGCAATGCCGACAAAGCGACGAATGTCTTTAGGGCATTTTGAGTGAGCGAAGCTCATGCTGGCCGAAATCTTATCCGGTACCACTCGTAATTCGTCTCTCTCTACGATATACCGCAGATAGATAGTTTAACTCCTTTCTAGCGAACAATTATTGACAACTTGGCCGCCTTCATACGGTCAAAAACTTTTTCCAATACTCTCAAATGAGTGCCAAAATCGGAAATTACTACGTACACATGAGGTTCGAGTTCGGGGCCCAAGATTTTTTCTACGGGCCGTTGAAAGGTGGCCGGGGCTGCGCAATGACCGAAGCTCATGTGAATGTAATAAAAGAGACCACGTCTAGAGAAAGTAAAAGCTGTCATTTCCCGACTGGTAATCTCCGACGAGATCTGCCAGAAAGCTGATTTCAAGTCAAAGGAAGATAAATAACTAGCTCCTCCTAAACGATTAAGGATGTTAGTGATAATCGGTAAGGATAAGGTAAGCATGAATCACTTCGGTACCTACAGAGGAATAGAGAGCACAAATCTGGTCTACCAAGCGAGTGAGCGAGCGATGACTAACATCTAAGTATATGAGTTATATATGTTTTTGGAACAAGGGCGATATGACAAATAGTTTTTGTTAAGGATATTATTTGACCCGAGATTGCTACAGACACACGACCGATTTTATTAACTCTTTCTCCCTTCGTACGGCGAGCTAAAATTGGGAATTCAAGACTTGAACACTAACATACGTGTGCCGTACGACGGATGGCACTTGAAACAAAATGAAACATGTTAAGACTAAGGCACATAATAATAAAATACCGCCAGGTAATGAAGTGGACAACACTAGTAGTAATAAAATAATAATAAAAACCATTTACCACAAAGTATTTTATAAGGTAAAATACGTATTTCTACTACTAAGATGTCATCATTTTTAGCAAAGAAATAGGAGTGAATCTTAGTATCTCTGGCTAATAGTCCAGTCAGTAGAGTAGAAATGGTTTTGAGATATGCTGTTACCTTGATGAAAAATACAGGTTTTCGACCTTAGGGAGGTCTGCGCGAGCCGCCATCTTGAATGAAATGTACAAGAAATAGGTTTTTACGAAATAACTTGAGACAGATGATCTAATTAGAAAATATGTTCAGTATAAAGTTGAATCCGATAAAATTCCCACCATTTTTCTGTCCATAATGTTAACGTAAATTTAATATGGTACTAGATATAGCAGCCACAAGATGAAGTTTTGCTAAATAAATTGTCAAACCACTTTCTGTATAAGTAAATTATATATGTAACTAAATATTATATTATTAAAGACAAAATAATGTATCTGGAATTTGTAATGGCGAATCATGTGAAAACACACCAAATATTCACATTGAGAGCAACAGCGAAGGTAAAGTTGAAGAAATTATGTCTATATCTTCAGTCACTATTACTGTGAATCCAGATTCGCAGTAATAGTGACGAATCAGACAATAAAGAAGACATTAATGTCGATCAACCCGGACCGTCAAAATAATAGTAATAATATATCACATAATTTTTTTTTGTCATCTCTAATTTCAATGGTTTCTGATATAATAAATAATTTTAAAATAAATCTTTGTTTTAACTTCATTACCTTGCACCTTATCTCTTATTAGCCTTACTTACTACACACTAATAGTAATAATATTTACTAATAAAAAGAAAGTAGTTTGAAATTATTTTTTAGCAAAACTTCATCTTGCCGCCGCTGTATTTATTATTATTTTAATTAATAAGGCACCAAACTATGAAGTTAACTAGTTGTATTAAAAATACTATAATAATAATAGTACGAAAAATGCATATTCGTTACATGTTAACAAATATTTTTTATAAAGTTAATTAATTATAGACTCAAAGAAACTGCTGTAATTCCAAGTTCGTAAAAATTTTTAAACATATATATATATATATATATATATATATATATATATATATATATATATATATATATATATATATATATATATATATATATATAGGTATATACGTTCATGTATATTAATTTTATGATTTATAGAGAAAGACGACTTTGGGGTAGGCATTGTGTAATGGTAACATATGGCGCTTGTCGCATTTAATATGAATTCGCATGACAATTGTCGCCTTAGCTACAGCAACCAAGGATTAGTGCGCGCCTCCAGTTAATACAGCGTGTTTATTAATTATGCTACACTAATTGCATTGTTCAAAGCAATGCCATTGTTCGCAGTTTAGTTATGTATCAGCGACATTGAACATATGCCATACAACTCTTGGTCGTTGAACATTTATTCCATTTTTATTTGTTACTAGAACATTTGCCTCAATAATTCTATTAAATATATAAAGTTAACATGAACCCATCAATATAACAAATGCAAATTAAAATGTTATATTTTTACTTTCTTGTACTATTAACTAATAGAACTTATTGTATCCAAATACGATACGATAAGACCCTAAATGGCAGACACATACACCAATGTATAAAAGTTTGAATTCAGAAGGCAATAAAGAAAAATTTAACTTGATGGGTGTCAGTATTTTTTTTTTAAATGATACATGTTGAGAGTGTCAGAGGGCAAGCCTGTCCTGATCATGTTGTCAGACAAGATGATTTTCATGATCCTAAGTATAAAATTAGTTAGTAGACCAAAAATGAAGTCGATGTTAGTAAGTCATTTTGTATGTAAAATCTACCAAACCAAAGTGTCAGACACGGACCTTTTTTTTGTCAGACAGTTTGTTTATTGTGATTGAAATATTATAAGGAATGTATTTAAACAAAAAATAGCTTGATGGTAGTTAGTCAAAAACACGATAAAATATTATCACTTTCATTAATTGTGGACAACTTATGTGCCGCGAACGAACTGTCCCGATCACCTATACTTGCAACACATGATAAAATTACCACACACACAAAATTCTAGCTTGATGGCAAGTCACACTTTTGTATGACAGCTCCTAGACTATTAGGATTGGTATGCGAGTGTTTTTTTCTAGTATTAAGTTTTGTAATTACGTCCTTGTAGTATTTGCACCCTTTGTAGTTTGCAGGATGATTTTCGCCGCGTGGTTGCAAGAAGCTTGTTCAGTTTTTGGTTTGGTTTATTTACTGTAGTGGTGGTTGCTTGCACATTTATGGCATTTTGGATCCATTCTGCAAAAAAATTTCGTATGCCTGGCAGTTATTACACTGTGGTGTATCTCTTGACTAACGCCTGGTCTCGATACTAATGACAGTATGTAGTAGTTGACGTACAGTGCCTCACAAAACTATTCGTACAGTTACGATTTTCAAATATAAAGCAAAATAAGAAGTGCTTATGAGAGAATTTTAATTAAATAAACATTACAATTGTATCTTCTTATTTATCATAATCAAATAACAATGATTATCAACATAAAAACAAATATTATTGAAAGTTATTTAAATAATAGGATATACATTGTTAGAATGTGACACACAAAATTAGTTTATATAAATATATATATATATATATATATATATATATATATATATATATATATATATATATATATATATATATATGTATATATGTATATATATATACTTAGCTGGTAACTTGACTAAGACTTCACACATCGGTTGAACCCGTAATGTGAGTCGTTTATTCATGTTACTTCACAAACAAGGAGAAACAATTTGCAACAAACCGCCTTAGTTTCCCATCAGTGTAAGACTTCACAAATCGGTTGGACCGTTTTTTTTTTCTTAAACTTCTATTTATTGCTTTCATATTTACATGATACATGACAGTACATTTCTATCAATTAAATTAAATTAACTTAACTTAACTTAACAACGAGTTCCTAACTATGTCTTACCTCTAAATATATTTGTGTGTGTGTTGTGGTGTATGCTATATGTATATATATATATATATATATATATATATATATATATATATATATATATATATATATATATATATATATATATATATATATATATATATATATAACCTAAACAAGCTGTCAGACTAAGCAATACTCTACAAATATTCTGATATGTCATTTATCTAATTGAGTCTATATTTTTTTCCTGTCAAAATAACAGATGATCCGATTTTATAAGCTACATGCGAATCCATGGCAACACAAACAAGATATTTATAATGTTTCGTAGCATTTTTCTCGCAACTAGTAATTTTTTTGAAGAAATGTTTTAAACAAAAGTTGTGCGAAATATTAATCTTTTTCATTATGAACAAAACTATATCTGCCGTAAGTGTAGCCGTTCTAGTGATATTGGAGATAAAACAAACATGCACTTCCGGTTTGAATATTCTTTTCAAAAATAGAAGGTGCACATCTAGGGCATATACAAGTCTTAAAATTGAAGTTTCATTATTTTTCGTTCGACAGTTTTGGCCCTAGAGCGTTCACAGACATACACAGACACACACACAGGAAGACAGACGTCATTCCGAAATCAAACACATTAGATTCAGGGATGGTCAAGACATGTATATCCGTTGAAATCGCGAGTTCAAAATTTTTCATGATTACAAGACTTACTTATTACTTCGTAAAATAAAGTAAAAATATATATTCGTTAAAGATTTATAAATGAAAACTTGGCGTCGGGTACTGCAAATTTGTAAAAATTATCATGATTTCAAATAATGTGTTCACTAATAACAAAACGGTTTATATAAATTGCCCATTAGAATATTGCCCAAGTTACTATATTTGAAAACTGCCTGTTTTAGTGCGACCGGCAATGATCATTAGTCCCAAGAAAAGTGACATCCTATCACACGTTTGTTTGTACGCATAGTTCTGTCGTCTTGATTTATGACGTGTGCGCAACGAAGTCAAGTTGGTTGCTTACCATGGTATAAGGGGCCAAACTTTCCACGCTTAAATACACGGACAATACACACTCGCCCTACTGTAGATATTCCATTTCCGAGTTCGTATATTGCGCCTGTGCTAGGGGATTATAAATAAGTTTAGGTGACACCAGGGCTAACGGTAGTTTATAGTGCAATATTTAGCAAAAGTTTTAGATGCCATGATGTACCCGGGGGATGTTGCTGTAAAATTATTCCTTGTATATTCCAAGAATTATTGCAGGTGTATTGTGTATTCTATACTATAGGATTTTCCTTGAATTGCTGCACGTCTGCTAATGAGAAATAACGCTGTTATTTATTAGTTGGCCTACGCGGGTAAATAAATTATAACGAATTAAATATAGAAAACAACTTTTACTAAGTTGTTTTATTGTATTTAAAAAAGAGTTATATATATATATATATATATATATATATATATATATATATATATATATATATACCACCCTAATAAATATATATATATATATATATATATATATATATATATATATATATACCTGGAATATTACTAAAAATAAATAGAAAATAAGCGTCATGAAGGTTGCAGCGCCGTAAAATGATTTTAACACGTGCCTCAAGATGGTTGTATTTGGCATGTATTTTAACTGGAGAAATTGCACTTTTTCACATTTTCTAAAATAACTTTGTATTTCCTCTAAAAATATTTCACGGTAACCGCCAAAAAGAAGAACCTTAATTATCTTCTTCCAGTCAAGAAAATATACCCGGCCAATTTATTTATATAGTATACATAGTAATTATGATTAATGATTAATAGATAGTAATCTAACGTTCTGAATAGGTAATTTTTTTTCTTAATCCTTTAATAAATACATTTTCTTTAATATTACAACATTAACTTACTCACATGTATTTGGATTATGCTTTCAAATAAAATTTTAATTTATTCCTAAATAAGAACCTGTTTCTCTAGGTTAATATTACCTTAACTATAGTTTAAACTCCCGAATTTCATGGTTTAACCAATGTCATGCATAAACTAGGTTTGATGTCATAACTACTATCTGAGCAACAAAAATAAATGTTAAACTCTAGTTATAGTTAATCATAGTTTAAACCTTCAGTGAGCAACTCAGCCTAAGTGTAATAAATCATTTTCAAAAAGCGAATTTCCAGTATATGGCTGATTTTTAAAAATACATTTATCAAAGAAAACTTGGTTTTTCAATTTATATTATATACTCTTTTTCTCTAACTCATGCTGTTTTCTAGATATTGAAATAGTAGCAAAAGTATACCAATACTTCTGGTTAAGTCATTGTTTTCCAAAATAGTAGAATTTCTTCTGGATTTTGTACAGGTCTTAAGTTTAGGGATATATAATTCAATCATCTATATTATTTGCTATAGCGCAATCACAGACAGACACAGACATTAGTTCGAAATTTGTTCAAAGCTAATCAGGGAGGGTCAAACTGTGTATTTCCGTTAAAATGAAGTCCAACATATTTCGGGGTCACAATACTTCGTTATATACATTCGTATAAGTTAGTAAAGACCCGAGTAAAGAATAACTTCCGATTGAAATAATCTATTCAAAAACAGGAAATTTTCTTGCCCGGGTTATGCAAAACTTAAATTGGAAATATCATATTTTTTGTTCAACGGTATACAGTGTTCATACATACATAAAGACACACACACGTAAAAGTCGTTGAAAAAATTGAACAAATGGATTCAGTGACCATTAAAACGGATATTTCCATAAATATTTCTTGGTCGATCTTTTTTGTCATCAAAATACCTTCTCTTATACCTAATGTATAAGAAAATAAAACCTTATTTGCAGTCTCAAACAGGAATAACATATTTTGCGCATGCAGTAAATAGAAATTAAACTTAAATTAAGAAAATGTCGGTTCTAATTGTAATTTCCGGGAACAAATTACATAACAATATTATATCGTGCACATGTTTCTCTGCGCTTGTGTGTATGCTCCTGTAGCTGCATTGATGCAGAGTACATAATAATATTCGCACTAACCAACAGTATCATAATGTTATCCTTACATAATTCTATTTCACAGGCACTTGCGTTCCCTAATAGCACTCTCAGCTCATCAACTATATTAATCAGATATCATGAGACAATATGATAGTCGCATTGACAACAGTTTCCAGGATACTTACCAACCCGTACTTAAAACTTATATGCATCAAGTGCATCTAATATTTATGATTGCTGATTAATGTTAAATATACCTAAGCTAATTCTCTAGTTGAACTATTTACAATTGTTCATTTATATGTTCATTTTTGCCTAAATTACCTGTAGCGCAGAAAATCAGCAATGTTATTTGATCTGGTGTCAATATAGATTGTCAATCTTATGACCGCAACTCGTGTGAAGGTACCGAGGCCGATTTTAATGAAATTTAATATACATATAATTTCCACGCCTGTGAATTTCCCGTCGCATTTTAAATACAATCGTCTGTACAGGGCCGGAGTTAAAGGGCCCCAAAAATTAAAACCCTCCTAAATACTGCCCCAAGTCAACTTTTAATTTTTTTAGAATTTTCTACTAATAATTCTAAGATATTTTATGTTATTAAATTTTTTCAAAATATGATGATATAGGATTAAATGAAATAATATAAATAAATTTTGAAATATGTCAGACATTCAACGCCATCTGTAAGTGAAACGAAGAAGTTATGTGAGAGTATTTTATTTGGTTATATTTTCCAATATATAAACTGTGTTTTAATTAATAAAATTAGAAAATGTTCACCAAATAATTTTCAATATCCTTAGCTAATCACGAAACGAACGATATTAACGTTACCCAAGTGTGCAATTTTAAATGTGGGGTTATAGAAATTAAAACTGTTATGGTACAGGAATAAATAAATCTCAAGATCATAATTGGTTAGCATTGTGAGAATACTGTCGATGATTTAGAATTATATACGTAAAATCCAAAATTCATTTATTTAATATTAAATACAGAGGAAATGTCATAAAACATTCAAGACAACATAAACCAAATTTTAGAGACTCGTCGTATATTAATACATTATTGTAGAAAACAATCATTTGAATATGTTCCAATAACGAATTGCTATTGCTTAGCTAATTGTATCTGTTGCGATTGGGCTCGCCGGAACGGTGAGCTGATTGCACTGGCGCATGCGCCAGTTCTTGTTCATTATTGTATTTATACGAATGGTGCTCGTTGGTACGGCGAGCAGTAAACAGTGGTGCTTGCAGTCCACTGTTACTTCCGGTGTTGATATTGTTTTCAAAAATTACTCCTGGGCCTTATACCAGTCCTAAGTTATGTTTCATAATTTTGCCTTCAACTGTATTGGTTCTAGAGCGTTCACACGTACGAGGACGTCATTCCAAAAAGTCAGATTCGATTAAGAGATGGTCGACATGTGTATTTTTGATAAAATCTTGAGTACGAAAAATTTCATGATTACAAGTCTTCCAAGAAAATATTAGAAATATCCCTGACTCGATTCTGACTATTTTTCTTAATTATGTCCATATGTGTGCGCTCTAGAAAAATTATAAATGTTTAAACATATAATTAGTTTAAGCTCCGGTAGAAAATTTCTCGTTCTCGAAAACCACCCAAGTTATAAAAGTAAAAGAAATTAAAATGGGTAGAAACTTTTGTTTGAAAAGTTTTCTATTGAAAAATCCTATTTTTGAAAGGAATATTCAAACCAGAAATGTATGTTTACTCTATACATTTTTTGTTCTATCTCCAATATCATTAGAATGGTTACACTTACGGCAAATATAGATGTTCATAATGAAAGATATTAATATTTCGCACAATTTTGTTTGAAATATTTCTTCAAAAAATTTACCAGTTGCGAGAAAAATGCTACGAAACATTATATATATCTTCTTTACGTTGCCATGGATTTGCATGTAGCTAATATAATTGGGTCATCTGCTATTTTGACAGGTAAACAAAATAGACTCAATTAGATAAATGACATTTCAGGACATTTGGTAGAGTATTGGTTAGTTTGATAGCTTGTTTTGGTTATATATATATCTGTCTAGTGAAAATAGCGTAAAAGAAAGTCGAGTGCAGGCCACTCCAGATATTTTTCTTTATTACTTGATACGATATGTTCTAAATAAATATATCGATATTGAAATCAAGGATTATATTACCAATCTGCGAATGTAAGACTCATCAGAGAATTTTAGCGCCATGCTATTTACATAATAAAAGACATATTAATAGATCGTAGTGTACTCAACTATTAAATCTCGCGTTTTGCACGCAGCCGTTGAGCTAATAATACACGGATTCACACCGTGAGAAATTGGCCGTCTTCCAACACTGTGATTCCATTTATTTAATATGACAGCAGAATATCGTTAGCGCCCGTCACTAAAAAGGACAATGTTTGTTTTCTAATTATTGAATATATCGGTTATCAAAATTTGTTTTTACTTGGTAGAAATTTATTAAAGTTTTCTTATTATGTGCGATTCGACTACTTAGTTAAGTTTATTGTTGACTTGTTGAATGATATTTAAACGTTTAGATTAATTTGATTCTTTCTTTTGAATTTTAGTACGAAAATTCTATATGTAAGGTGTTTCTAGGGCGATTATTAAATCTAGAGATTTAGTAGTTTCTATGAGAATTAAATAAATGTAATTCATAAATGACGTGATACAGTACAAAATTAATTACAAACAATATAATTCAAACATATTCTTCATAATGACAATTCAGATATTACATAAACAAAACCTAATATTTATTTAAGAAATATTTTTTATATATTTCAACAACGAAGATTGAGGAATTCCTACGAAAATAAAGATACGATATTTAGATATTATTATTATCTTAGATTCTGAGATGGATTAATTGTCTGCATTAAGTAGTCAAATAGAACTACGAATTAGGAGATATGAATAAATTTTCGAGAAGTTAAACGTTTTTTGATTTAAACTAATATTACTATTATTTTATTAAATGTGAATTTTAATAAATTTTTTTCATGTATTTCATTTTTATTACAATTACAATAAGTTCAAATCCAATCAACGCAATAGGTATACTTTAGCATTATTAGCTCGCTTTACGAAGAACAAAGAGCTAAAGCAATCGGTCGTGTGCTGTAACAATCTCGGATCAAAAAATATCCTTAACAGAAAGTATTTGCCTCGTCGCCCTGATTCCAAAAACTTGGATGTTAGTCGTAGCTCCCACGCATGCATGCTTGCTCGCTCGGTAGCCCGTAAGTCCAAATTTGTGATCCCTACTCATCCGAAGAAATCGAAGTGATTTCCACTAATTTTTTTGCAAATATTACTAGGCATCCCATTTGAACTCGCTCGCAGTTTAAATCCAGTCGCCTGTATACTTTCCGAGTAATTGAGCCCCAAAATTTGGAACCACCTTTCATACTGCTCTTATAAAAATAATTAAATCACCAAAATATTATTCAAGTAATTCTAAGATATTTTTTGTCTTCAAGATTCTGTCTTATTGTTAACCCAAAGTCAATAAAAATTAATTATTTATTATAATTTATAATTGAACATAAGAAGCTATTTAAGAGGATTCTCCCCATTCCCGCTGCAAACATAACTAAATATAGCTAAACAAGGCCTCGTCGAACCCTTAAAACTCCTTTATTACAACATTAAAATGAATGAAATTTTTATTTTTTAGATAGCCAATACTTCGTTCTAGGCTTCTCTAGTTTTCGATTTTCAATTGTTTGCTTAGATTTTTTCATATTGCTCTATATTTACCCTTTTTTTAAATGTCCATACTTGGAATTACTCCTTCTACTCTTCTCTCTTTCTGAGAAAACTGAAACAAGAGAGAGTAAAATATAAAACAAATATGTTTAATTTAAGAAAAACCATCAGGTCCATCTAGTTCGAAGTAATGCCGCTCCGCTCTCGGCTATTTTAGATGGTGGCGCTACCATCGACTTTGAATGTTCAAGCAACCAGTGATAGAAATCATGCGCACAGTATTAGAAATTAGCTATTTTTACGCTATAATCAAAGATATTCCATCGAATAATGACTGTTTATTGAATATAAAGGCATTACGGACACATTGTTACACTTTTGGTCAAAGTTATATTTCTTAATTACATAAAACTACTCAAAACCTATCATGATTAAACAAACCTCGATTACGCAAAAAGAAAACCGACTCACCCTTATAAAAAAAAATACCAGTGAATTTGTAATTGCATAAATAAGGCCTGGTAAAAATGTTTATTTTTTGAAACGAACAGTTTCGAAGATAAAAATAAAAATCACAAAAACATGTCATTTTTTATAGTTTTTATTTTTTATCTTCGAAACTGTACGTTTCAAAAAATAAACATTTTTACCAGGCATTATTTATGCAATTACGAATTCACTGATATTTTTTTCTATAAGGGTTAGTCGTTTTTTTTTTTTTAGAGCTTGATGTTTGACCTTAATTCTATATATTTTGACAGTTAAATTATATGGTTACCTGTCTGTAATATTCTGCAAATCGATTAAGGTTTGCTTGGTTTTGAAATTGTATATAAATCATATATCTACTTGAATGTATGTTACCAGGAAACAATGTTACATTTAATTAACGTATAAATTTAGTACTAAACAATTCTATTATACGTGGTATAAATTGCGGAGTTATGTCCGCGACTTCTACGTATTATCTGATGTTTACTTTATACGTTCAATTTTGCGCTTATGAAGCGTATTTCTAACATTTACATTTGAATATATATATAAATGTATGCCAATATATTGCATTTAAACGTTTATATAATACGATTTCTATATGTATACGTATACTTCACTTTACGTATTTTATACATACATAAACATATAAATATATATATAAAATGACGAAAAGGCAGTTAGTTAATTTAAGGAAGAGACAAAAAAACGTTACAAATATCTCACATTATTTGCTAGCGCCAGTGCTTGTTGTTCGAGCCCGGTCACAACAATAAATACAAAATTAAAAGCGATAGCAATTATTATAGTACAAAATTTATTGTCATTATGACATTTCAGCGGCATTTAATATGAAATTGATAAATTTTTAAGTTTTCGTATATAATTCTCAATCATCGACATTATACTCACATTGTCCATTGAACCAATCAAACCAATTATGATCCCGAGATTTATTTATTCCTGTACCATAACAGTTTTAATGTCCAAAAACCCCACATTTAAAATTGCACACATCCACATGGGTAACGTTAATATCGTTCGTTTCGTGATTAGCAAAGGATATTGAACATTATTTGATGAACATTTCCTAATTTTATAAATTAAAACAGAAGCAAATGGTTTATACATTGGAAAATATAACCAAACAAATTACTGTCACATAAACATAACTTCTTCATTTTACTAACAGTTGGCGGTCGATGTCTGATATACTTCAAAATATATTTATATTTTTTTTTTAATCCTATGGGCTCACAATTTGAAAAAACTTTAATCACATAAAATATCTAAGAGTGTTGAGTAGAAAATTCTAAAAATTTTAAAAGTTGACTAAGGGCAGTATTTAGGAGGGTTCCAAATTTTGGGGGCCTATAACGCCGGTCCTGTACAAACGATTGGATTTAAAATGCGACGGGAACATCACGGGCATAGAAATTATATGTATACCAAATTTCATCAAAATCGGCCCGGTACCTTCAGACGAGTTGCGGTCACAAACTCAGGTCTTACGACGGACCGACCGAGCGAGCGAGATACATACATCCAAGTATATGAGTTATATATATTTTTGGATTCAGGGCGAAAATACAAGAACTTTTTGTTAAGATTTTTTTCCGATCCGAGCATGTTACAGACACACGACCAATCACTATAGCTCTTTTGTACTTACTGTACGGCGAGCTAAAAACGTTAAAGAGCGACGTTCATTAAACATTTCAACATATCTTAGAAACATGCATTAGCATAAAATTCGAATAGTAAAACATATTTACATCAAAATATTTAGAAACGTATATTATATACGATAACAAAATCTCTCAGAATTAATTCAAAATTAACGTTTAGATCTACTGTATAGTAAGTGCATAATTTAATAAATATTTATATATTTATTTTATTCTGATGTATTAGTATGTTTATAAACAATCATTTACCTATATATGTGGAATATGTCAGAAAAAAGGAATATGTCAGTTAATTGTTGAAGGAGCTTTGAACGTACGAAAATGGCAATTCTTACATACTACTTAGTAAATTTACTAGGTATTTAGATTCTTTTACGAAGTAATAAGTATCGTGAAAAATTTCGAATTCGAGATTTCAACGCATATACACACGTGAGTGTGTGTGTGTGTCTGTCTGTCTGTGAACGTTCTAGAATCAAAACTGTCGAACGTAAAATTATGAAACTTCAAACATAAGACGTGTATATGGCCTAGATGTACTCCTCCTATTAAACCGAATGTGTATGTTTGCTTTATGCATCTTTCGTTCTATCTGCAATATCACTAGAACGGCTGCACTAATAGTAATACTAGCTATGTACATAATACAAGTTCATCTTTCGCTCAACTTTTGTTTGAAAAGTTGCTTCAAAAAATGTACGAGTTACAAGAATACTGCTACGGAAAATCTTAAATATCTTATTTACGTTGCCATAGTTATGCAATCGTGAGATATTTTTTAAAAGAAATCGTATGCCTGAAAATATTTTGACAGAAACAAAATGGAAATAATGGGTATGTCATTATCCTCCGGTTACCAAAAATAGGGCGACCGCGAACGTGTTTGTAATAGTTATTGCAGATAAATATTGAATTATATTTTGAAATACAGTACGCTTTAAGAATTATATTTGAATATAATTGTACGGTGAATTTTAAAGAATTAATATCTATGTTTCATATTAAAGATACAGAATTTGATAACATAATGAAATAATTAGCTAAATTGTACAATTTCAGGGCATTACTGCAGAGTTTTGGTATTTTTTGACAGTTTGTTCGGGTTATATATTTTTAATAAAAATTACGAAAGAGAATGTCGAGTGCAGGTCACTCCTCATTTTTTAATACTTGGTATTAGTGTTTACTCTGAGCAATAAGAAAACAATAAAAACTTAATCGTGTAGTAATCCGTACTCCTTGAATACACCAGAGGCGGAAATTAAAAACCTCCAATCAATCTCGGGGCTTACAGGAAGATCCGGTGGTAATTTATAGGAAATAAGTTTGCACAAAGTCCGACTTCAAGAACATACAGAAAACTGCGGTATCGGTATGTGACATGTAACACCGTTAACTATATGCCATGTAACACCGTTTACTATATGCCACCAGTGCACTATTGTGTAATATATCTCTCACATGTGACTTGTGTAACTTTTTTTTGTTTTCTGACCGACAATACGTTAGTGCTTTGCGAGTTAATTCAATTTTTACAGTTGCAAATAAGGATTTTCACAGTTCATTTTATTTCTCTGAAAAATTGATATTCGATAAGAAGACAGTATTTTGGTGCAATTTTACTTTAAAGTTGATTGACCATGCTTATGTATTTTTATTAATTTTATTACTTACTTATACGTATAAAATAAATTATTGTGATCACAAAAATAATCGTACATTGATATTATTAGCTCGTCGTACGCAAGTACAAGACAGTTATAGTGATTGGTCGTGTATCTGTAACATGCTTGGATCAAAAAGGAAAAAAAAAATCTTAACAAAAATAATTAAAACATCCTATAATTTTACTAAAAATTCTAAGATATTTTGTATCTGCAATATTTTTTCATATTGTTAACCCAAGAACCATAAAAATGGAATTAAATTATAATGTGATATTGTGGTTCAACCTGAAGAATAGGTATACGGTCTTTATTTTATAAATTGTAAGTCTTATAATCACATAATTTAACATTTAATATTGAAGATAGGAAGTTAACAATAACCAATTTTTGAAAAAATAAACATGTGAATAAACATGATTGGCGTGCCTAATACATTTTAGAACAGCAGTTTCTTTATGATCTTTGGGTTTCATATGAAGAATCTTTAAATCATCAAAAATCTACATATATTTTGAAGATTTTATTGATTCATTTAAATATTTCTAAGGTCCGTATTACTGTGCAAGTACAAGAGCAGTTGGAATTAAACAGACATTCATATTAAATTTATGCAAAATAAGAGATTTTATTATTCTTATTTTTTCGGGCACATGGCCGATTGCTGTAGCACAGGTTGCCTAGTATGGGCAGTTAAATATAAGAAAGATAATTACAAAATAATATACACGAATTAGATTTTTCTGCATCGATTTTGAATATTTTTAAAAATAATTACTGGTTGTAAAATAATTTTAAAAAAGAATTGTTCCGATCTATTTGGAATATATTACCCATATATCATAGTTAAAATTTATTTAACACTAATTAACTAGAAGGAAATGGTATACTTTATTTATACTCTTTGTTAAGAAGACATCTGTATCTTATTATCTTATTCAGAAATAATTTACTACGTAAGAAAACAAAAATATACAATTTTTGTTATGATTTATTTATAGAAGAACTTATTTAAACTACTTCCCAACTTTTATAGAACATTTACACATAATAAATATTAAAGAATCATCTTCATGATCAGAACCTTTAAAAAGACATCTGTTTTCTATTAGTAACTTCAGTGATGAATGACCATACTTATGTTAAAAAAAATGACTTTTTGTCAAATAGTATAAACCAGGGATGGCCAACAAGTCGATCGCGAAACGCTTTCTAGTCGATCTGCGTAAGTTACCGGATGATCATCTTACTGCATAGTGTTATCTCTCCTCTCACCTCACCATCAATCGAAAAAGGAAAGATCGCAACTCAATGTTAACCTATATAAAAAACAAGTTGGCCAGTCTTGGTATAGACCATATCACATTAGATAAGTTGTTGACAAGTATGCCTAATGCCTACAGATCACGTAATGAATAGTTACTTCCTGGCAATACTTCCTTGCATATAAATAGTCAGTCATCCTATTTTAGCATTTTAATAATATTGTAGATTGCTCATTATACATCACTTATGCAAATGAAATAATTGAAATTTTATATTAGAATACTAAACACAAAATGTAAATTCATGATTCTTTTTTCTCAGAAAGTTACGTAGATGTTGACGGAAAACAGATATATATATATATATATATATATATATATATATATATATATATTTTTTTTTTTTTTTTTTTTTTGTCAGCACGAAATGATGTATTGTAATCATGAACAATCATTTCTGATTATCTCAAAAACAGTTCAAAAAAACTTTAAAATTTTGTATTGAATTATAATGTTTCTTTACAGAAATAACATAAGCAGCTTTAAGTACAAGGCACCTATTGCTTTCAGCTCGCCTAATAAGTAATTTATGCGATGCGAGCAGCAGGACTTCCTAGTCCTACTCCACGCCTGGCTTAATATTTAAACTTAAAAATAATTATGTATAATTATTATGTTTTATAAGAGCACAATATAAAACAAGCATTGATGAAAGCACCAGTGCGTTCAGTCCGCCATTTAAGTTACAGGGAAAAGATGTGAATGAAATATTGCAAAAGAAAAAAAAATCATTTCTTTTGGATACCTATAATATAATCAATTCTTTTTCTTTTGTTTTAAAATAATTTAATATATTGCAAACCATTTTCTGTTAAATTATTATTTTCTTATTTGGATTCATTAGCCATATTATATAATCGTATTTTTCAGTTTTTTACAATACCCTTAATGGACCAAAAATAAAATACATCGTTTCTAAATTTTAAAATTTGTATTCTTCGCTAAAAATTGTTGACAAAAATTTGAGTATTTTATAACATTTTTTCAAACGCTTCAGATTTTCTTCAAAGGTTTGATTCATTTAACCTTGAATTTTGTATATTTCGAAAAACAAGCATCGTATCCCTATGAAACTGTCTAACTAACCAATACTACAGGAATACTCTAAAATGTCATTTATCTAATTAAGTCAATTTCGTTTTCCTATCAAAGGCGCAAATGATCCGATTTATTAAGCTACATGCGAATCCATGGCAACGTAAACAAGATATGTGTAATGTTTCGTAGAATTTTTCTCGCAACTGGCACATTTTTTGAAGAAACTATTCAAACAAAAGTTGTGCCAAGTATTAATACCTTTCATTATGAACTTAACTATTTATACCGTAAGTGTAGCCGTTCTAGTTATATTGGAGATAAAACAAAAAATGTACAGAGTAAACATGCACTTCCAATTTGAATATTCTTTTCAAAAATAGGAGGAGGCGACAATATGCAAGTCTTAAGTTTAAAGTTTTACAATTTTACGTTCAACAGTTTTGCCTCTAGAGCGTTCACAGTCGCACGCACACAAGCACACACACGCAGACAGACAGACGTCATTCCGAAAATAGGGAGTGACGTCTGTGTGTGTGTGTGCGCGTGCGTGTGTGTCTGTGTGCGTGTGTGTGTGTGTATGTGAACGCTCTAGAGCCGAAACTGTCCAACGTAAAATTATGAGACTTCAAACTTAAGACTTGTATATGGTCTAGTTGTGCACCTACTATTTTTGAAAAGAATATTCAAACCGGCAGTGCATGTTTACTCTATGCATTTTTTGTTCTATTTCCCATATCACTAGAACGGCTGCACTTACGACAAAAATAGTTATTTTCATAATGAATAATATTAATATTTCGCACAACTTTTGTTTGAAAAGTTTCTTCAATAAATGTACCAGTTACGAGAAAACCGCTACCGAAAATTTTAAGATTCTTGTTTACGTTGTCATGGATTTGAATGTAGCTTAATTAATCGGATCATCTGCGCCTGTCAATCTTTCGAAAACAAAATGGTCTGAATTAGATAAATGACATTTCAGAATATTTCTCTAGAGAATTGGTTAGTTTTGATAGTTAGTACTTCATAACCATTACAAATTGGTATTGGTATAATTTTCAACCCATTCATTTATATAAGGTAAGCTTGGTTTTCATATTGTTTCTGTTGGATTATTATTTCCTAATATTATATTTTTATAATCAATAAATATTGATGAAAACTACGTAAAAGAAGGTCCCGCGTTGGCCACAACCCATTTTTTTTTTTATTCTTACCACTTAATTCATAGGAAAACTAAACTCAAATCATAGGGTATTTTATACATTTTATTTGTATTCACCGAAATAATGTCGGTACCAAAATTTGGCATACAATTTGCCCACTGAAATGCTAAAGTGACTGGATTATATGTTAATTTCGAAAATGTTACACATACTCGAAAAAGCACGATAGCTCATTTGTAAATTCAGTAGGTATAGTGATTATTATTATAGTATTTGTTTTTTTCATCTTTGTTTTACAAACAACTTGAATATTACTGTATTTAAACCAATAGTCTGTCGCAATTATTACATCTTGTTTAATAGTATAATTATAGTTATGGCTGCGCATTATGAAAGGCGTTACGAACAATTACCAAAATTTCCACAAAGAAAGTATTAAAATACATTACTTGTCCCATACAAAACCAGGTTTTTTCGTTAAAAAACATATTTCCTTTAGTTATGACATACTTTCTTTAAAATTTGAATGAACCTGACAATTCTCAAACGTCGCCATTATTTAATTAATATTTGCGTAGACTTTTTCTAATTGCTCACTTTGAATATGTCCATATGCAATTCATTTGGCCTAAAAATAAAACGTGATTTATTTGTTTTACGACCACACGCACAGCGAAGCCAAAGGCCTCGTTAAGTTCTGGCCAATTAGGAAGAGTCCGTTTTCTTGTATCCGTCGTTTTATATCGGTCATTTCATTTATATTCTATTAGGTTCATATGTTGCTTTTGCCCTATGACAAAGTTTGATTCAATTCACAATAGAAACCATTATTATAATAAGTATGTAAATTTTCATTCTACAATTAAAAATAATCGCGATTGAGATTTACTACTCACATTTTAGCGAAGATATAATCAAATATAATTCGCCTCAAATAGAAGCCATGTTTGTGTTATTGTCAATGAACGTAATAAAGCATGAATTTGTCCTTTTCGCCACGATTCAAAAGATTTAATGATGTATGGCACCGAAATGTGTTGTAAACCAATTTGCACATCCATAATATCATAATAGACACTCACTTCAAATTGAACCAACAATCTTCAATAGTCTGCACTCCGTGCGTGAATCAGTGTCACCAACGATATTCTCGATTACAATCAGGTTGAACTGCCGATATCAGTACAGAACAGAACAGAGAAACATGATCTTCAGATAAAATATGTTATGACATCTTAGAAGTTTTTGTAGAATTTTTCAATATCTTTAAATTTTTCATATGGGCAATATTAAGGGATGCCTAAATTTTGGAGCCCAATTACTCCGGACCTGTACACACGATTAGATATTAAATACGACGGAAACTTATTACTCTTATTTTTATAATAAGATTATACCTTATACAACACTGGTTGAATATCATATAAGTTAACTAACGTTTTGATTATTTCTTGTGACAACAAATATAAATTTTATTAAACGTCAAAGTGTGTAATTTTTAACTTTTTTCCATAATTTTGTTAAATTCAGTACGTTTATGCATTGGTGGCACGCGCCAGGCGGTATACAGCGAATTGGACGTAGCATTGTTATTTTATTAGGGGTAATTCTCAAATTGTTATATGACAAGCCGCTCACGACTCATGAAAAGAACTATACCAGAACTAATTTAATTAATTCGTTAGAGCGAGGAATCTACTACGCATCGCACCTCTCAGCCAGTTCACATCATTGAAGGAAAACAAAAAAGAAGCGCCAGACGAAGCAGGCAGTCTATAACACCACATCCCATACTTATTGATTTATATGACATTTATATATATGTAATATTAGCATGAGAATAAAATATATATCTCAGTTATCTAAAGTGTTGTCTCGTAATTGATCAAGCCTAACCTTTCACTGATCGAAAATAAAAATAGTCGGTAACTCATTGCGTCACAATAACAAGAGCACCACGAGCCTGACAACATTATAATTAAGACCCAATAGTCCGGTAGAAAACATATTTTTAAAAAGAAACATTTTGCCAGAAGTAGTGGTTGCAAAGTAAATATTTTATGTAAACATATTAAAAAATGGCGAATATATAGCTATTCTGTGGCAACTGTCTTTTTCAAAGTAATATGTAAGTTTTGTAATCATGAAAAATTTCGAACTCGATATTTCAACGGATATACACGTTTTGACTTTCCCTGAATCGACTGTGATTATTATCGGAATGACGTCTGCGTGTGTTACCCCAAAAACAACCAGACATAAAATATTAAGAAAAACAATAAGATTTTCCACACCATTTTGTAGAAACCATTTTGATTATAGACCGATTTTGAGGGCTGTTTCGTAAACTGCGACCCGTAAAAATGTTGTCAAATATCAGGCAATTGTATACATAAATAAAAGAGTTATACAGTTTTAAATTAGGAGTACATTAAATAAAAACTCATTACTTTCTTTTACGAAGTAATAAGTAAGTCTTGTAATCATGAAAAATTTCGAAATTGTGATTTCTACGGATATACAATTCCCTGAATCGAATATGACTAATTTCGGAATGTGTCTGTGGATGCTCTAGAGCAAAAACTATCGAACGTAAAATTATGAAACTTCAATATGGCGGATATATAGCTATTCTGCGGCAACCTCTTTTTACTTTCTTTTTCGAAGTAATAAGTAAGTTTTGTAATCATGAAAAATTTCGAACTCGAGATTTCAACGGATATACACGTTTTGACCTTCCTTGAATCGAATGTGACTATTATCGGAATGAGGTCTGCGTGTGTGACCCCAAAAACACCCAGTCATAAATTATTAAGAATAATAATAAGATAAGGCTAGCAGCGCTGAGTGATAAAACCCCCTTAACAACATTATTTATGAAAACGTGACTTTGGAGGTTGTCACGGTTTCTTAAAGACTGTTGTCATTTCATTAAAAATTAAAAATCTAACTCTCTCCCAATCAGTATAAGAAATAAAAATATATAATTTGGGGGAATCGGATTAGTAGTATTTATATAATTGTGTCCACGGTAAAGGCATTTTTCAAAAGATCTTTGTTTCTTACCGCTCACTAAAATTAGTATAACTTTTGAATTTTTGCTCTGATCTTTATAAAATTTGGCATATATAATATTTTTGAGATGTACAATAAGAATATGCAATAAAAATGAAATCGATATTTTGGACCAAGCCAAGTTTATATAATCTCTTAAGGGGGGCTCCAAACTGCGAACGAATTCAAATGAGTTGCCAAATTTGTTTCTAATCACTCCAGTACCTTCAGAGGAGTACTGGGCACAAATTTGATCTAGCAATCGAGCAAACAACGACTAACATCCAAGTTTATGCGTTATGTAAATTTTTGGATTCAAGGGGATGAGACAAACAGTATATGATAATGAAATTCATTGATCCGAGATTGCTACAGAGATACGACGGATTGCCTTAGCTCTTCTGTTCTACGTACGGCGAACTAAAAAGGGCACCCAAATTTTGGAGCTCTGAAAGTGTAAGAGCGGTCCTTTATTTTCAAAGGAAATGCATCCACAAAATTGATCGAGCGAGCGACATATGTCCAAGTATATGAGTAATAAACATTTCGTTAAAAAATTATTTTATCCGTTAATGTTACAGGCATACGACCAGACTGATTAGCAATAACGTATGAAATATAAGCAAGATACATAATTCAAAATTAGTTGATTTATGTTTAGTTATGTTGAACCGGAAGTGAGATTGTAATTAGTAATATATCGTAGCTTAATATTTTATTAATTTCGAATTTATATCACTATGACATAACTGGCATATTATCTATTAGTGTATACAACTATTTCAATTTAGTATTTATAGAGTGAATTTATGAATTATATTCGAAATTGTAATTCTAAAGTAAATAGTTGGATTTTTTCTTTTAATTATAATAAGTAGATGGTTATAGTTGCATATGAACCAAAACCAATTACGTTTCCATATACTAATTTTAATAATTTTCCATTAAACGTCTGTATTTATTATTTCAATTTACTTACGGTTTATAAATTTATCATTCTTAGATTACGGTAGCTAAACCAGATAGACGTAAAATCCTAGGAATAGATAAAATTGAAGCTAAAGCGAGAATCGACTAAATTGCGAATTATACTGAAACGCATTTCTTGGCAATCCCTACTATACTGCATATAGGTGCGTCTAGAGGTGTGGCCCACTAGTGTGCCAAGGGGGATAAGGGGAGCAAGAGGGACATATTTTGTGCGGTTTATACAGTGCATGATGCACGCGACTAGGAATAGCAACAAACACACCAAAGTGTGTGTTAGATGATGTGTCGTACAATAACCTCACCCAATTCGCAGTTCGTTGTATTGTTTTGCTACAAGTTCCAAGACCACATTTCTAATAAATTCATTACTAAGTATCGCCAACTATTTTCGCGAAATACAATTATCAAACATTTCTCCATAATAATTGTTTATTTTTATAATAATTGGACACATTCTACACATAATGGCTGGTTTCATTAATCTGTTTAACGATTTTTACTTTCTTTTACAGAGTAATACGTAAATATTGTAATCATGAAAAATTTCGAACTCGAGATTTCAGCGGATATACATGTTTTGACCTTCCCTGAATCGAATGTGACTATTTTCGGAATGACGTCTGTCTGCCTGTGTGTGTGTGTCTGTGAACGCTCTAGGGCCAAAACTGTCGAACGTAAAATTATGAAACTTCAAACTTAAGACTTGTATATACCCTAGATGTGCACCTTCTATTTTTGAAAAGAATATTCAAACCGGTAGTTCATGTTTACTCTATACATTTTTTGTTCTATCTCCAATGTCACTAGAATGGCTACACTTACGGCAAAACAAGTTTTGTTCATAATGAAAGAGATTAATACGTCGCACAACTTTTGTTTGAAACATTTCTTCATAAATTGTACCAGTTATGAGATAACTGCTACGAAAAAACTCAAATATCTTATTTACGTTGCCATAGTTATACCTACACTTGTGACAAGTTTTATTATTTTTAAATCGGATCAACCATGTGTTATATCATTTGTTTCTTGTTTATTAAAAACAAACAAGCATTACATTGACAGTTATCTGTATGAATTATTATTTAAAATATTGATTTCTTATTATAATACATTGTATCAGGTAAATTATTATAGAATCAATTTATATTATATATTTGCTAACATAATTAATTAACAATTTCAGAGTATTACTGTGGAGTTTGACTGTTTAAGAGTGAATACGATAAGTACTTCAAATTCTGATCCATTATAAATTGGTATAATTATCCAGTTATTTTCATTAATTATATATATATATATATATATATATATATATATATATATATATATATATATATATATATATACGTATGTATATTAATATCTATCTTTTGAAAACTACGTAAAAGAAAGTTGAATGCAGGCCACTCCAGATATTTTATTTTCATCGTATGCGCTGCTTTAGGGAATGATCCCTCTTCAGCTTGTTGTAAGGTGTCTGTGTTGGTGGCCGATATTGCCATGTGCCTAGTGTACCTAAACTCCTAAACTCACTCTGTCCGTCCGGTGCTAATAGTCTTGGAAGAAAGTGATGACCGGAGATTTACTCACATAGAGAAACCTACTCTGTCACCGTGTTGTGTAGTTTGTTGTGTTCCTAAGCAGGAGAACCGGAGTACCCGAAGAAACTGCCGACTACCGTTTACCAAAGTATCACAAGAGAAAATCCGCTGAGCAAGTCGAGATTTGGGCCGGTGTAACAAGAAAATTCCCTTAAATGTATAACATTATTTTCGAATTGTGATTCCAAAGTACAGAATAATTCAGTACTATCCTATTAAATATAAAATATTGTGCGCATGCGCAGAGTGGGAGGTAGGAGTCTGCTGCTCCTATCACATAAAAAAAGACAAACTGAAGACTAATGCCCGTACCTTGTATATAGATTATTCCTTACTTCATTGTTTTTCCTTAGCACGCCGATCGGTTGTGTGTCTGTACCGATCTCGGATCCAAAAATTTCAATGACAAATAGTGTTTGTCTCGTCACTCTGAGTCCAAAAATATATATTACTCATATACTTGGATGTTAGTCATCGCTCGAGCGCTCGCTCGTTAGACCAAATTTGTGCCCTTTACTCCTCAGAAAGTACCAAAACGATTTGAACCAAATTTGCTACACATATTCTTGTTGTCCAATTTGAAACCGTTCGCAGTTTAAATCCAATCACCCTTATGCTTCATGAGTCATACCGCTCCTAAATTTGTAGCCCTCTTTATAATGCGCTTAGATATTCTACAAAAAAATCTAAGATATTTTTGGTCTTTAACAATATATTATATTGTAAATTCGAAAGACTATAAAATATTAAATAGTATTAAATATAATAGTTGCGATGTTTGTATTTATACGGCGAGCATGTCGTAATATAGACGGCGTTTACACTCCAGCACACAACATGTCTTATAAAAGCTTTTGTATTGTGGTGAGACGAACATATTTTAAATATATTATATTGAATGACGCGAAATGTCATTACAAACATGGCTTCACACCGGGGTTGATTATGTTTGAATTATTCTCCGCGAAATAGCGAGCAATTAATCTCGATCGCGAATATCTCATTTACGTTTGCATTTCTTCACAACCGAAATTACTGCGATTTCATCCTACAAGGTTTTTTGACATTGTCAATTTCTTACTTTCTATTTGTATTACAATGAAATAAAATTGACCGGAATTGTTTCCGTGTGAACAGCATCTCGTGCAAGTTTATTGCAAGGAATTCTATTTCATGAAAAATATGTTTTTGAGAATATCTTGTAATTTTCTTGCGTAGTTAAAACAGGGCTTAAATAAAATGACACGGAAATAAATTTCATTCAATAAAATTATCTTATATCCCTTTTTGCACTATACGAAACACATCACAAATGCAAATTCTCTGAACTCAAAATAACTTGTGCGCCTTCTTGTCTGTGGATTCGAAGAACTGCACACACTTCTGTCTACAAATTAATAACATCTATTTTAACTTATCTGTATTACATTTTTAGGAAACGTATATTTAGATTTTTAAAATTTGTAAATAGGCCGCGCTGTAATCTGATCATTTGAAAATTCATAGAAAAAATGATATACTTGCATATGAATTTGATATTTTTTGATAAAATACGAAAAATGCATAAACTAGGTGGGTCTTCAGCAATTTGTAAATTATGCAGTAACACTTAAATATTGGTAAAATTGAATCATTTCTCAAAACTGATTGCTTTAGTATTATTATGTAAATGAAGTTCGATTATTGGTATGTAAACTTAATAATTTGGCTTGAAGAAATATTAATATATGCGCACCCTTTTCCGTCTACTTATTACGTAAAGTAAATATTCTTTAAAGCTATACGAGTTTTTAGCTCGTCGATATTACAAGACAGCAATAGTTTTTGGTCGTGTGTGTGTAACATTCTCGGATCAAAAAATGTTCTTGACAAAAAGAGTTGAAATCGTCGCCCTGATTACGAAAATGTATATCTTATAAACATGGATTATGTCACTCGATCGGTCGTCCGTAAGGCCAACTTTGTGAACGTAGGTACCGAAAGTACCGTGACGATTTTAATGAAATTATATGAATGGTACACTGAAAGAAATATGTCTTGTGCTCTCTACTAGATCGTATAGTTACAGTAAATCTAGTAGTATGAATGGTTGACTAATACAGAGTGCGTAGTTATGTTAGATATACAGTGTGGTTGCCCCAACAATGTCAATCTAGTTGAGGCAATCTGGTTGCAGCAACCAAATAAGTAGCTGTGATGACTAAGGCAATGAAAAATACAAGTTTTGGACCTCGGAAGGAACCCGCGCGAGCCGCCAACTTGAATTATAGGTTTTTACGAGATTACTCTGAAGCAGTTGATCCTATGTGATAATATGTTCAGTACAAAGTTGATGCTGATCAAATTTCCAACAGTTATTGTATTTATATTTTTATCGTAAGTCTAATAAGGTTCGAGATACAACGACAACAAGATGAAGTTTTGCTAAAAAAATTGTCAAAATACTTTCTTTTATTAGTAATTATTATTACTACTAGTGTGTAGTAAGTATGTCTGATAAGGGAAGAGCTGCAGTAAAAAGTTAAAACAATAAGATTTATTTAAAAATTATTTAATATATGAGATACTATTCAATATAAAAATGAAGAAAAGAGAAAAACGTGTTATTTTTTTTTGACAGTCCGGGTTGATTGACATTAACTACTTCAAGTTCGCGCCCATACCGGTACGGGAAAATGAAACAAGACGTTACGCCCGCGCTCGTATGTTACTTAGGTATGGTCATTTCTAATTGACACTAATAATTTCATATATATATATATATATATATATATATATATATATATATATATATATATATATATATATATTTATTTATATATTTTTTCTTTATTTCTTTTTTATATTATTTTTCCTTCAAGGGTTAAGAAGATTCAGCAAAATAAATCGACGGAATTGAATCTTTTGAAACTTTCTTGAAGTCTTTTTCATCATTTCGAAAAATCGTGACCCGTCATTTTATTTATAAATATAACAAACTAGATATTCAAATATCCTATATTGCTAACCTTTAAAATTGTTCTTTTACACCATTTTTAAAATAAATAATTATAAAGAAAAAATAGGTTGTTTTAAAATTATATAACAAATATTAAAAAACAATTAAAAAAAAATAGATTCATTTTGGACGATTTTTTGAAAAGAAAACGGACCGTGAAGTGGTTAATGTGTTCGTAATTGTCTGATGCGTCACTATTACTGAGAATCTGGGACTGAAAATATATATATAAAATTTCTTCATCATCACCCTCGCTGCTGCTCTCAATGTGAATATTTGATGTGTTATCACATGATTCGGATAAAGTATTTGTATTATACATACATCAGTAATTTAAGACAAAGATAAGCAAACCAAACAAAAATATTTAAAAATATTTATGACTTTGTTGTACTTGTTTATTACTAAACAATTTATCAATATATGGATGGATCGGGGTTAATTGGAGACGCATATCATTTTTGGCATCAAGTCGATTTCTATACTTGGTTTTTGTAGCGATGTATGTGGAAAAGGATTTCTCACAGAAGTAGGTTGTTACGAAAGGCATCAATTCTTTTACCGCGCGTTTTGAAATGTCCGAATATTCTTCCATTAATTTTATCCATAATGGCCATCCTGTCCTTATGTAGATTTTAATGTGGTGTCCAAACATATATCTATAAGTTGCTCTCTTTTCTTAACCCGTCAGCACTCACGTTCTGAGCATTTTGCTCACGCTCGATTTATAATGTTAATAACCTTTTTTTTTAATGGAATGGGTAGTTGAAACTTTTACTATCTTCAAATAATATTATCTATTTTGAAATTATTTCCCAAATCCGACAATTCTAAGTAAAGCTGAAAAAAATTATTTTCATGCTTTTCGGAAATTGTGAGCATTTGTCTCATCACGAGAGTAAACGTGTATGCATGAAAAATTTACTTTCGGTAGCGGTCGGGCTTGATCGTGCATCTTCGTTTGCCTCCGGATGTTCGGCTACATTCGCTATAGCGTATTAGTTTTAAAACTCATTCTTTACAAGTGCAATATACATTGTTTGGAGTACATAAGCCTACTCGATATAAATATGTAATAATAATTTTTAATAATCATTTGTTATTCTTAATACTAAATTCGCACACGCGGTCAAAACAAAACTACGAGTCCGATTCTGCTGAAATTTTAACAGTAGTCGTCTAAGATAATGTAATACACATTAGGTTATGTCTCTTGCGACAGTGGCGCCATAGTCCGGTGAGGCTAAGTACTTGTCGGACAGCCCTCTATATACGTTTCCATTGTTACCATATGACAATATTTCACTGCAATCTAGCATTAATTCAAAACAAATAAATAAATATCATATTTCATAGATAGTGGAGGTATAAGGAATAGAGAAATACCATCCCAGCTTATTTGGTAAGGTTGGATTAACTTTAACATATAATTCACAAAGTGATGGTGCATTTATTTTTATACTAGTTTTATCGGTGGAGGGGTGGGGGTGGTATTCTAAATAACGTGCAGTGGTACTATCAACTACATAATTCCAATTATTATATATTCAAATTCATTGTTTTATAGTTCCTAGAATATTTGCCTCTATTTACCAATATTGTACTTACCAAAAATTAAGCTACTACAAATTTTGCGTTAATGTTAATTTTTTTTAGTTCAAATTAGTTAAGTATTCTACATACTACTAAGATCAAAACATATATGTAGAATAGTTAATACATAAATTTTTGAAACTAACAAAATATTTTTATCTTTATAATAATATTACAACAAATTCGTTTTATAATGATTGGATTGTTCTCGTACTGATGAAAGAATGATATATCATCCACATACTTTTCCTGTAATTTATTAACATTGTTAAATCTTTATTTGTATGTTAAAAGAAGGTATATATGGTATAACAAAAATTTACGCTTCTCGTAAAATATTTCCAGTTCGTATACATAAACAAGCTTAGGTACAACGCACCTATGCGTCCAGCTCGCCTTATAAGTAATATATGCGATGCGAGCAGTTTTTAATAATTTTGGCCTTTTGGTTAACTAATTGAAAAAATGTTATAGATATAAAAAGTCTTACATTTAATTTAAGATTATATTAAAAAAAAAAAAAAATTTTCAAATTTTGAAATTGAAAATTATAATATTTAATAATTTTTTTCGGGCTTTGGGTTAACAAAATGAAAAAATCTTGTAAACAAAAAATATCTTAGAATTTTTAGTAGAATTTTTAAGTGTTTCAATTATTTTTATAAGGGCAGTATTAAGGGGGGGTCCAAATTTTGGGGCCCTATAACTCGGGAAGTATACGGGCGATTGGATTTAAACTGCGAACGGATTCAAATGGGATGCCAAATAATATGTGTACCAAATTTGGAGTGAATCGCTCCGGTACCTTCAGAGGAGTAGAGGGCACAAATTTGGTCTTACGAGCGACCGAGCGAGCGAGCGAGCGAGCGAGCGAGCGAGCGACGACTAACATCCAAGTATATAAGTTATATACATTTTCGGAATCAGGGCGACGAGACGAACACTTTTTCTTAATGAAATTTTTTGATCCGAGAATGCTACAGACACACGACCGAATGCTTTAGCCTCTTCGGTACTACGTACGGCGAGCTAAAAATAATTTATGGGTGAATGCACGCCGGCGGCAGTTAAAAGAAAGTTTAAAATCGTTCAATTATAGTCAACAAAGAAACAAAGAATTAACTACTTTACAACAAAATGAATTGTACTTTAAAACAATCACTCTAAATCACTGTTAGTGCAGATTTTCTTTTCTAGGTACAGTCTTGGCAAAAGTTTCTTTTACTTCCTTATAAGTATAATTAGTTAAAATTCATGTTTAGCCCTCGTACAGTATCTACAAATGAGTCAGTGTTCGGCCGTTGTGTTTGCAGTATTCCACGGAATTAAAAAATGTTTGCGCAGAAATTCGCTTCATGCATTACTTATTCCGAAATTCTGGGCAGGCGCATGGGTGCAAGGCGTCTTTGTAAAACTTATAATTTAGGGCCCTCCACCCAAAATTTTATATGTTGTATAAAAATATACTATTATATTATCTTTGGAATAGCACCCCCTATAATGAGGCAGCTTTGTCCTGTGCACAACCTTGTTACCCTCACGACCCTGCCGAAAATTTATAATTGTATGCCAATTGCTTGCTCGTAAAACCAATTTTCTGAATGCGACTTTACTCGGCGAAATACAATGAACCAATTTGAATTATCATATTTATATGTATATATATATATATATATATATATATATATATATATATATATACATATATATATATATATATATATATACATATATACATATATATATATATATATATATATATATATATATATATATATATATATACATATATATACATATATATATATATATATATATATATATATATATATATATATATATACATATATATATATATATATAGTCCAGTCATTTGGTATCAAATGGAGGCCAAATTATGAAATATATCTATACCTGCATCGGAATTTTCTTTTCTTGCAGATTCTAAAACTTTAAGGTATCAACTTCATATTTTTTAAATATTGAGGTGTGATTTAACCCCTAAGAGGGTGAAAATAACCCCTAAATTTTATAACTTAATACTTACTCAAGTAAGGGTATTTCGGTTGAAATTCCGAATTCGACCTTTTTCAAGATTACTATTTACTGCCTGTAAGAAAGAAAAAAAATTGATATTTCAAAATACATAATTATTTTACCTTTTATTTTTTGCTGGCCTTAAAGTTTAATGTATGCAAATATCCTGTAGAATTAAAATATATAAGGTTTTTTGTATAATCACTTTATCAATTTATAATGAAAGTAACGCAATATTAGGAGTATAAGAAAGTTGGGTACAGGACAGTTCAGATTTTTTTTTAGGAGTTTGGTAACAGCAACATAGCTAGTAATATGTTTTTACTCAATCGAATTGTCGATTTTTTAAGCGAGAATTTTGCTCGTTTTCAAAACAAAATCGTTCAAGTCATGGTTCCAAATATTCTTTTGTCTGCAGTAATATAAACAAACAAAGATTTAAGTGCAAAGAGGGACGTTAAAATAAACATATGACCAAAAAGATAGTATTGAAAAAGTGAACGTGTCAAACATCAAACACATCCGTCGTGGCATTATTAGAACAACGTCGCGTACATGGCATATTGACTCTGAGATCAGAGACGCTCTGTAGACGTAATGACTAAAAGATGACATGCAGGCTAGCAAGTAGCAAGCAATCACAGCACCTCGTTGCTTTGAACTTTCTTATTTCACAGCATAATTAATGTACGGCATCAGAAACATAATTGTAAATATTATGTTATTTGTTCAATATATTGCTAATTTTCATTTACTTCGAGTTTATTGATATATTCTGTCGAAATAAAAGCTTACATGTAAAATGCATCTAGAAGAAGCTTGTATGTTTAAGTAGGAAACGTATATTTGTTTTCCAATTAACATACTCCATTAATTTTTACTTTCTTCTACGAAGTAATAAGAAAGTCTTGTAATCATGAAAAATTTCGTACTCGAGATATCAACCGTTATACACATTTTGAGCTTCTCTGTATGTGACTATTTTTGGAATAATGTCTGTATGTCTGTGAACGGTCTAGAGCCAAAACTTTAGAACGTATAATTATGAAACTTTAAACTTAAGACTTGGATATGCCCTAGATGTGCACCTTATATTTTTGAAAAGAATATTCAAACCAGAAGTTCATGTTTACTCTATGCATTATTTGTTATAACTCAAATAACAATAGAACGGCTGCCCTATGCCAAAAATAGTAATGTTCATAAAGAAATTCATTAATATTTCGCACAACTTTTGTCAGAAAAATTTCTTCAAAAAATGTACCAGTTACGAGGTAACTCTTACTGAAAATCTAATTCTAAATCAAAATTTTACGTTTCCGTGGATTTTACATGTAGTTTTATAAATTTGATCATCTGCGCCTGTCAATATTTTGACAGGAAAGAAAAAATATATCTAGTGATAATTATGTAATGGAAAGTCGTGTGCAGGGTACTACAGATATATGTATTTATAATATTTTAGGGTTATTGCGCTTAAAATCTGAAAATATGAAAAATATGTTATATTTATAAAAATTCTTAATTTCATTTTAAATAATTTTGATAAACAAAAAGAAAATTTTGCATATTAAAAAATTCTAAATCATAATTTTTAATCAATAAGTAATAAGTCTTGTAATCATTAAAAATTTCGAACTCGAGATATCAACGGATATACAAGTTTTGACCTTCCCTGAATCGATTGTGACTACATATTTTCGGAATGACGTCTGTCTGACTGTGTGGGTGTGTGTGCGTGTGTGTCAGTGTGTGTGTCTGTGTGTGTGTTGTCGAACGAAAAATTATGAAACTTCAAACTTAAGACTTAGACCTAGATGTGCACATCTTTTCTTTGAGAAGAATATTCAAACTGGAAGTTTACTTAATTCATTTTTTGTTCTATTTCCAATATCACTAGAACGGCTACACTTACGGCAAAAATAGTTATGTTCATAATGAACGATATTAATATTTCGCACAACTTTTGTTTGAAATTTTTCTTCAAAAAATTACCAGTTGCGAGAAAAGAGCTACGATATATCTATCAACCAAATATCTTGTTTACGTTGCCATGGATTCGCATGTCGCTTCTAAAATCGGATCATCTGCTATCTTGACAGGAAAACAAAATAGACTCAATTAGAAAAATGACATTTCAGGATATTTCTGTAGAGTATTGGTTAGTTTGATAGCTGGTTTAGGTTATATATATATATATATATATATATTTATATATATATATATTTATATATACATATCTAGTGAATACTGCGTAAAGGAAAGTCGAGTAAAGGACATTCCAGATATTTTTTTATAGCCTTTGGGTTACCAATATGAAGAAATCTTGTAGACATAATATATCTTAGAATATTGAGAGCTAGACGCATCGGTGCGTTGCACGTACCGAAATTTGTTTTTAGCTCGCCGTACGTAGTACCGAAGAGGCTTAAGCATTCGGTCGTGTGTCTGTAGCATTCTCGGATCAAAAAATAGAACGGGAAAGGCCTCTGTTCGCATTGTATATATTAATTATAAAGATAGCTGAAGGCCTTGTACCTAATCTTGTTTATTTTATACCACCGTAAATAAGCACAATGTTAAATTAGATGTTTATTATATAATTCAAATATGTGTAAACACTTAATCGGCGGACATAAGACAATTCAAAACACAAAACAAATCAGTTGTTTAATTGAACATTAATAATGTCAAACTTTTTATATTTTCTTACGTTTCAGCTTTTGAGTTCAATTTGATGAAACTTAGGTCAAAAATTGTATGATTATTTTGATTTATTCATTTCTTGGGTACAAACTCAGGTCTAATAACAGTTTTTGCAAACAAGCCATTATGCAAACATATTTTGATCCTGAGAAAGAAACTAGACTGAACACTATTGCTCTTTTGTCAATACTGTACGACGAGCTAAAAATCTATATTTTGGATTCATAGTACATCATACTTCAAGCGTATTGTGTCTAAATTTCGTAGTTTATAATATATTTATATATATATATATATATATACATATATATATATATATATATATATATATATATATATATATATATATATATATATATATACATGCATATATTTATATATATTTATAACATAGATTTTGATTATAAAAATATAATATATATATATATATATATATATATATATATATATATATATATATATATATATATATATATATATATGTATATATATACATATATATGTATGTAAAAATAAAGTTATATAAATGTAAGTTTTCAAATGGTTGGATATAGTACATAAAACTAACATATGTGAAAATATGACTTTTCAAGCGTCATTAAATGGTATTATGATCAAAATATGACCAATGAATAATTGTTTACCGGGCACTGCGTTGTACCGCCAAAGTACAAGTTGTAATGTTCGATCGCAGAAATATAGGACTTCATTTAAAATATATATTTCATTCCGAAAATACGTATTCAATCTAGCAATCATATATAAATTTGCAAATTTACTTATAAATCAATGATTGCTTCAACTTCAATCAGTGTCTATCAAAGGAATCACAAAAACCTATCTTGTAGATAAAGACGGTATTTTCTTCACTAAGAGATTCATAGCATCAATGATTCAAATGAACATTATACGAACAGTATTTGTTTGATTGCATTCAATTCACTCAATTTACATATGATAATATACCATGAATAAAACAGATACGATTTCGAATAAATAGTGCTCCCGCATTTGATCATCTTGATATATCATAAATATGACATAATATATTATTACCATTAATCCATTCTGGTAATCCGTATATTGAGTACTTGATTTCTATGGTAGAACTGCGGTGAAAGTTCTATCTACAAAGCAGATTATTTGAAATACGCAGATTACTGTGTATTTCAGGTACCGCCTCAATTCTCCTGTGTTAAATCATGTGTAATAATATGCATATAATCCGATGAACACATTCAAGAAATAATGTAAAAAATATTGTTATTAGAAATAGCCATATTTGTAGTAAAATTACGTTAAGAAGTTTAACCTGTCTATACTGAATTCATTCCAGATGTTTGCATCACACAATGTTAAACAAGTAACTATACATAACATCATTAATATAATAACCCAGAAATGTTTGTATGTGAGTGAGTGTGTATGTGAGTGAGTATGTGAGTGTGTATGTGAGTGTGTATGTGAGTGAGTGAGTGTGTATGTGTGGAACGCTTTTTTGTAAAAATGCAGATTGGCATAGACGGGGATCGAACTCACGACCTCCAGGGTGAAAGGCATGACACTTAGCCACTGCACCATGGCGACTGTTAATTATGTTATAAAAAATTATCAAATAGTTTATACTAAAATAAAACAATCACTACGATTCTGAAGTTCAGTCTGCTTTGAAATAGACAAAAACGAATCAAACGTCAGAATGAAATGTCAAAAAAGTTTTTGTGATAAATCTTCAATTCAAAGTTTAATCTTAAGTTTAAGGGGAGTAGCATGCTATAATTTCTATTTTTAGGTATATAATATGAAATAAGTGCATATTATTGCCTATTTAGCATATATTTTTAGCAAATACGTGTTTCTGTACATTTATTTTAATTCATAGTTAATATTTTTCACTTCAAAATGGCCAAGAAGCAGTGATTTTTAAAAATATGAGTTGCGGTAAGATTTTATAGTTGGTCAAATTATAATAACTGCAAGTAAGTAAATTTATAATTCTGATTATTAGAGAAATAAAATCTTGAAGAGATAATACAAACATATTTAGAAACATGTTTGGTTGGCAATTTTATTCTTTTATTTTTGATGGCACAATCCATTCTATTATTATCACTTTTAAAACTGCCGTTGTGACACTGCATCAGATTAATACTGCAAAATTCAGAATCTAGCCTGATTATTTAATTCAAAAACAATAATGAATTAAATGTCAAATCATTAAAAATGTTGTGTAAAAAGGATTTGTAATACATATTATTTGAATAATCGATTCAAATAATAAACAGCAATCGTAAGTAAATTTATAATCCTGTTTTTTATATACAATCATAGAAACTGTCTAAATGATACAACACATATGCACCATACAAGGTTAAAATCAAAGTTAAACAAAATTTTGTTTAAATTTATCGGATGTTACACAGTGCATGATAAGCGATCGATTAGTTAATCTCAGCATAGTGATCTAAGAACAAAATAGCGTTCAAAGAAAGAAGTCGATTTTTTCTTTATTATTATTTGCGATGTGGGAATTTGTATTACTATTATAGTCAAACGATACAAAATGAAGAAAAACCGTGTTATTATTATTAAATTACATGAAAATTCGTCATCAGTCAAAACTGACCTATGTTCTGTATATCATATGGGCACATGGTGCCCACGGGTGACCCTAGTTGTGAGTATAGTAAGAAAAATATTGCTGTTTCCTAGTTCATTGAAAGGCAGTATCAAATAGCTGTAACTTTGGCATATTTAAGAAAAATGTTACTCAGAAATTTGTTTCGCGTTTTCTTTTCTATACACACTTGTATAATGCTTCCTTAGTCAAATGGTCCTAAAGGAAATGAAATATTTAGTGAACATAACAATTTTGTTATTTTTAAAAATAAATTGTACAATTTATTAGTGTATGGTATATATATATATTTAAAATTAGATATAATTTCTTCAAAAGGTAGTGGTTATATACATGTTTTATTCTTATAATTAATAAATATTACCAAAAATAATTAACACTTAATATAACACTCATAGAATTAAAACGTATTGTCTTCTGCCCTGATTAAATATAAACTGTTGTTGCTTTTATGTGTCGGTGTTTTAAAAAAGTAGATCATATTATGAAGCAACTTTAAAAGTTCATCTAAAAAAATACAACAACTTGACAATTCCCAAAAATGTAAAAATACAAATTTCAGTGTCACGAGTTCTTGAACAGGAAAATTAACTAAAAAGAAATGAAAGGCAGAATACACGGAATTTGTAGTAATCTATTTTGGAAATGATCAGACATTCGAGCCTAGTCACTGGTTTCTGTGGTGACACTGCACACGAGCGACCGACCAACCGGTTGGTTCGTGGTAGGCCTTTTTTATCGTTCGACGCACTGCGACGGACCGTTCGGTCGTGTGTCTCTGATTCATGGACTCGGCGTCGACACCGGGGCCGGATTCGCAGGAGAAACTCTCTAGGAAATAAAATATTTGATACATTACCACGTCGACTCGATGTCTGTGCCATGTGTATCATATTATCCAACTATAGACACATTTGCGATTTTTGACATAGAATCAGCATCGTTCCAAAGATTCAAATATTTTCTATTTCTTTTACGGCCAAATAACTCCCTTAAATATAATTCACAAACATTTAATTAAAAATGCCTTTAGCTCGCCGTATTACATATTCAGTGGATGATTTTATTTATAAAGAAAATACACACTTAAGTATATGAGTTATATATATATATATTCTTGGAATCATGGCGACAAGACAAGAACTTAAACCTAAAAAAATTGTGAATATCATTTAATACTTAATGATACACTGCCAAATACAATACATTATAATGGATGACGAAAATATAATAATTATACATGTATTTGTAAATAAATGATAATGTTTGTATCGGAATATTTGTAAATATCCCCAGTATCCTTAATTAAAATGCAAATTTTTGTATAAAGTTCAAATGTCGACGTTTTCATTATTTTAGCAAATGTAAATGATGGACGAAACGATCAATATAATTTATTTTAGTTTTGCTAGTTTTTATTTTTAGCCGCGGGAACTATTTTAAAAATGGAACAGGGAAATGCACTGTGGTAATTGAGAAATAATAACTGGCATACGATCAAAACTCAAAAACTGATGTCAATTGATGTCTGCCGCATTATCATAAATACATATATAAATAAACAAACACTCTATATAAATTGGGTTCTACCCAAATAATTGAAAGTTGTGGTTTGTTGTGTTGGTAACATATCACAAAATGGTAATCACGCAAGCTCGATGCATTAATATGTTTTATAGAAACTGATATGACAATATACTAAAATTATGTTGTCTTTACTTTATTTCTACGAAGTAATAAGTAAGTATAGGGATCTCCAAAAAATTCGAACTTGAGATTTCAATATACACGTTTTGAGCTTCCCTGAATCGAATGTGATTATTTTCGGATGAACGTCTGTGTGTGAGTGTGGGTGTGTGTGGGTGTGTATGTGTGTGTGTGTGAGTGTGTGAACGTTCTATAGCCGAAAGTGTCGAACGTAAAATTATGAAACTTCAAACCTAAGACTTGTATAGAGTCTAGTTGTGCACCTCATATTTTTGAAAAGATAATTCAAACCGGCAGTGCATGTTTACTCTATGCATTTTTTGTTCTATCTCCATCAGTAGAACGTCTGCACATACGGCAAAAAAGTTAAGTTTATAATGAAATATATTAATATTTCGCACAACTTTTGTTTGAAAAGTTTATTTAGAAAATGAACCAGTTTAGAGAAAACCGCTACCGAAAATCTTGAGAAATTTGTTTACCTTGTCATGAATTTGTATGTAACTTAGTAAATCGGATCATCTGCACCTTTCAATATTTCGACAAGAAAACAAATAGACTCAATTAGATAAATGACATTTCAGAATATTTCTGTAGAGTATTGGTTAGTTTTGATAGCTAGTACTTCTAAACCATTACAAATTTTTATTGGTATAATTTTCCACCCATTCACATATAAGGTAAGCTTGGTTTTCATATTGTTTCTGTTGGATTATTATTTCCTTATATTATATTTTTATAATCAATAAATATTGATGATACAATATTTGATAACATAATAAGATAATTGGTACAATTTCAGTGTTTTACTGTGACATATTGGTATTTTGTAACAGTGTGTTTGGAATATATATAGATAATGAAAACTATGTAAAAGAAAGTCCCGCGTTGGCCACAACCCATTTTCTTAATAGCTATTAAATTAATGAAGTAAGTAAGATTTTATTTTCTTGACAATAGCATTGGTCGTTTTACCACAAATCTCAGGTTACCACACCAAAACTCATCTCAGTTCAAATTTAAAAATGTACCTTTTAATTAACCACAGCATACCCCAGAGTAAAGTGAGATCAAACGATATTCTCAAATCTCTTACTATTCCCCAACAGATAGTGTGAAGTTCGAATTTGTCCGCTTGAATTTTATTATGGAACTCTCAGCTCATATCACAGTATATCACAACTGAGTTTGAGTGAAGTAAGGGGAGATTAGTTGTAAAGTTACCGTTACTTATATGATATTTAGGAATGCAGTCTTTTTCTATTTTAAATATTTCTTAAAACTCCCATGGGGCTGTGAAAATTTATGGTTTAACTTAATGCGGCGCAGGGTAACGATTTCGAGTTTTCTTAGTTTTGAATTGTCTTTTACTTCCATTATTGTGCTTGTTGATGTGGTTGATAATAAACTGAGTTTTTCAGCATCCCACAGCTGCCACTAGATACGGGAACGGGAATCGTGAAGGTTCGGCGAACCGATAAATACGGGACGCAGAACGGAGGTGTCTAGCTACTGCCGGAAGACCCATGGCTGCCACTAGTCACGTAAAACGGAGTAAAGTGCAAAGTTACAGATACTCACCTCGAGACTTGCAGATAGCTGTATCAGAAGTTGACTAGGAGACCCACAGTCAAGACACTGATACATACTGCCTTGAATCACTTCTGGAGTTTGTATTTATACCGAGGAAGTTAATTAATCGTACCTTATCTTGCATAAAATGGCAAAACATGCCTAAATAAAAGTAAAAATTGCGATATACTCGGCCGCGGTTTGAACCGGATACCTCTGCCGTGGTACGCCCGGGCTTTACCGTCTGAGCCAGCGTACTTGATGGTTATAATAGGCAGAACTTCGTCAAAATACTAATTATTTTGCTCCAAATGCGAATAATAAGTTGTAGTGAATCGTATACATTACAAAGATACGTTCCAAACTCAATTTCTTGAAAAATGGAGATTGCTGCCTTGGATACTATACGCCTCATATAGTCAATGTAAACCTTTAAGCAAAAAAATTGTATTTCATTGTTACAAAGGATTTGGTCATAAAATCAAGCAGTATTTTAACTGGAAAGCTGGTGGCCGACCACCAAAATATCGCAACGTACATTTGATTAACACAGATATTACACTTTCCGAATCAAATATGACACGACGGTTACAATTAATACATTCGCAAACGAAACTGAGAGTAATGAATGCTTCGTGGATAACGGAGCATCAAATCATGTTACAAATCGAAAGGATTTATTCCATGACTTTGTAATGTTCGAAACACCACTGCAGTCACAACAGCAAATGGATATGCCATTTCTGCAGTTGGTAAAGGTATAATTACAGTAGAAGCAGGTGTCAACGTTGGGAGAAAATTTTGTTATCGGAAGATTCGTGTGTACCAAATATTTAAATAAAATTATTTTCCGTTTTATATTCACTGGACAAACATACATCAAATCAGTTTGTTTCAAAAGTTGAAAACTGAAAATTGCTAATCAATGACTAAATCAAACTTGTTGGTTTTAGAAATAGGTTTGATGGAGTTTATAAATTAATATCATGAGATATTAATCCAATAAGTTCTGCTGAAATAAATATATTAAGTAATTATGACCAGTTACAACTATACCATTAAAGAATCAAAGCAAAAGACATGTCATGGTTACAATCCTCCGAAAATTTGGAATTCATGTGGAGATTGATCGTTTGGTGAGTGAAGGGTGGTGAGAAACAAAAACTAACTATCACATTCATACCAGAGCAAAATGGTTGTAGCGAGAGAGATAATAAAATCATTGTTATAATAGTGTGCGCAATGATGTATGTTCATGAGAAAATTCCACAAGAATTATGGGCTACAATTATCAATACTGCTGTATATATTTAAAATCGAACTAAGCAGTCAAGCATAGATGGAAAATCACCATTCCAATAATGGATGAAAAAGAGATCAAGTAAAAAACATTTACGAATAGTAGGTTGCACATGCTATGCACACAGTCGAAAACAGCGACAGGAGCAGATGGATATGAAAGCTGAAAAGGTATTTTCATAGGTTTCGATAAAGCGATGGTTATCATATTTGGAATAAAGAAAATAATAAATTGATCCGTTCAAGAGATGTTGTATTTCTAGAAAAGACATTGCTGAAGAGTGAGAATATTGAAATCCCAGTAAATGATATCGCACCTGTAATCGAAGAATTAGCCTTGGGGGATGAGTTAACAATGAATCATGAAGACAATGAAATGGGGAAAGAAAGAGTAATGGCTCGTTTGGGAATGAATCTTCGAATTCAACATAATTATTAGTCCACCAGATAAATTCAAGGATTATGTGTTGTCGTTAATTACAAATGCATGAATTGAACCTGATTCATACTCGGCTGTAATTAGAACTGTAGTACTAGAAAATTGGTAAAGTGCTATGGATGGAGAAATAGAATATCTAGCAGAAAATGAAATATAGATTTTGCAAAATTTTCTCGAAGGACGAAAGGCAATTTCTTGATATTGTGTACAAAATAAAATCAAATCCAGATGTGTCAATTGATAAATTCAAGATTAGATTAGTAAGAAAAAAAGGTTTTTCCCAAAGAAAAGGATTGAATTATAATCAAACCTTTATTCCAGTAGCAAGACTTTGAACGATAAGAACACTGATAAGTATTGCTGCAAATGAACAAATAATACTAACCCAAATGAATCTACTGCTTCTTTGAATGGACAACTGTAGGTAGGAGACAACCAGAAGGATATGAAGATGAAGCTGGTCGTGTGTGTCGCTCAAAGAAAGTTTATAAACACCAAGATGCTGGAATAAAAGATTTGCAGGTGTTTTGATGCAATTAGGGTTCAACAAATGTAATGCCGATCCATGAATATTTTTCAAGGGAAAGGGTTATATTAAACTTCTTCTAGCATTGTATATTGATGATGGATATATAACAGCCACAGATAGAATATATTTTGACAAATTCATACCATATCTGAAGACAGAGTTAAAAACAACATCGAAGCCTGAATCATACTATCTGGGTTTGGAGTTGGGTTATAAGCATGATGCTTCAATAAAAATTCATCAAACATCGTATCAAACAGGAATACTTTAGCATTTTGGAATGAGTGAATGCAAAGCAGTTTCAACACCAACTATCAAAGACAGTGAAAATGCAGGGAAAGTTGAAGTCACTGATAACGGAAACAATGAAAACTTTCGGTATAAGCAAGGAGCTGGAGCATTAATGTATTGGATTCAGAGAAGGTCAAAACATGTATATCCGTTGAAATCTCGAGTTCGAAATTTTTCATGATTACAAAACTTACTTATTACTTCGTAAAAGAAAGTAAAAAGTTTATTAACATCTTTTATTGTAGAACATCCTAGAATTATTAATGTATTCCTAGGGCAAGTAACAATGGGGACTCCAAATTTTGGGAACCAATGACTCCAGAAGTATACGGGCGATAGGATTTATACTGCTAGCGGATTCATATGGGATACAAGAGAACAATTAACATCCTTGTATATGAGTTATATATATTTTTCGATGAAGGGCGATGAGACACGAATGTTTGGTTTAGAAATTCCTTTGATTCGAAAATGCTACAGTTACACATACGAATGCTATAGCTCTTCTGTACTTCGTACGGCGAGCTGTAAACTATATAATATTTGGAAATAAATGATCATGAAAGTCAAGTTAGGGGATTAAGGGAAATTATTTGAAACGGTATTTTAATATTTCGACTAATATGTAGTCTATATGTGCAACGGTATTGGCTGTAGAGCGTTTACATAACACACACAGGCGCCATTGAAACAAGCATAAGTCAAAATTCAAAATTATGATATTTAATAACATATTTCGGGCTTTGGGTTAACAATAAGAAAAAATCTGGTAAACATAAAGTATCTTAGAATTTTTGAGTGTTTTCAATAAATTTATAAGGGCAGTATTAAAGGGGCACCCTATATCTCGGGAAGTATACGGGCGATTGGATGTAAAGTGCGAGCCGATTCAAATGGGATGCCAAATAATAAGTGTACCAAATTTGGTGTGGATCGCTGCAGTACCTTCAGAGGAGTAGAGGGTACAAATTTGGTCTTACGAGCGACAGTGCGACGACTAACATCCAAGTACATAAGTTTTTTGGATTCTAGGCGACGAGATAAACGGTTCTTGCTAATGACATTTTTTGAACCAGGAATGCTACAGACACATAAGCGAATGCTTTAGCTTCTTCGGTACTTCGTACGGCGAGCTAGAAATAGGCAAATTTGATAAAAATAATATGGTAAAATGTTTTTGTAATAACAATATATACTCTCCTTATACTTAGCGTATAAGAAAGTTAAATCAGTACTTTAAGCTTAAGAATCATAATTAGATAATATTTGAAGTCATTTACGGGTTTCCTGAACCATTGTACAAACGAGTAGTGCTCCAACACAATCAATAATAGCGGTTATATCAAACATCTCCAGTTTTAATTAGTCTATTGTCTTTAAAAAGCTATTTTTGAATATACACTTTCAGACTCTCGTTGTATTGATTTAAATAAATCCTTTCAAATATTGCTATATGCAATCTTTTACGAGCTAAATGGCGAAATGTACACTGAAAGAATAATCGGATACTTATCAACGTCTCGCCACGATTTCATTGACATTTATGAATCCCCATAGACAACTTGAACACAATTATATTTTGCACCTGTTGATTACAATGAAATCTTTCACAATAGTTAACATATTTAGAAAAATAAATCGGGTTATAGCCATCACAGAACCCCCTTTTACGTTTTAGTAATAGGCTTATAGATATAAATTTAAATAAATTAAAAAATATAAATTTTAAAATTTAAAGAAGTTGCTCGAATATTAATATACGGAATGTGTTTTCGTTCCATTATTCAAATTTAGCATCAGAAAATTTCAAATTTGTCAATGGTTGTCATTTCAGGGAAGCTCAAAACGTGTATATCCGTTGAAATATCGAGTTCGATTTTTTTGGTGATCCCTATACTTACTTATTACTCTGTAAATGAAAGTAAAAACGGTAAAAGTACTCTCAAGACCAAGATTCTTAATTAGATTAGTCAAGACAAGACCAACACTGTGGTAGGGTTAGGTTAGATAGGTATTTTAATATTTATTTAATAATAACTATTCCAAATGTAAAATCTGCGTGTGGTGATATTAATAGGAAAGGTTGGAAAAAGTAATTACTTATGATTGAGTACTAAGTGTGCTTTTAAGTGGTTAAATTTTCCGCGTGTTTAAATTATAAATCAACGCATAACAATATCAAACCAAGTTAACACATATTCGACCGAGTTTTTGTTCTGGAACAACGTTCAAATTAAATTTGTTTGTTAGCGCACCGGTATCGCGTTACAAAGCATTTGTAAACCGCTCGAAACAAAAACTCCTTGGAGCCATTTGCTTTCATGTGTACGTCACTAAAGTATTTATAAGTGTCAGGATTCCAGTTTACTTCAATATGAAATCCGTCACTATTTGTACATCATTTGAAGCGTATAGGTAAAAGATCAAGGAATGTCACATAACTATATTTATACTTTTGTGTAAAATGCATCTTAACATTTAAAACATAATTACTACTATTTTATAATAGCCAACTTAAAATATTATGCATCACTATTTGGATTATGTTAAATATTTTTATTATAATAACTTCCTTTATTTTGACTACTGTGGACAAGATGAAAGTAAGAAGTTGCGAAATATTTACAATCATTCATGCCTATTTCATCAGAGAGGTCACGAACCCTAACCGCCAGGTTTAGCTTGGGTCAGTTGATAGAACAAAACCATTTGACGGTTGCCGGCTATTATTTACTTACAACTTGATTTAATTGTTAATTAAAAAATAATTTAAACAAATTTTACTTTATACTCCCATATTATTGTCAAATTCTTTTGCTATTTGCAACGGGAGCATTCCATTATTGAATACAAGGAAATAAGATATAGTTATTCCAATAAATGACCTAGATTGTTGTATTCCGAAAATCAAGCATAGATATGAGCATCTATGCTCTTTGCTCGCCTTATAAGAAGTATATACGCGATCAGCATGTCATTGCACTGCCCATTGTAAGATACACCCATCAAATTTCGGGCATGCGTATACGTATCATATTTTAAATTTAAAAATAAAACATATTAAATATCATAATTTTGAATTTTAAAATATGCTCTAAAATTTATTTTATCGAAATATTCTACAAAAAATAGTAAAACATTTTATTTCTATAACATATTTTCAAATTGACAATAATAATTAAAAACCGCTACTCGTATCGCGTATATTAATAGGCGAGCTGGACGCATAAGTACATTGTACATAAGCTTGTTTTTCTAAGGGCAGTATTAAGAGCGGCTTCAACTTTTATGACTCCATAACTCCGGTAGAATACGGGCGTTAGGATTTGACATGCGAGCGTTTTAAATAAGATGCTAAAAAATATATGATGCAAATTTTGTTCAAGTTGCTCTAGTACCTTCAGAGGAGTAGAGGGCACAAATCTGCTTTTACGAGCGACCGAGGGAGCAACGACTAACATCCAAGTATGATTTCTATACATTTTATATTCAGAGCGAGGTTACATAACTTTTTGTACAGGAAATATTTTGATCCGGGTATGCTACAGACACACGATTAAATGCTATAGCTCTTTTGTACTTCTAATACTAAAAATATGTACTTGGTATTTACTTACAATTGTGAGTTCATTTTTTAAAATTCAGCAAATTTTGTTTGGTTTGTTGTTATTACGTAAAACCATTGTACACTTATTGTTATGTTTTAAATTACTTAATAATACTTTACATACATAACAATGGTTTTACGTAATAACAGCAAACTAAACAAATTTTGCTCAAATTTAAAAAATGAACTCACAATTGTTTGTTATTACCAAATACACATTTATTTGTGAATTTACATAAATTAAAAGTTCAATGTTTTCATAGTATGAATCCTGAAGAAGCAAAAAAGATATTTGCGAATTATAAAGATTCTAAAATTAAGGAGTCATAACATGGTTTTTGAGTTTCAGTTCTCATAACTATAATCAATTACAACCGCATATCCGTGAACTGGTTGACATTAGCTACGTAAAAGAAAGCCTCACACTTAGATTTTGCAATTTGAAATATTTTTTTGTAGGATTAATAAAAATTTAAAGGAGGTTCTAATTTTTGGCTCGTTGAGACCTGTACAGATGATAAGGTATATAATGTATACCAAATTTCATTAAAGTTTTCCTTTTCCTAATGACCTGTAAGGACGATTATATTTAAAGTACAACAAGAAATTCTTAGCTACTTAGGTTTTATGTTTAGTAAATTTCGTTGAAATCTGATTGGAATCTTCAGAGTAGTAGAGTGGTCACAAACTGACGGCTTACCGACCGAGCGACCGAGATACCTACATCCAAGTATTTTTGATTTATGGCGAAGAGACAAGAACTTCTTGTTAATAAATATTTTTGTGATCGAAAATGTTACAGACACTCGACCGATCCATTACATATCATTGTACATTCGATACGACCATCTAGTTATTAAACAATAGGGCGGGCAAATATTATATAAAAATTAAATGTAGTTTTATTTAATCGAAAATTACTACAAACCGTATTATATTTAACATTTTTTTATTCAGTGGAAATGAATTATTGCCTGAAAAATATTTCGATTTATATATGATTAGTTTCATATAGGAGAATTATGAACGTTGTAATTCATTACTTAATTGCTATGTATTATTAATGGAAATAATTTAAGGGCTATAAATGTCACTTGTAATATTGTTTACCATTAATTTTTATGTGCTTAACCATTTGAAATGAAATACAATTTATAGCATTTACGTTGGCAATCCATTTAACCACCATTCAATGTAGAAAATAGATGAGATACCGACAGTAACATCCTTAATTAATATTTAAATTTTAGTTGAGTTTAGGACTAATTAATGTGATTTTTTTTTTATAATGAATAGTTAGATAGAAAGAACAATGGAATATTTATTTATTTATTTATATATATATATATATATATATATATATATATATATATATATATTTATATATATATATAACCCAATGAGTTTAACAATTAGGTTTAAATAAACTTATTGTAAAAAGTGTCAAATATAAATGTTAAATATAGTCAGAAAGGGAAATATTGGTCGAAATATACCAACGATATTTCTTCCTCACTTTACCTTAAATATTCCAAAAATATACTTCATCGTTAAAAGAATTACAATATTTTACAAAAATTACCTTAAACATTAAGGACTAATAATTAAGTTATTACTCGAATTCAGAATATAATATAAATAATTATGATAAACAAGATGTCATTGAACTGCAAGCAAATAACAATGATGAAAGTGTAAGTAAGATATAAATTTTGCTCGATTTGAATGAGTTCTATCATTTTTTAGCTAATAAACATCTACGAAAAACTAGTACACACGTATTTTTTTTTACAATTTATATAATTTTTAGTTCGTCGTACGCTAGCACATGGCAGCTTTAGTATGTATATTATTCTCGATTTAATTTATTTTTACAAAATCTGCTTGTCTCTTCACTCTGATTATATATGTGTATATAACTTAGGTACTTGGATAATTATTATGCATCAAGTGATTTTATACATTCTTTTTTAACAATTCAACCATTGATATGACTATTACTTTCTTTTACAGAGTAATAAGTAAGTATAGGGATCACCAAAAAAAATCGAACTCGAGATTTTAACGGATATACACGTTTTGAGCTTCCCTGAATCGAATGTGACTATTTTCGGAGTGACGTCTGTGTGTGTGTGTGAGTGTGTGTGTGTGTGTGCGTGTGTGTGTATGTGAACGCTCTAGAGCCGAAACTGTCCAACGTAAAATTATGAGACTTCAAACTTAAGACTTGTATATGGTCTAGTTGTGCACCTTCTATTTTTGAAAAGAATATTCAAACCGGCAATGCATGTTTACTCTATGCATTTTTTGTTCTATCTCCAATATCACTAGAACGGCTGCACTTACGGCAAAAATTGTTATGTTTATAATGAAAGATATTAATATTTCGCACAACTTTTGTTTGAAAAGTTTCTTCAATAAATGTACCAGTTACGAGAAAACCGCTACCGAAAATTTTAAGATTCTTGTTTACGTTGTCATGGATTTGAATGTAGCTTAATTAATCGGATCATCTGCGCTTGTCAATATTTCGACAAGAAAACAAAATGGTCTGAACTAGATAAATGACATTTCAGAATATATCTGTAGAGAATTGTTTAGTATTGATAGTTACTACTTCGAAACCATTACAAATTGGTATTGGTATAATTTTCAACCCATTCATTTATAAAAGGTAAACTTGGTTTTCATATTGTTTCTGTTGGATTATTATTTCCTAATATTATATTTTTATAATCAATAAATATTGATGAAAACTACGTAAAAGAAAGTCCCGCGTTGGCCACAACCCATTTTTTTTTTTTCAATTTTGACTTTTATTAACATTGACTAGCCTAGCTGATTTAAGTCATTACCATATGTTATTTATAATAACTGATTATGGTGGTATATCATTCATAAGACATATCGCTTCGATATAATTTAATTTTAATATTGTTGTTAAACAAATCACTATTAACGATATATTAGATGACTGGTATTTCATAGTACTAGAAGATATACCGATACAACAAACTAATATTTGTGTGATGTGTGTTACAGAGCGACAGTCGCGTGTCGAGCCCGGAACACCACGGCCAGCCATCATCTCCTGCAATCTCTCGCTCCTCGAACACCAACAACACCACCACCACCAGCAGCAACACAAAAACCAAATCCAGCAAGAGTAATAGCGGCGGCAACAAAATGACCGTGAACTCGCAGTCGGGACCGACAGACGATCTCATCTCAACAGCGACAAGTGCACTACGTCGTCTACATTTCAAATCGGGTCGCATGTCAACAAAAGCCAGCACCACCACCACAAACACAAAAAGTGGATCAACTACCACCAGCGGTACTCAAGTTGTTCCTAAAGTTATCGTAATGGGAAGCAGCACCGCCTCGGAAACCACCATCAATACTAGCACAGAAAGCTCAAACACAATCATTACCACGATGACAGCTACAGATGGCGACGTCACAGAAGACAGTCTCGATTTAACAGAACCTGTCGATATCATGAATACAGAAAATATTTTTATTGACATTGCAAGACCAAGTCAGCCTCACACCCCAAAATCACCTGCTTGCATAGATGACAAGTTTAGTTTCGATCTGCCTGGAGATACACCCAAAACAGCTATCCACAACAATCGATTTGTATTTGATGAGCAGCCGGTTGATGTAGATAAGATGATGCTGAAACAAGTCGAAGCTTTGAACGCTGACGCACAGACACGACGGGCGTCAGTGAAATCGAAAGCGGAGTCTAGGAAATACACGTTTCAATCTGAGTCATCACAAAGTTCCGACGACTTAGAACGAAGCTCCCCGAAGATAAAACGCAGTCAATCACCTAAACATCACCGTTCTAAAACGTCTACTGCTGGTAGTGATGAAACAAATTCGCCTTCGCCAAAATCAAAAGCTGGTAAACGCGTGGGGCGCAACGGGAAGCATCGTTCACCACATCAAGCAGAGAAGTTCACGTACGACGAGAAGCATATAGCAAAATACAGGGAACGAGCGCGAATGACACCACCGCTGCCAGATTTACGCGTGGACTTCTTCAGTGAACATGTGTCTGACGGCGCGTCGTCAGACGGTCTGCTGTTGCCAGCAGCATCTACGGAGAAACGTGGCTCGGTGTGCTTGAACAAGTGTCTCAGAGAGGTGGGGGCCAGTCTGGATGCAACGTCACCTATAAACGTAACCACGAACCCCATGGACGGATCAGTGCAGCAACAACAAGCTTATGTACACCATCACCATACGCATCATCATCAGCAGCAGCATACCCCGTCGCACCAATCGCAACACTTTCGGAAGGCTACAATTGTTGTGCAGCAGCCGTCGTTGTCGCTGGACCACACCAACGTCAGTACTATTTTGTTACGGAACGGTGCTGAGTTCGTGTCGAACGTAGAGACTGGTGGTAAAGTGTGTTTGTTGAAGCAGCGTGAAGACAACATGAAGCAGTTGCTAGATGTCGCGAATACCCTCACTCAAGAGGAGATTCATGACTTTGAGATGAGGTCAGTAATTTGCTTTCTCACAACAATAGATTTATGGGGGGGTGCCATCATTGAGCAGGGGTGTCGTGAGAACATTTAAGAGAAGGCACCCCTCTTATTTAATTTGAACCCCCCCTCCCCGTTTTTTCCTAAAATATACACAGTAGATTTAGATACCTATGGAACATAAAAATTCCAATTTTATATTGATAACAATACAAATACGGCGGGAAAATTAACGATTTATTAAATTATAATTCACTGCTCATCTTAATAATTCTGTTTATATATATTACTTTGTATTATTATGTACAAAAATTATATTATTTGTTTTACAAATTAAATACGAATAATAACAAGCAAGTCTACATTGTATGAAAATGAAGAGTATTTGATATTGTGCACACTGCCGCTCTTTCCAATAGATAAATATCTGGAGTGGCCTGTACTCGACTTTCTTTTGCGCAGTTTTCACTTAATATAGATATATGTATATATATATGTATATATATATATATATATATATATATATATATATATATATATATATATATACTGCGTAAAAGAAAGTCGAGTGCAGGCCACTCCAGATAATTTTTTGACAACTTCGACGAATATTATGTCGCCATATTGGTCAAAAATAAAAAAAATATGTTTTAGTTAATCGTATCTTCGGGCCTCAAACGCAGGAGCGCAACAATTATCCTATTCAGTTGCGTCATACAAAATGTGAAACATACTCAGTGTAAATTTGAAAGTCTAAAAAATGCTATTATTTAATAAATAAAATATATTTTCTCAAGAAATCCATTGATATTAACTTTCATGGACGAAGTCGCAAAGAAGTAGTATTGTAATCATGAAAAATACGCGATTTTTACGGAAATACATATTTTGACCATTTCTGATTCGAATCTGCCTATTTTCGAAAAGATGTCTGGGTATGAGCCAGTGTGTGTGTCAAATACATTTTGGCTTATAATTAACAAGTTTTATTATGAACTATTATCATCGAATTGCAGGAATGCATCTAATGTTTTCGATCTTATTCTATGTCTGCCATTTTGTCAATCAATACCATTTATATAACTAAAACTGCAACATTGATTATTAATAATTGCATAAGTTGTATTACCTGCCATCATTTTTACTTTCTTTTACGAAGTAATAAGTAAGTCTTGTAATCATGAAAAATTTTGAACTCGAGATTTCAACGGATTTTCATGTTTTGACCTTCCCTTAATCGATTGTGACTATTTTCGGAATGACGTCTGTCTGTCTGTGTGTTTGTGTGTGTGTGTGAACGCTCTAGCGCTAAAACTGTCGAACGAAAAATTATGAAACTTCAAACTTAAGACTTTTATATGCCTTAGATGTGCACCTCTTATTTTTGAATAGAATATTCAAACCGGTAGTTCATGTTTACTCTGTACATTTTTTGTTCTATCTCCAATATCACTAGAACGGCTGCACTTACGGCAAAAATAGTTATGTTCATAATAAAAGATATTAATATTTCGCACAACTTTTATTTGAAAAGTTTCTTCAAATATATTATAAATATGTTGTTTACGTTGCCATGGATTCGCATGTAGCTTATAAAATCAGATCATCTGTTATTTTGACAGGAAAACAAAATAGACACAATTAGATAAATGACATTTCAGAATATTTCTGTAAAGTATTGGTTAGTTTGATAGCTGGTTTTGGTTATATATATATATATATATATATATATATATATATATATATATATATATATATATATATATATATATATATATATATATATATATATATATATATTGAGAAAGTCGAGTAAAGGCCACTCACACTTTTAATTATATATTCAATGTACTTTTATCCAATAGCAAAATTTAAACTATATGGAAATAAAATAATCCTATGTTTGGTTTTAAATTCAGCCTACGATAGCTATGGAACAAAATTGTTTTGTATCTAACTAAAGGCGGTATCACATTACGAGGATATCGATAGTTTGACATCGATTTTGCGATGTTTTTTCAATTTTCCGATGTCATTTCTAATGTGATAGGGAGCAAATAATAGGTGTTTAAATATGAAACGTTTTCGTATTCCTTGGCTTACCGGTGTCCAATTATCGACATCGAAAAATTGAAAAAACATCGCAAAATCGATGTCAAACTATCGATATCCTCGTAATATGATACCGCCTTAAGGAAAAGTAAATAGAAAGTAACCAATTTTAAAAGTGATTTTTCAGTAAATTGTACATTTATCAAAAAAACTTCTAAAACAAAAATTTGCAAGATATTTCAATATCGTCAACATTTATAAGAATTATTTTTCATACCATTTCCTGGCTATTGAAATAATGGCAGAAGTAACTATTGCATCCAGATAAGATATGGTTTTCAAAAATTTGAGGTGCGCGAAATTGAGATTAAAATATCATTAATTTATCTTCAACAGTTTTGGCTATAGAGCGTTCACAAGCACATTCACGCAGACGTCATTCCCAAAATAGTCGGTTTTGATTCTGCAATATAATTTTGTTTTAATTTCAAGATCGTTACAGACATACGATCGATTTTCATACATACTGTACGACGAGCTAAAAATACAGAGTGTACCGGTAGGCGTTAATGGGTTAAGTTAAAAATAAAATTCTGTTTATAAATACATGATATATATTAATATAAAACCAAATATTATGATTATTTTGAGATAACAAACTAAGCGCTTAATCCTTTGGAAAGAGAATTTACAAAACAAGTTTTAACACATAATAATCTGCTTGAGAGATAATTTATCTTTAAAATTAAATAAAAGTGTCAAATATTTGGAGCTGGCAACACACCAATTACGTTTGATATCACAATATTTAGAATATTTTTGCTGTTCTTTCCAAGAGGCACATATTTGTCATGTTACTGTCATAACTCACATATTGATCGAAAATATGATATTAGTAACCTAAATAAAAACGTATCGCAAACAAATTTATTATTCGTTTGTTTTCGAGTAAACGATGCATATTTTGCATCGCAAATTTCACAAACAACAATTTTAAATTATGAACGGCAGACGCCGTGATTTTTGTTCGCGATCACGTTGCCTCACTCCGTGTAGAATTCGTCAATATTAATGTATTTTCGGATATGTTTAAAAATAAACATCGCATTTACAAAAATAAATGGAATAGTTGTATAGTTGATACAGCCATATATTTCTTATTCTTTCTTGAACGACGACTAAATGAGTATTATAATTATGAAATATTTCAAACATAAAATTTATATGGTAATACTTGTTTTGTGCTAGATATTGGCTATTTTCTAAATTATTAATATGTGTGTAAATATAAACGCTATGCAGCAAGCAACTGCAGAGGATGAAATTATTGAACTTTACTTTTAAATTTTGTATGCAGCCCCGAAATAACCCATACAATTGTTGGACAACAAAGCCACTACCAGATGTTAAAGTTAAATTAGTATATATATTTTTAATTTTTTTCATGGTTACCTTATACACTTAATTGTTTCATGATAATTGCAGTGTCGACGAAGGTCGAGATGTAAAACAATTTCATAAATATCTTATCGGAATATTAATTATCTTTCTTATTGTAATAAAAAAATCTAAATAACCACAACATATCAATACACATTCTTCGATTACATATGTACAAGAATGTTCAGTGTGGGGAACTGTAGGCTTCTTTAATTAAAAGTTTGCAGATATCTTTAAACATAAATGTATAATTTGTCATAAAATAGAATGACAGACTTTTCAATAATATTAGGTCAGTGAAGATAGACTTCAGCTTCGAAATAAATAGGAGACAACTAAATATTTTACAATGAGTTTTTCCAGGATTGTTATTAAAACAGCTGACTAAACTTATTGCATATGCGATGTCAGGTCTTCATACTTGTGCAGCGTACATGATACTACCTACAGCTTCTTGATATGGAATATCATTCATCGCAGCTTGTTCTTCTTCGTTTCTGTACGTACGTTGGTCGCTATTTTGCTAATTATGGTCCAAATGGACCACCCGAGGATCAATTTTTAGACAATTTAATATACTTTAAAACCCATATTTCTTTTTTTTTTCAAACATTTGGGACCAGAGTTATGCTACCGCGCGCCTAAATTGAGCTGCCCACTTTGGATCTGGATATCTTCGCCGGGGCTGAACGTACCCGACTTTAAAAAATACCTTATGAAAGAGAAAAGTTGAATAAATACGATACAAAAAAACCGGATGCGAATATCTCAAACGTACCCTGAGAAAAAAAATGTTAAAAAACAGCTTTTAGTTTGTTCTCAAAAGGTGAATGCCCCCTTAAAGCTTCTTTTATGATCAGCGGGTCGCTTGATTCGTTAGAAGTTGCCATTGCTACATACTTTTTCACTGGTTTCGGAATTCTGGTTGATCTTCTGGGAATCATGATGTTGTCTGAAGCTGAGTGTGATTCTTCTTTTTCTGGATTTTGTATTGTCGAAACAACGGAATATTCGTTTGCAGTAGATTCGTTGTTGGTAAATTCAGTGATTGGTTCTTCATCCCCCTCCACTGAATCACACAAGTCTTCAGAAATCTCTTGTTCTAGATTTGTTTCTTGACGTCACTGCACGTTTGTGGACGATTCTGCTGAGTCGAGTTCTCTGACTTGTAATATAAATTCGGCTCGCCCGCCGCGTCGTTTACACGAATACTCTCCTGTGTTGTCGGTGACCTACCGTTGGCGTACTTACGAATTATTAATTATCTTATGTGCTGTACACTACAATACCTTAAACAATAATCGTACGATCACGATTATCTGCTTTACTAGGGTATCCCGTGGGCACCGTGTTCCCATATTGTATACAGAATATAGCACAATTTTGACGAGTGGCAAATTTTTTTTAAATCATGGTTACAATATATAAATAAAGTATTGTTCACATAAGGTTAGTGCGGTTGCAGTGTAGAAATTAGTGTAGCGGTAAAAGTTCGTCTTGTGTACCCAGTTTTATCATTCACATAAAAACTTAGTGCAGTTGCTATTGCAACAGTAGTGCGAAAGTTTACAAACCCCAAACTCTTGCATTAATCCAGTCAATAGAACGGTCTCATTTTAATGCACGCGTAGTAAGTTTATATCTATTGACAGATATCTAACCTACAAAAGTTTCTTGTGCTGCCAGGATCTACATTGCAGCTCCCAAACATAAACACATTAATTACTGCTGCCATCCTTTCATTTTAATATTTACAATAACAAATATACAGTAAAATGTATATGATACCTCTTTCCTACTAATCTAACATATGTAAAGGTTCGTAAGAAAATTCAAATACACTAATTCGCACTAATCATACGGGAATGATGCCTATATTTACAGATCTATACTACTTTAACACTGCACTAATAACTGCTCTACTGCACTAATCTTATTTGAACGTTTTGTATTTTCGTTTTTTTTTCTCCGTACAGTATTGACCACATAAGATTTATTTATATATATATATATATATATATATATATATATATATATATATATATATATATATATATATATATATATATATATATATATATATATATATATATATGTAGCTAGGTTTCAATGTAGAAATTGGTGTGGCGGTAAAAGTTTGTCCATCTCATCAAAACTTATTACAGTTGCTACCAAATATAAGTGACAGTTTTTTATTTATTTATTATTTATTTAAGCTCCAAACATTTACATGGTATAAGGAACCTTTAGTAAAACAATTAATAATAAAATATAATACAAATATACAACAAAATAAACATAGAAAATAAACATAGAAAATAAAATATAAATAGAACATCAATACATTAACTACAACTAAAATACATTTTCCTTAACATAAAATTTTAATTTATTTTTAAAGAGTGTGTAATTTTTTATATTTTTTATTTCTTTCGGTATACCATTGAATAATTTTGAAACATTATGACCAAAATTTTTTCTACCTTTATTAGAGTTAATGTTATTTAAAAATAAGTTATTATTACCCCTAGTGTTATGATTATGGTAGCAATTGTTTTCTTGAAAATCCAAATTACTCTTCTCTATATTATTCAAAATTTTGTACATCATTTTCGTATTTTCAAAAAATTTTAGTTGATTTAAATTTAAATGATTTGATAATTTATAAATGTGGTCAGAAGGAGTTAAATAAGAAAAATGATATATGGCTTTAATGCATCTATTTAAAATTCTACTAACTAAATTAAAATTATTTTTTGAGCATAGGCTCCAAATTGTTATCAAATAAATTATATGGGATTTAACATGCGCGTGGTAAATTAAATTTGAAGAAAAATGATCTAGTTTACCACATCTAAAAATTGCACCTGATAATGGGATAATTTTTTTTTTTAATTTTGTTTATGTGCTCTGTGAATGTTAATTTGTCATCTAAAATAATTCCTAAATATTTGACATGTTTTGATTGTTTTATACACTTATTATTAATTTTAACATTTAAACTAATTTCTGATTTATTTTTTTGCTTAAAAAGCAAAAATTCAGTTTTATTAACGTTTATTGTTAATAAATTACTATTTAAATAGTCACTATATATTTTTAAATTTTGGTCAATCTTCTCCTCCAAAATTTGTTTCATTTTATCTTTAAAGAGGAGAACAGTGTCATCAGCAAAAATAATATATTTTGAATTCCAATTAATCTCCCGCAAATTTTGAATATATAATAAATACAGAAGTGGTCCTAAAACTGAGCCTTGAGGTACACCCGTAGTTATTGTAAAAGTATCACTAAATTGATCATAAATTTTGGTTTTTGATTTTCTGTCTGATAAATAAGATTTTATTAAATTTAAAGATATCCCTCTTATGCCCAAATTTTCTAGATGTCTTAATAAAATTTTATGATTAACCGTATCAAAAGCTTTTTTTAAATCCACAAAAACTGCAGCCACGTAACAACCTTCTTCAAGACCTTTATTAATATAGTCCAACAATTCCAAAGCTGCGCCCTGAGTGCTACTATTATTTTGAAATCCAAATTGTTGACTGTCAAAACCGACTGTATTTTGAATAAAATTATAAATTCGTATTTTTATTACTTTTTCAAATAATTTAGAGAAATTGTTAACTAGAGAAATTGGTCTATAATTGACAGGATCTTCTTTGTTTCCAGATTTAAAAATAGGTTTAATTAAACTTGTTTTTTGACATTGTGGGAATACACCATCTTCTAAGAAATTATTATAAATGTTAGGGAGAATGGACGACAACTTGTCGCTTAAAATTTTTAGATCTAACGAACTAATTGTGTCAGGTCCAGGACTGCTATAAGTTTTCATACCGCTTATTAGTTTATAGATTTCAGTTTTATCTGTAGGGTTCATGAAAAGTGATTTTATGTTTGGTTTATTTTGAAATATGTCAAAATCTAAATTGTTTTTTGAAATCATATTTTGTAAATCTAACGCTAATTTTTCACCAATTGTTCCAAAATAATTATTCATTACGTTAGCAATTTTTTTAGAATCAGTTACAGCCTGTCCATTAGAGATGATTACTTCTATATCAGATTTATTATAATTTTGCGAAAATTTATTCTTTATTATACTATTAATATTTTGCCAGAGTTTTTTAGAATTGCAGCCAGCCATATAAAGTTTATTCTTAAAATATTCTTGCTTTGTTGTTTTAATAAGCGAATTTACTTTATTTTTTATTTGTTTAAATTTATTAATATTAAATTCATTAGGGAATCTTTTCATTTGCCTATAAATCTTGTTGCGTTCTTCAATTTTCTTTATTATAAAATAAGTAATCCAACCATTATTTCTAGTTCTAATCTTTTTATAGCTAGTCGCTGCATCTTTTGATAATACTATTAATTTTGTTAAATTTTCCAAATTTATCTCATTTGAAATTTGACTAAGTTTTTCCTCAAAAATCTCCTTCATCTTCTCTTGATTAATATTCTTCTTAGTATAATAATTCATAGGAACAACTGAAGCAGTTAATTTTTCTATGTTAATGGTTAAATTTTGATGATCCGAAACAAAGCTGTCAGTAATCTCAATTTCAAATTTAAATCTATTACAATTAGATATTACAAGATCTATAATACTACCACCCATATCTGTTTTTCTAGTGTAATGCTGATTATCTAATTTATTTAATATTGTATAGCCATTTATTTCAACAATGTCTTTAAAAAATTTGGAAATTATAGAATTTTTTAAAAGATCAATATTTGTGTCACCAATAACAATTAAATTTCTCGATTTAGCCAAAATATTTTCCAAAAACTCAATAAAATCATATTCATTCAATCCAGGAGCTTTGTAAAGCGCTAAAATTATGATAGGAGGAACTATAGATTTTATAGTAATCAGAATTGAATTATATGGATTATTTTCATATTCTAAATCATTTGAAAACTCTAAATCATCTCTTATAAAAATAGCGACACCACCACCTCTACTTCCATCTCTAACATTATGAACTGCACTATAATTTGAAATATTCATAAAATCTATTTCGTTTTTATATATCCAAGTTTCGGTTAATATAAGAAAGTGTGGATGTTTTTCTTCTACTAAAATTTCCAATTCATTTAATTTGTTACGCATACTTCTAACATTAAGATATATAATTTTGATAAAAGAAATATTGGTCTCCATATTTTCACTATTCATATAAGCAATCCCTATTGTAATCAATTTTTTGTTTGGCTAAAGAAATTTGTTTCATATAAATTGGACATTCGTCACTATCAGCAGTATGCGAACAATTTCTTTTTGTGTTGTATTTATTTGCAACATAAGTGCAATTTGAACAATTTGGTTTCTCACTAGGACAATTTTGTCGATTATGTTCTCCTCCACAAAATGAACATTCACATTTATTTTTGCATTGCGATGATGTGTGGTTATATTGATTACAATTAAAACATTTACGTAAATTTAAATCTTCCTTAACTGAACATAATTTATAACCCAAATGAATTTCACTATTAACAATCTTTTTAAATGTCTTCCCACAAGTTTCAATAATTAAAATCCACTTACGATTAAATTTTGACTGACGACTATGTACAATTTTAAAAATATCTTCTGAATTTATATTACTATTTTGGTTAATTAATTCTTCTCTCAATTCATTATTGTTATAATTTTTATCAACACCTAATATTACAATCCTAGGATTTTTTAGTTTCGTTAATTCTATTGTATAATTTTTTGATAATTCTTTAATAGCTAGTTCCTGAAATCTTTTTGTACCACTCAAATCATTTGCTTTTAATAATAGACCTCCTCCCTTTAAATTTTTCAACATTTTTATGCCAGTGTTTGCTTTGTAAGGTTTGACTTTGGATTGAACTTCATTTATAGTGATGTCATATTCTTGAATTTGTTTTGGTTTAATAATAATTGCAGGTACATTTACTTCAAAATTTTCTGTAATGTTATTTAAATTTTTTTTGTTCATTGGAACATTATTACCTGATTTGGCTGCATCAGCAAATGATCTAATTCTAGTCAAATTACTATTGTTAATGTTTGAATTAACTGTTTCCTTCAAATTTTCGATTTTCTCATTTAATACATCAAATTTATTATTAATATCTTCACCAAAATTTCTTTTAACATTTAGGACCAGTTTTATATTTTTCAAAAATTTTTTGCATTCTGGACAAATCCATGACACATCTTTAATTTTTGTAAATATCTCAAAATTTTTTTCGGTTATTTTAGCGCACTCCATATGGAACGTATTTTCACATACACCATCACACTTAATTGCATTTTGCGTGAGTAAAATATCATTATTACATTTTCCGCATAATGACAGAACCCCGCCTGTCATTTTTTTTATAACGTTTGATTCACTAATGTGAACGATGCCTATATTTTTGCAATTCTACATTACCACAGCACTGCACTACTATCTGCACTATAAACTGCACTAATCATATGTTCAATTTTGACTGCTGGCGAATTTTCTTGAAATTTTTTTGTAAATCATAGTAAAAATAAATAAGGCAATCTCCAATCTCTTCCACGGTTTTTCCTAGTGAACACGCTTTTGTTTTTTCGTTATTTTCTTCGTATAATATCGTCCACATAAGATTAGTGTGGTTGCAGTGTAGAAATTATTACGGTGGTAAAAGTTTGGGTATAATACGCTCTCAGTTCCGTCATTCCCAACAAAACTAAATGCAGTTGCTACCAAACATAACTGACAATTCTACATTACCACAACACTGCATTACTAACTGCACTAATATTTGTCATTGGCATACAATATCAATATAATCAGATGCCATTACACAACACTAAATACTCATCAAATCTCCAAATTAATATATTACAAAAATTCTTTGACGTTTCATTATGACGTTTGATTCGTTTTTGTCAATTTCAAAGCAGACTGAACTTCAGAAGTGTAGTGTAGTGTTTTATTTCAATTTGGACTGTTTGTTTATTATATAATGCATTGTATATATTCGCCATGGTGCAGAGGATAAGACTCTCGTATTTCACCCTGGAGGTCGTGAAATCGATTCCCGTCTATGCCAAGTTGCATTTAAAAAAAAAATACATTCTACACATATAAACAATCATAATAACAAACAAATATAGAAGCATATACATCTGGGTGTTTATATTTATAATTATGCAGTAAAATTTGATAAATATATCAAAATTGGCTAAATGTGTTACAAAGCTAAATAATAATAATAAATTACAAATTAATATTCAAAATTAACAACGTGGTAAAAAAAAGTAGCCAAATTACGAACTTATTCTATACTTGCTTCGGATTTTTTATTTTTAGCTCGCCGTACAGAAAGTACAAAAGAACTATAGTGCTCGGATTAAAAAAAAAAATCTCAACAAAAAGTACTTGTATTTTCGCCCTGAATCCAAAAATATATATCTCATATAATAATAATAATAATAATAATAAAAGATTTATTCGAAATAACTATTTATAATTTAGCTACCTCAATACATGCTATACATGGAACATAAATATACATAAATTTACATATGAAATAAAATATATTATAAACAATTGAAATTTAACAATTTTGTAAATATCTTCTTAACATTAACTTAAAATTATTAATATCACCTGTTTTAAGATTATTCGGTATATCATTATAATCTACAATACCTTTGTAGAAAACAGAATTTTGAGACATAGTTTTCTATTTATGTTCTAAATAATAGTTGTTGTTCGTTCTCGTATTATAACTATGGATATTATCAACTCTCATTAATAACGTCGATAGGTAATTTGGCATTTTTCCCAATTTAATTTTGTGTATAAAAACTACTGTATTAAATCTAATTAATTTTGATATATTAAACCAGTTTAATTCATATAACATTGCATTTATACTGGTATATCTACCACATTTTAATATCACTCTCATTGCCCTATTGGATGTATGTATCTCGCTCCTCGGTCGTAAGACCTGAGTTTGTGACCGCAACTCCTCTGAAGGTACCGGGCCGATTTTAATGAAATTTGATATACATGCCCGTGAAGTTCCCGTCGCATTCTTGTTTGGTGTTTGTAAACTTTCGCACACTGTTGCAATAGCAACTGCATTAAGTTTTTATGTGAATGATGACACTGGGTACACATAAAACAAACTTTTACTAATTTCTGCACTGCAACCGCACTAATCTTATGTGAACAATACTTAATTTATATATTGTAACCATGATTTAAAGAAAATTCGCCACCCATCAAAATTGTGCTATATTCTGTAAACAATATGGGCGCACGGTATCCACTAATGTTGTTATATTTTAATAAAGATAGTTGTAAAACATTCTATAGATGTATTCTTGATTCCAACTACAACAGTTGTAACACTATTGTAATAAACATTTTATTTATAAACACATAATTTCAAACACATCTTCCAACAAAAAGTTGGTTTGGCGATAACCAGTAGGTTTGAATCGCCTGATGCCTTCAACAGATCAACACGTATTCCGTTCGTAGTAACATATAATTCACAGACACATACACACACATTCACAAATTACCTGTCTATATACAAGAAATAAATATTCATAATTTCATCACTAACCATTTTTTTGTTTAGCTCTATATATTTGCTTTATGCAATTCTGAGCAAATGTATCCATCTATAAGTACAATCTGTAAAATATTGATAGTGTAATATATATTTTAATTGATTTGCAAATCATTTCTAAACTGATTATTTACGATATATCGAACATAATACATGATATGAGTAATTAATAATACTAAAATATGTCTCTATTAAAGAACTACAGCTTTTTCAAAAAAAATCTGATTTTCCTTATAGACCTATAGACTGGCTCAGAGTCGCACCATTAATAGGATTAAAAATACAGGAAAGAGGTAGCTAAATTATAAATAGTTATTTCGAATAAAAGTTCTATTTATTATTTAGTCTGATGAATATTATTTTAATGGCATGACATTTACGTTAGATTTCTTAGATGTCACAAAAACACTTTCAAAGAAAATGTGACAAAGAATTAAATTTGCAATTTCCGAGAGACGCAGCAGGTTCAACGACATACAGAAGCAACACAAACAAATTGCTCTATTTAATACCGCTACCATCACAGTTATATTTTCAATCGAATCAATATTATTATTTATAAGACTGAACTTTTTCAATAAATTCGTATTGACATCTGCACTGTATATTAATTGTGTAAATTTACATCTATTTTAATGTAGTACAGGTACACTGTTAATTCTTTAACAATTTTAAAATTTAGATGTTATAACTTCTGCTAAGAAATGTTACTCAAATAATGTACCATTTACTGTAAACTCGCATTTATAATTAGTAAATATCCATTGATACATTACTAAATGGTATCATGACAATCGAAGTATCATCATGTCAATATTTTAAGCATAAGTTATACAATATTATAAGAGTTTTATCGGATTTAAAGCTCATTATCTTGTAGTGATAAAATAATAAAAATATGTCTCAAATTAAGTAGTCTACTGTAGGATATTATTTCATTTATTATTTCTATTCTCGCTGGACGCATGTCATTAATACGTATGTATTATTCTGTTGGCATATAGGTACGGCAGTCCTCATCACAGTCGTTCTCAGTCCGTTAAAACACCGGGTCGCTCGAGCGGTCGACCGAATTACCTATGCTTACCGCAACAGAGGTCCCGCGTGGCCTCCATGCCCAATACCGGCGTCGAGGAAGAGTACTACCGTCTGCGGCATTTCTCCATCACCGGAAAGGGTGTGGTGAACCGCGGTGACAGTCTCAAGAGCCGCCGTTCTCGCAGCAACAATTCTGTCGCATCCAGTAACTCAAGGTCAGAAACCATTTTTATTTCATTCACTTCTGCTTCAAAACACGTATCTGTTAAAGTTACAATTGAACCGGTCATGTCAAGAACAACATAAGTTATGTTACTATCATTTCGCAAACTGTTAATCTTATTACATAATTAAAATTTTATAAGTTATCGTACTAATAAACTTTTCTGAATATCTCTAGCGTATTTTTCCGATTATTGATGAAAACACCATAATGATATTCAACGGGAGTCAGATAGTTAACACTGGAACGACTGAAACTTTTGTCTACGTAGAACGACTTATTATTTATCGATAAAAACTATATTAGTCATTGTAATTGGTTAAATATGATAACGTAATAATAAAATAATTAAAAAAATGTTATTACATGTGAAACATTTATAATATATATTAAGATACATAGGTTCACAGTACAAACCGCCAGACGCAGGCAGCACAATGCTTGTCCCAACTTGTTCTGCGCGACATCAATTCAATAAAAATACCGCGATATATTTAAAAAATTGTTTTTAAACGACAAATGATTTATATTAGTATCTCTATAAGTGATGAATACTTTGTTTACAATTATTTTTATCACATTTATACAAGTACCTATGTTTAATTAAACCGTCAAAATGATGTCCCTCGTCGATCTAAGTATACCATGATAAATCTCCTATAGTGCTAGGAAAAAGTCATAAAGTTTGAAAGTAAACAGTAAAGAATTACAGGCACAGAACAAAATTGAATTTTCAAAATCGTTCAAATGCCGCTATAGTCGTCTTAGTGTTAAACAAAATCTAATGAGGTAGTAGAAATTTAATTTTTATTTTTTTCAATTTTCATTACAAACTGATTATAGTTGCTAACTTGTAATTAAAATTTACTATTTGCAAATTATGACGAACAAAGACGAGTTTTTCAGCATTCAGAAGTAGTAGACAATTGCGTTTGTTTTTGTACTCGTTTGTTAATTGTCCATAAGGCTGATACATCAATATCCTTGGCTAATCACGAAACAAACGAAACATTTATGTGAATATGTGAATTTATTCTAGTATTGAGAATAATAGAGTGATTTGAAATACTCAATAGTCAAAAAATATAATTTTATAATACATTTAAAATTTAAAATGTTGTTGATAGATTGTTGGATGATTGCAACAGTAATTTTTGTACTCTAACAATTGCTATCGCTTTTAGTATTGTATTTATTGCGATTGGACTCGTCAGTACGGTGAGCTGGAAGCACTGTATTTGCACCAGTATTTGTTTGGGTGGGTATGTCGGTGTGTCTGTGAATGCTCTTGAGCCGAAATTGTCAAACGTAAAATTATGAAACTACAAACTTAAGACTTGTATATGGTCTAGTCTAGTGGCAAGTCTGTGAGAACTGCAATTTCTATCTATGGGGTGCTTCAATTTAAGAGTTTAAAGTATTATAAAGTATTTTTTGGATCGTTGAAGTAGTTTAAAAAGGTTCCAGGACACTGCGCCTTATATGTTCCTTAATTATTTGAAATTAATGCAAGAAAGGGTAAAAAAAATGAAAATTTTCATAAACATACCATGTAAATTAACTTCAACAGGATCATGCTGCTGATAAATTTGGTCAATTCCTATGTTTTGGATCCGCTGAATCCAATGGTTCTATTAGTTTTGCTCCGCAGTCATTAGTTTTTTATTTTTACCCAGTATAATTAAAATTAAAATGGTTAAACAGGCCAAATTTAGGGTGTTCTCTGTATAACATTTAATAAAAGCAATAGACAAATTATGAAATAATATTAGATTTTTGAAGAGGTAGCAAAGCTAGCGCCGGTTTTTTCGCTAATATCTGCTAGCAGCAAAATATTTTATAACTAAGGTACATCTGTCAATTTAGTTATTGTGTGTCCTTTTAATAATTAAAAATGGCAAAACCCGTCTATTTATTAAACCAACATAAACATCTTCATTATTTTTATGTATTAATACAGAATTTGTTATTTATTTCTGCAAATAAATACAGTCCGCCAGTTGTACAACTATTTTTGACGTATCGTCATTCAGAAATTCGGATAACAACCTTTTTATTCATGTTGACAAATATCGTAACTTCAAACTATAAACTTCAACCAAGCGTATGAAGTGCCATCAAGTAGTACTTCAAAGTTATCGTGCTTTTTCTGACTTTGTTATCAGAATGAATTGTTTCAATTTCATACATTTATGCAAATAATGATTATTGACAATTTTAATTAACTGTTTAAATTTCAAATTCTTTAATTATTTTATTATATTCTATAATTTATAGTCATTTAAAAATCAATTAAAACATGCATCAAATTATTATATAATTAAAAGGTGCATTGTACAATATATTTAACTACAAATAGATGCAGTAAATAAATATATAAATTAAATTATAAATTAAATAATAAACAAAATCTTGAAGAGTTATTTCAAACATATTTAGACACCTGATTGGCTGGAAAAATAAATCAAATCATACTTTTTTTTTTAGGATTGTTACCTGTTAAACGATACAAACTGAAGGAAAACCGTGTAAGGGTAATCTCTTATTTTTATATTGTTCTATGATTTGCAAGAAAATTATAAGAAAATTCTCAACCCGTCGAAACTGAGCTATATTCTGTGTACTATATGGGCACACGGTGCCCACGGGTGACCCTAGTGTTAAAATAGTTCAGCGAAATGGCGCATGGTGCCGCGGCAGAGTATGGCTTACTCAAACATTCTTCCACGGTATCACTAGTAGTTCTGATATTACTGAGTGTTTATTCGATTTTTCTTTTCGATGCATTTGTAATTGTGCTAATATAATATATAGCACTAGCCGAATAAATAAAAATTATATACCTGTATGTGTGTATGTAATTTTCCCGGAAATATTATTATTATTGTATAATTATTAACTATTACCGACGAATATCTCCAATATCACTAGAACAGCTGCATTTATGGCAACTATAGTTATGCACATAATGAAAAATCATTCATATTTCGCAGTATTCGCACATTTGTTTGACAACTTATATTGCCATGGAAATGCATTTGTGATAATTTTTACTTTGTTTTACGAATTAATAAATAAGTATAGGGATCACCAAAAAAATCGAACTCGGGATTTCAACGGATATACACGTTGTGACCTTCTCTGAATCGAATGTGACTATTTTCGGAGTGACCTCTGTGTGTGTGTGTCTGTGTGTGAACGCTCTAGAGCTGAAACTATCGATCGTAAAATTATGAAACTTCAAACTTAAGACTTGTATATGGTCTAGTTGTGCATTTCCTATTTTTGAAACGACCATGCAAACCGGCAATGCATCTCTATGCAATTTATGTTCAATCACCAATATCACTAGAGCGGCTGCAATTATGGCAAAAATAGTTATGTTCATAAAGAATGATATTAATATTTTACACAAGCTTTGTTTGTAAATTATCTTTAGAAAATGTATCAGTTACGAGAAGACCGCTACCGAAAATCTTGAGATTCTTATTTATGTTGCCATAGTTTTAATTATGTTGTCATAGTTATGCAATTACGGAAATGTTTAATTTTATTATATCAAATATACTATAAGTGACAGAATTTGTTTGTTGTATATTTAATACGCATACGAATAAATTGACAGATAAACCAAATATAAATAATGTATATCATTTTGCGCTGTTTGACACAAATAGATCGACTGATAAGGTGAATTTTGAAGAATCAACATCTATGTTTCATATTGAAGAAAATATAAGCGATAGAGATGAATTGTTTGTGGAACAAATACCAATTGATTCCAAACTTTGGTCGGAAGAATTGTTGCGCAAATTAAAATTATTTTATTTGAATTTTGTGTTATCCGAAATTGTACTACAGAGATTTCCAAAGGGTCTCAAATATATGGAGTGATTACTCAAAACGTAAAATGTTTTTAATTTATTTTTCTGGTAATTTGACTATTCTTATTCTCTTTCTCGTATTTAACTAGTCTTATCTACAATTTTCCATCTTCTTCTAAAATACAACCTCTTGTCGTACACAAGGGCTGCAAAGTACGCTTGTCTGGTAAAATTAGAGGGAGCAATGACGCTCGTCAAGGCTAGGTCGTACGTTGGCAGTAAGTTTTGGTATACATAATTGAAGCATGTTGTAGTATATCGTTTTGTGATGAATTTTATGAATCTGTTGGCGGCCTTTACTTTCCCCCTTAACAAATAGCTCAAATTCTGCTGCTACTGTAGGAGCTCAAATTAAAATGAAAAGAAATATGAAAGTTCATAAATAGCTCGTAAATCTAGAATTTAAAAAAAAGTTGTGTTGGGGGAGCCAGTATAATGGAAATAGAAATTTGTTATCTTTTAACGAGTTATGTAGTACTACGCTCTTCGATCTGCGCTGATATTCGGCGGGTTGAATGGTGTCTGTACTTAAGCTTGTTTTATATCTACGATTAAATCTTATTTTTTTGCAAATTATCTTTCAGTGTACCCAGCCTACGTAACCATGAAGCTTCTTTCGAAAACTCATTAATTTTGAAATTTGGCATAAAAAATGTAATATCCGTTCAAAGTGAATTCAGATATAAACTCAATCTGTACTTTTTTTTCGTACGCCGGCGTCCATTTAATAGCCTATTAACTATAAACTTATTTGTAAATTTCAATAACCAAAGTTTCGAAATATCGTAGTTGATCTTTGTCACTGGCTATGTGTATCGGATAAATGTATCCACTGCTATGTACAGTGTTGCGGTAATTTAAAAGAAAACCTTACTACATTTACAGGCCCACATCTTCTATCTTACTATTTTCCTTCTTAATTCGCGTATCTTTTCCTTCATAATGTAAATAGATAATTTACTAACATTTAACATGTAAAAAGTTACATTGCAAGGTGTGTCTTATATCTGTCATTCCTAGATTAATTTCTATAAAATATATTTCCTGGGTGATTTTTAGTATGTGTCCAAATATAAGCATTATAATAGAGAAGAAATCATTATTTATTTTACTTTCTTTCTACGTATTTATGTATCGTTGTTCAATACTACTAAATAATGATTTGCAAATCGATAAAAATAATCTAAGCAAATTGAAATTTTTATTGATTCTTGGTGTATATTTGCTTAAAAATGACAAAATTGAAATTTCGTAATGCTAAATTTGAATAATGGAATGAAAGCACATCTATGCTCTAGAAATTTCGTCGAATTTAAAAATGTATGTCGCATCTAAACAATATAAGCCTAGTACAAAAAACGTAAAAGATAGTTCTGTGTTGGCCAAAACCGATTTTTTAAAATAGAAAATTTAATAAGTACAATGTAATAGAAAAAAAATATGCCATGAAGAAAATCCGTCGCCATATTGATATTTGATGAAATTGGCATATTTATTGTATTAAGTAAGTGTTACGCTAAATGTATTTATACAATGGTATTAAGTTTGACCGTCGCACTTTAAAATTCTGAACAAGTTTTGAATTTACACTTTGTCTGTAAAATGTTCTGAGGAGATAATATTTGCATATGTAAAAAATAGCATGTAAGTTCCGGATCCGTGAAGTGGGCAAACACCTGGAAGCACTAACGATAAAAAACATACTACTCGCCAGTGCTTCGTTAGTGCCTGTTAGCGCTTCATGGATAAATGTGGTAAACCCATATTGAGCAAATTTTGTTTTCCTGCCAAAATATTAACAGGCGCATATGGTCCGATTTATTAAGCTACATGCGAATCCATGGCAACATAAACAAGATATTTATATTGTTTCGTAGCATTTTTCTCGCAACTGGCACACTTTTTGAAGAAACTTTTCAAACAAAAGTTATGCGATATATTAATATCGTTCATTATAACCATAACTATTTTTGCCGTAAGTGTAGCCGATCTGGTGATATTAGAGATAGAACAAGAAATGTAGTAAACATGCACTTCCGGTTTGAATATTATTTTCAAAAATAGGAGTTGCACATTTAGGATTGAAGTTTCATAATTTTACGTTCGACAGTTTTGGCCCTAGAGCGTTCACAGACACACAGATACACAGACAGACAGACGTCATTCCGAAAATAGTCACTTTCGATTCAGGGTACGTCAAAACATGTATATCCGTTGAAATCCCGAGTTCGAAATTTTTCATGATTACAATACTTACATATTACTTCGTAAAAGAAAGTAAAAAGTTATTAACAATTTAAAAGTTCTTGCCCACAAAATTAGGAAGCACTATCGATCAAAAGCATACTGATCGTTATTGCTTCATTGTGTTTATGAACGAAGGTGACAATCCCATAAACATAAAATGGGTTGAGGCCAACGCGAGACTTTCTTTTACGTAGTTCTCATTATATATATATATATATATATATATATATATATATATATATATATATATATATATATATATATATATATTTATTTATTTATATATATTCCAAACAAATTGTTAAAAAATACCAATATTGCACAGTAATACACTGAAATTGTACCAATTATCTTATTATTTTATTATGTTATCAAATATTGTTTCATGAATATTTATTGATTAAACAAATATAATATTAGGAAATAATAATCCAACAGAAACAATATGAAAACCAAACTTACCTTATATAAATGAATGGGTGGAAAATTATACTAATACCACTTCACACTTTGAAAATGAAAATTGGAAGAACTATCAATCAAATGCATACTGATCGTTATTGGTTCATTGTGCCCTATGAACATAAGTGGCAAACTCCACACAAGAAAGTTTTTAACAATTTAAATGTGTAACAACAAATACATTTTGAATATGAAATAAAATTGGCAATCCGAAAAATCAGTGGATGTTTTAAATTGTTTTATTTATAAAGAAAACAGTTCATTAAACACTGAGGTTTTTAATAAAAGAAATCCTATTTATAACCACTGAATTTTGAAAGAATAATATGAAAAAGAATATAATGATATTGTAACCGATTAATTGCGTCACTTAATGCAATCGCTACAAAATTTAAATTTCAAAAATATTATTCGTAATTTTGTTTTCTGGCCTTTGGGGGTTCATAACCTGCAAAATTGATATAAACTTTTTTCCGAAGATTAGTATGTAAAGGGCTCCAAATTTTAAGGCCCTATTATTCTGGACCTGTACAAGCGATTGGTTTCAAAATTGCGGCGGAAACTTCTTGGCCACCCAAATTATATGTATACTAAATATCAGTAAAATCGTCTAAGTACATTCGGAGAAGTTGTGGTCACAAAGTCAGATCATTCGACCGACCGAGCGAGCGAAATATATACATCAGGTATATGAGTTCACTTTTAAATTGTTAATAGCTTCTTTGTTTATGGGTTTGCCACTTGTGTTCATAAAGCGCAATGAAGCACTAACAAAACACTAACGATCAATATGCTTTTGATCGTTAGTGCTTTTAATTTCTTTTGCTAAATGTGAAGTGAGCAAACAGTTTTAAATTGCTAAAAACTATTTTATTTATGGGTCTACCACTTTTGTTTATAGAGCACTATGAAGCACTAACGAACAGTATGTTTTAGTGCTTCTAATGTGTTTGCTAGGTGTGAAGTGGGTAAACTCTTTTAAATTGTTAATAACTTCTTTGATATGGGTTTGTCACTTTTTTTCATAGGGCACTATAAAGCACTAACAAACCGTATGCTTTTAATTGTTAGTGCTTTGAATGTATTTGCTAGGTGTGAAGTCGGTAAACACTGTTAAATTGTTAATAACTTTTTACTTTCTTATTCGAAGTAAGTATTGTCATCATGAAAATTTTCGAACTCGAGATTTCAACGGATATACATATTTTGATTCACCAGCTTGTATATCCTCAAATTGGTATTTTAGAACTTGTGAAAATAAGTTATGTTATTAAAATTACATTTGCTATTAAATTTCACATTCTTATGCGACAATATATGTAGAAATATTATAATCACGAACAATTTGAGCCACCATTCAAATGTGATTATTGTCGGCATTATGTCACGTTTGAACACGCGACCCATAGACCAAAAATCTAGGTAGCCCATCGTAAATTATCCCTCCTCTCCCAATGGCCAGTCCACACATGTCTATAGATATTAAAAGTAAATAAAAACAATTCATTCAAACTGTGTAAATAGCTTCGTTATATGTTATAATTGTTATATTTCCACATAAACATATATTTATTTTTCAATAAACGCGCAAAATTACCAATCTACAGACAAGTTTGAACAAGTTAATGACTTCGTGCTAGAAATTATTAATTATGTATGTCTACCAAGATCCGATTTAAGAAGTACGAAAAGAGAATGTAATTTAAAAGCCATATTTATTCAACCTATCTTAAATCATTCTCGCCGGTATTACTGTAGAGTCGACAGTTTCATTGAAAAATATGTGTATTTAACGTTGACGGAACGAAAATGAGATGATCTGGTGAACAGTAGGTACGTGAAGAGTTTCGGTAACATGCGACGATCGATATACCTGACACATGCCTTATCTACCGAGACTAGAGCGCGAGCTGCGGCGCGGCGGTGCATTGGCCCGCGACGCCCATCGCTTCAACGTGAATTCTACTGTAGACAACACTAACTTGCTTGCATCAGAACCAAGACACATCACTCTTGAGAGCGTTGCACTGCAATTTTTCTTTTCGCATGTGGCATACAGTCTCAAACGGTGCATAGAAATTATTGCTTTTTTATGTGACAAAGTTTGAAGATATTTTATGTCGCTCAACATATAAATGTTGAGAGTTTTGATAAATGATATAAATAAATCATAATAGTTAGAAAAAATGTTTTTATTCATCGTGCAGTACCCGTGGGCACCATATGCCCATATGGTATACAGAACATAGGTCAGTTTTGACGGATGGCGAATTTTCATGTAATTTAATAATAATAATTACTTACACGGTTTTCCTTCAGTTTGTATCGTTTGACAGATAACTAACCTACAAAAATTTAAATATTAATCATTTGAAATATTTCTGCCAGCCAATCACGAGTCTAAATATGTTTGGATTAACTCTTCAAGATTTTGTTTATTATATTATTAATAATTGATTTCATTTGGTATTGTAGAGGTTGGAGTTCGATTTCAACCTATGCCAGTTTGCATTTATACAAAATCTGGGTAATAGCATTTATATATATATATATATATATATATATATATATATATATATATATATATATATATATATATATATATATTTATATATATATATATATAGATATATATATATAGATATAGATATACACGATTTGAGCTTCCCTGAATCGAATGTGACTTTTTTTGGAAGGACGTCTGTATGTGTGAGTGTGTGCCTGTCTGATTGTGGGTGAACGCTCTGTCAATGGATTAGAGAAAATAAATGAGTTGTATCTATCCTAATATCGGCATTGCACTTCGCATGTTTACATGTGCCAGCGTCGAATTGCACAACTGAGCGATCTCTTGCTTGAAACGAATAAAATTTATTTGCGATCCACGAAGACTGAAGATCGGCTCAACTCTTTGGTATTATTTTGCATAGAGAGAAAAACTCTGTAAAACTTAGACTTGTCTGCAGTCATTATCGAATTCGCGCGACGAATGGCACGCCGTAAATGTCTGCATTAATGTCGATTGTTTGTCGGTTGATTTTGTAATTAATTATGTTTCAATTACAAACAATTTAATTTAATTTACTCATTTATTGACAAAATTTAACATAATTGTATTGATTTTGAACCTAAATATTAATACAAAATTTAATTAAGCAAATATTTCAAAAGAAAAAAAAATTGAATGGGGGCGGCAAATTTTAGTTTGCGGTAGTTATATATATATATATATATATATATATATATATATATATATATATATATATATATATATATATATATATATATGTATACATAATACTACGTAAAAGAAAGATCTGCGTTGGCCACAACCCATTTTTACTTTCTTTTACGAAGTAATAAGTAAGTCTTGTAATCATGAAAAATTTCGAACGGATATACACGTTTTGACCATCCCTGAAACGAATTTGACTATTTTCGGAATGACATCTGTCTGTCTGTCTGTGTAAAATTATGAAACTTCTTGCTTAAGACTTGTATATGCTCTAGATGTGCACTTCCTATTTTTGAAAAGAATATTAAAACCGGAAATGCAAGTTAACTCTATACATTTTTTGTTCTATCTCCAATATCACTAGAACGACTACACTTACGACAAAAATTGTTAGGTTCATAATGAAAGATATTAATATTTAGCACAACTTTTGTTTGAAAAATTTCTTCAAAAAATATACCAGTTGCGAGAAAAATGCTACGAAATATTATAAATATCTTGTTTACGTTGCCAGAGATTCGCATTTAGCTTAATAAATTGTATCATCTGCGCCTTTGATAAGAAAACAAAATTGACTCAATTAGATAAAAGACATTTCAGAATATTTCTGTAAAGTATTGGTTAGTTTGACGTCGAGTGCAGGCCAGTCCAGATATTTTCTATTCATAATCTGTATGCTTGTGTGGACATTCGGGTAGAATAGAATTGCACACAGACATTTTTTGTTTGTGGTTTAAAATGTATATTATGAATATAACATTTTTATAATTGTAATATTTCCTGTTTCAAAAGATATTTATTTATTAATTTTTTTAAAGATGTATAAAAATGTCAAGTTCAATTTTTAGCTGTCACTGATAAGTTTTCGGCGTGCATCAGTGCTACGATATTCTTGATTGCAAATATATATTTATAATTCAAAAGACCTCTCGATAAACAACATTTTGTATAAAATATTGGTTGTTATTAAATAATCGAAATAAACCTTATTGACACAATTCACAAATAGCAGTATGAAACCACAACTCGTTATGCATTTTGAACATTCACATAATATATGTATATTGACATTTGAATCATTCTGACGTATAACCTTTTATGTTTACGTAGGGCAGATTACTTGATTAAAAATTTATTAATTGCTGTTGTGTAGTCTTTTATTTTCAATATCGACTATTTGTTAATATATATATATATATATATATAATATTCTTATCTGTCGCTATGGCATGGTGGTTAAGACTCACGCCTCTTAACCTGGAGGTCGTGAGTTCCATTTCCGTCTATTCCAATTAGAATTTTTACAAGAAAATTGTTCTACATAAACATAGTCACATACAAATACTTCTGGGTGTTTATATTTATAATGTATGACTTAGAATGTTGCGGTTCTTATACTTTTCACAACCATCATTGTCTCTTAAATTAGAACAGATCATTAATTCAAATATTTAGTTCAAGTTCAAAATAATGAATTAGAATTTCTTATATACAAGATTCATGTTGTGTACGCTATTTAATAATAAAAAAAAAAAATATATATATATATATATATATATATATATATATATATATATATATATATATATATATATATATATACATATATATTGAAAACCCAAGTGAATAGTAAACAGAATTTAAATAATACAAGGCATATCTTAAAACTATAAATATTTTAAACTGATTTATATTCGAATTAATATTAGTTCCTGTGCAAAGGAATCTAGATACCACTGAAATAGATTCAAATATGATTTCAAATTAACAATAAAATTATTGCGTTTGGAAATGGACTGTTTATGATTTAGATACATTTTGCCGACGGGTTAACCTATTCTTTATATTATTATTAAGTAGGTCATTTGACAGTTTCTTTTTTTTTATTATTAGAATTTGATGATCACAAAAGTCAAACAATAGGAATTGTTTAATGAAGTATAAAATATATTTCGACCAATTTGTTGCCTTCATCAGTTGTGACTAAAAAACATATGTTGTAGTACATATGTATTGCAATATATAAATAACAAAGATAATTAATTAAATATAAGGTGATGAGTACAAAATGTACAAAATAACTTACAAGAATATGATGATTGGGGATGCAGTGTGAACGACGACGATGTGATGTGTGTTGCCGTGTAAGCAAGGTGATGGCGCGTGTTGTGGGCCGTAAAATGTTCTTCTTTATTTTCTTTCTTTAATATTGTATGGGGTTATTTTCTGTAAGTGTGTTGTTAGTTATATTTTGCGGTAATTTAAACAGTTGGTGAAAAACAATAAGAAGTTAGTGTTATGTTCTGGGTGTTTAAAGTATAGGTTATGTTTATTAAAGATTATTTTTGTATGCGGTAATTAGTTTGTTTTATTTTTACTATATAATTGTTTATTATGTGTTAGTAGGATGCGTGTAAATTTAATGTGTCTGTCTCTAAGTTAATTGAATGTGAGTTTGCACTTATGTAGATCATTTCTATATAATATTGTTTTATTTGGATTTATATAAATTCTAACATCACCATGAAACGCTATCATATGTGATAACTAGGGAAACGTAAATGAAACGTGTTTCTTTAACTCGCTATATGAAATACAAAAGATCTAAAGCATTCGGTCGTGTGCCTGTAGCATTCTCGGATCAAGGAAATCGTTAACAATGGGTTTGTCTTGTCGCTCTGAATCCACAATTATATTTCTCATATACTTGGTTAGTCGTCACTCGTAAAACAAAATTTGTACTCTCTACTCCTCTGAAGGTACCAAAGCGATTGTTACCAAATTTGCTACACATAGTATTTGGCATCCCATTTGAATCCGTTCGTAGTTTATATCAAATCACCTCTGTATTTTCAAAATTATAGAGTTCCAAAATAAGAAAAAAATAAGGAATTAATACTGTCATTAGAAAAATAAATCCAACACTTTCATTAGCTCGCCGTACGTAGTACCGAAGAAGCTAAAGCATTCGGTCGTGTGTCTGTAGCATTCTCGGATCAAAAAATTTCATTAAAAAAAAGTGTTCGTCTCGTCGCCCTGATTCCGAAAATGTATATAACTTATATACTTGGATGTTAGTCGTCGCTCGCTCGCTCGTAAGACCAAATTTGTGCCCTCTACTCCTCTGAAGGTACCGGAGCGATTCACTCCAAATTTGGTACACATATTATTTGGCATTTAAATTCGCTCGCAGTTTAAATCCAATCGCCCGTATACTTCCCGAGTTATAGGGCCCCAAAATTTAGAGCCCCCCTTAATACTGCCCTTACAAAAATAATTGAAACACTTAAAAATTCTAAGATATTTTTTGTCTACAAGATTTTTTCATTTTGTTAACCCAAAGCCCGAAAAAAAAAATATATTATAATTTTGAATTTTAAAATATGCACTAAATTATTTTTTTATCAATATAATCTAAATTTGGTACACATATTATTTGGCATCCCATTTGAAACCGCTTGCAGTATAACTTCAATCGCCCGTATACTTCCCGAGTTATAGGGCCCCAAAATGTAGAGCCCCCCTTAATACTGCCCTTATAAAAATAATTAATACACTTAAGAATTCTACTAAAAATTCTAAGATATTTTATATCTACAAGATTTTTTCATTTTGTTAATCCAAAGCCCGAAAAAAAAATTAAATATTATAATTTTGAATTTTAAAGTATGAACTAATTTTTCTTTTTTTTTATCAGTATAATCTAAAATTAAATGTAAGACTTTTTACACCCATAACATATTTTCAAAGGCCATAATAATTAAAAACCACTGCTCGCAACGCATATTTTACCTAAGGGCGAGCTCTGCGCGTTGGTGCGTTTTACGCGTACCAAATCTTGTTTAAATGGTGAACTTACAGATCATAATAATATAAAACAATAATTTTGAATTTAAAATAATTATAATTTAAAAATAACAATCCTGAAATTACAATTGAAATAGTATACCAATCCATAAAGGAAAAATATATTTAAATAGGACAATTTACCAAGTAAAACAAAAGAAGAACAATCTCAATTTGAACTTTTTTTGTATGTTTGCTTTAACATTAAATGAAATGACAAAACATTATAATTACTTCATCAAACTTTAGTTAGAATTTAATATTCTCATTAAAATTGCTCAACGTTTTGTTAAAGTCCTTTCATGTGCTCTGTGTGACTTGTTTGTACAGCCAAAGCGAATGAGATTCTAAATGAAATTGCTATATAACGAATGACGCAGAAATACCTATATAGGAGACAACGTATAGCTGTGTTGCAGAAGCATTCGTGAAATTTAACAGAAATGCAAACAATCACAAATGAATAAATGAAATATTAATTATTTCCATTGTTGGTTTATTCAGTGGTATTTTTGTTCATTGTTTCTCTTTTAACGAAACTAACGGTTATTATTTAGCATCCTTTATGTAATCTAATACCAAAGTATAAGATGATCCGTAAATTCACATTTGAACTGTTCTGATTCAGTAATAAAATAAAATAATAATATTAGGTATTAATTGCTGATTTCTTCCAGACCATCAAAATTTAAAGTTCCTTGTTTTCATCTTCAACAGTTTTTGCAGTTTGCGCGCGCTCTCTCTTTCTCACACACACACACACAAACAAACAAACAAATACATACGCACCACATCCGCACATAAACGACATCTCGAGTAGTCAATATCAATATTTTAGTAAAGGTTAAAGCAAGTATACCCGTAAAAATCATGGTGATCGGCGTGATTGTATGACACAATATCTAAATTTAATTAACAAACGAATTTTAGGCATTTTATAGTAATAAATACTTTGCAATATGGAATCAAAAATAATTAAATATTCCTTTTAAATATAATTTTCAAGAATGCGACAAAATTCAGCAATATACTATGGATTTAACAACGTGGAAAAGAACTGTCGTTTTATTATTATTCCTTTTAAAATGAAATTATTCAACCTAATCAAGTTTAGTTCACGATCCAACCGCTAGTGGAGTAGAGAGATGAGAAGCATTCGTTATTCTTTTGTACGTATTTTATCACTATACGAAATTTCAAGAGGCAGCCACCAGAAATTGAATTAAATATTCGTTGAAATTTGTTAAATCTGCGGTCGTAGGCGTTATTTACTTCACTGGGTTCCCTGCAGTGCTACAGCTTTTACTGAAATACAAAATTTAATTTTAAACAATGTTTAGAACATACCCAAGTAATACAAGCTGACTTTTAAGCTGCGTAGACTAAAAATTACTATTCTAAACGTTTTAATAACCATCGCTTGGTTGTAGTTTTGTCATTAGTATGTGGTTATATTTAGTATATTGATTTAGCAACAATAATGTCTTCAGAACGTTATATATTATTCAACCATAATAAGTTATTCCTATGAGTATAATCGATTTAGTTGCTACATATTTACTCAAATTATAATCAGCATGCGTTTGGTGATTATTTAGACAGAAATGCCAACATATACCCACTTGGAGATGGTTGTTGGGTATGGTTGCTGATATCGCACCGGCTCCTAAATCGCACCACTGTTAATTTACAGAATACTAGTCCTCTTATTTTCCATTTATCGGTTATTTTGAGTACTAGGCAGTAGTTTCAACACTGCAACAGAATACTGCGAACCGTATTTATGAAATTTCGTCTGAAAAGTTGAGTGTGCTTGATCTGTAATATTCTTTTACCTGTTGTAGGAAATTAGCCACGAGGATAATAATAAAAGATAATAATAAGTAAACTCACATCTAGGATAGGAGCACTACATGTATTTTATCAAGTGAACAGGACAAATCAACTTTTTGATTGATATTTGGGGCTTACAAATGCATTTTTATCATAATATGACAAGTTTCCAATATCGCTCCACTAGTGAGTTGCTCAAATCGTACCGGTGATTTATTATTTTATTTCTAGATTTTAACAATAGAACAAGATGCGGTACGTACATTGCACCGATGCGTCCAGCTCGCTTTATGAGTAATATATGCGATGCGAGAAGCGCTTTTTAATTATTATGGCCCTTTCGTTAACAATATGAAATAATGTTATGGGTATAGATTACTTTGATAAAATAATAATTTTAGTGCATATTTAAAAATTCAAAATTTTTTTTGGGCTTTAGGTTAATAAAATGAAAAATCTTCTAATTTCTAAGAAATTTTAGTGTTTTAAATATTTTTATAAGGGCAGTATTAAGGGGGCACCAAATCTTGGGACCCTATAACTCGGGAAGTATACAGGCGTTTGAATTTAAACTGCGAGCTGATTCAAATGGGCTGCCAAATAAAAAGTGTAAAGAATTTGGTGTGAATCGCTCTGGTACCTTCAGAGGAGTAGAGGGCACAAATTTGAGGGAGCGACGACAAACACTTATCGCCAAGAATATTTTTTGATCTGAGAATGCTACAGACATACGACCAAATGCTTTAGCTTCTTCGGTACTTCATACGGCGAGCTAATAAAAGCATATGGTAAATGGAGCCCCCAAGTCATGGAAAATGCCATTGAAGAAGATTTATATATATAGAAGTTTTGTTTCTATATTTTTATGTTAAAGTATCTGCTTGTATCCAATATAACAAATTAACTATTCATGTTTTACCATAGCTATTTGGCAACACCAGTACTAAATCGACATATTTTCTATCTATACATCTGGCATCCATCTTGTGTCATATTGTGTATCGTGAAACACAAAAGTTAATATAATGAGTTCTACGTTTCTGTGACGATTCATAAGTATATTTCACATACAAATATAACAAATTTGCAACCTTAACTGTTGATGTGATTTTTTTTAAACGCAAATTAATAAACACGGATATTTAACTTATTATTTGTATTTCTACTAACAGTTGCTTAATGCAAAACGCATTAATTTTTCGTAAATATATTTCAGAGAAACACAGTAATACTAATAGTGTTCATAAAATTGTCATGCATAAACAATTTAAATCGAATACGAAGATAAAATTCCTCATTTCTACGAATATTGTCTAGTAGAACCACAAACAGACCAATAGTCACCACATGAGTTATTTGGAACACTCAAGATTATCATATTACTAGTAAGAAAGTAATGCATCATGGTATCAAGAGAATAACTGAATTACTTGATATACTGGTTATAATTCTGCATGGAAATGGTCATCGGAGCGTAAATATGTTGTCAGAATAAGTTCATAATTTCGAGAGAATAACAAACGTATGTCTAATAAGGTAATAAGTTTTGCCTTTGTGGTTGCCGCAATATCTGTATAACTAAAATATGGTCCACATTTTGGACATTAACACAATACGGCAACTATTTCAGTACGTTCTTGTTGTTAGTTATTTTTGCTATTATTTTTTTTTCTTGTATTCCAACGTTGCAATATCTTAAATACAGTTACTTTTGTTAATTGCATATACATATGTACATCCATATTCAGGTGAATCGAAATCGAGTACATAGGATATGCTATTTTTAACGTATGCAAATATTATCTCCCTAGTAAATTTTACAGACAAAGTGTAAATACAAAACTTGTTAAGAATTTTGAATTGCGTCCATTACGTTTAATGTCATTGATTAAATACGTTTAGTATAGCACTTATTTAATAAATTAAATATGTCAATTTCATCAGAAATCAATGTTCACATGGAATATCTTGTTAGCATTTCCATTTCTATTAAATCATTCATTGAATCATTTTTATAAAATATATTGCCTTTTAGTATTATTTTAATTTATTTTATTTTCGTGGAAAATTAGGCATTAAAATAGAAAATAATACATAATTCTGTTTTTAATACAAATACATTTTGTAAAGATTATTCAACAAATGACAGTAATAATATAAAAACAATACGCCATCAAGAAAATCCGTATCCACATTGATTTTTGATGAAATTGGTATATTTAATTTATTAAATAAGTGTTATACTAAACTAAATGAATATAATAGAAACAGGGCAATATAACTTAGAAATAACTATAGTCTCAAAAATGCTAAACTGGTGGCATAAAATTTTACTTATGCCTGATGATAGGTACGTAAAAATATGCTATGACAAGCTTGTAAAATTAAATGCAATTATACTTGATAATCGATATAATTCTAACTGGGTAATAAAGCTAGAAAATATACTAAAAGAAGCTAACTTTCATTGGGTGTGGGAGCATCAAAGTTGTATAACACTAAAAGCCGAATTGAATAACATTTTAACCGCATATAGAGAAATATTATATGAAACAGATACTAAAAGAATCTTAAATTCTTCGTACAATAAAATGTATCACTCCTATGACATTACTCAAAACTACTTTTCTCTAAAAATCCCATATAATATCCTGAAACTAACTAGTCAACTAAGAACATCCAACTTCTATCACTTTTCTCTTTACCAAGACGGCTTTACCCACAAATTCGACACTGATGAAATCTGCGATATATGCAACCTATACGAAGATAATAATTTGTTTCATTTCCTTTTCCGTTGTCCCATATACAATCCTATTCGAATACGATACATCTCAATTCACTCCCTTCAAGACAACCTCGAGGAGGCTGCCAATAACCTGCTGGCCAATCCATCCAATGAAAAAATGTATCAAATTTTTAAATATTTTCAAGGCGCGTTAAAACTTAGAGCATTTATTTTAAATGCATAATATTTATTATTATTATTATTATATTTTCTGTTACATTAGTCTACATATATTATGTTATATTTAAATTATATATATAGAGAGTATTATCAATATATTTGTATAAAGTTATATCTTTAAGCGAATAAATATATATTATTATTATTATACTAAATGAATATAATCATTGAAATAAAACTTAATCTTAAACGTAGTTTAAAATTCTTAACATGTTCTATATTTACACTTTGGCTGTCAAATGTACTTGGGAGATAATATTTGCAAATGTTAAATGTAGCATTAAGTTCCTATGTACTCGATATCGTTACTGAAATATAGATTTAAAAATAATATATGGTTGGGGCCAACGCGGGAATTTCTTTTACGTAGTTTTCATAATATATATATAAATAAGTATATATATATATATATATATATATATATATATATATATATATATATATATATATATATATATATATATATATATATATATATACTTCCCGAGTTTAGTGCCTTCCTTAATACGGCCCTTATAAAAATAATTAAAACATCCAAGAATTCTACTAAATATTCTAAGATATTATACAAGATTTTTTGAAATTGTTAACATAAACCCCGAAAAAAATGATTAAAAATTATAATTTTTAATTTTAAAATATGCACTAATAATAACTTTTATCAATATAAACTACAAAAAAATGTAAGACTTTTTATATCTATAACATTTTTTCAAATTGATTTCCAAAAGGCCATAATAATTAAAGACCAATGCACGCAACGCATTTCTTGCCTAAAGGCGAGCTCTACGCGTTGGTGCGTTTTACTCGTACCAAATCTGTAAAATGTGATAGAAATTAAGTCTAGAAGTTTTTTTCATACATTGGGTAACAGACAAATCTTTTCAAATATTCATAATCCTTCTCCATTCAATTCCATTCTTCATTTACGTCTCCTATATAAATAATTCTTATTAATTTTTCATTCGACATTTCCTCTATATTAGCAAACATGCATATAATGTGATGTTGTAACTTAAATCTACTTGAATCAACAAATAATTTTTTCTAAATTTATTTTCATATTTTTGAGCCGTTCTTGATATTTCTGATACAGTCGAATTTATGAAATGTATATAGATGGAATTGCTTGAACGAATGACGCATTCAGTAAACTATGTGCTTATCATTATTACATATTGTCGCGCAATAATATCTTTATATGTATAAACAGAGGTGGCTAGATGTTTCGTCTACTTGAATTATCAGAAGAGGACAACAAGTGACAGCGATGCATTGGTATGACAAGGCACTAACGATGTGTCTAGCAGGCATGCATGTCTGAGCATACGATATTTTTATGTTTGTTCTCAACATAGCCGCAACTATGGCTCGTCACTCTTTTTCTAACACAACCTTAAGCCGTCAACTCTCCACTATATTAAGTTTTCGTCTATATTTGATCTGCTTAATGTTGTGTTAATTTTATCTTGTGATAGAAATAATGATTTCCATTGAGATTGTGTACTATTTTAAAATTTAAAATTTGCAATCATCTGGGATTCAGTAATGGATTATTCTATTTTACATTAAATCCTATGAGGCGAATAGTTTCGGCTTACGAACATATCGGTATATAGCCGACCATCAGAAACCAATTAACTTCGTGAACCGAGATTTGACTGTATATATAAATAAATTTGTTTTAGATTCAATTTAAATTCATTCGCATTTTTACATATTCTGAATTCGCAAATAGTTGGATAAATCTCTATTGCACATTGTCAAATATTGAAATCGTTATGTTTGCTTTATGTATTTTGCAAATATTTTAGTAATTTACCATTTAACATATTCCTGTTAAAATGCCTATTCTGTAATTTTTAGCGTAGCCGCTAAAGTAAAGGTCAATGTTAAAATATTAACCAGTATTTTTAACGTGTTTTTCTGTCACGTTATGAAAGAATCCCCATAGCCGCTGCAAACATAGCTAAACAAGGTTTCGTCGAACCCTTAAAACTCCTTTATTACAGCATTAAAATGAATGAATTTTTTTTTTCAAATATCCAATACTTTGCACTAGCATTCTCTAGTTTTTGATTTTCAAGTTTTTGCTTAGATTTTTTTTATATTGTTCTATATTTACCCTATTTTCAAATGACCATAGTTTTTATTGAGATGACAAATTTAAAAATTCAAAACTAGACAAGAATACTTTGACTATTTTTCTACCGGAATATTCTAAAAGTTTTATTCAAAGAAATGTATTAGCAAGTATTTTAAGGGTCAAACGAACGCTTCAACTGAGTAGTAAATAGTAATGGTATATGCCAAGTTACGCATATGCGCTCCGTCGACAAAAGTCGAATACACAGAAAACCTATATAGTGTTTACGCTAACTTTTCCACCATGCCACCAGACCGTGAATATATCAACTTTACGCATAGCGCATAGGCGAAGCTTATAACATAGGAACACAGATGCCCAGCCTAGACTGTGTAATGCAGATACCTTTATTATGTAAGTTTAGTTATTAGAATAGAGGGGACAATAATTCAAATAAATTAGAAAACTTGTATTTGAAAAAAATTAAAAGTTTAAATGCAAAAAATACCAAAGAAAACAAGATCAACGCTGACAGGACAATTTGACGTGGTAAACTGTGAGTGTCTGTGATATAATAACCATTGATAAGGTTTTATTTTTAATAGTAGTTCCATATATTGACGTTAGGGAAGAGCATATAGTTCAATTACATACACAAGACAAAACTTGGTCGGATGCATAAACGGATACTTGGTCGTCTATGCGTTCAACTGTTGTCGACGGAACGTATATGCGCACAAATGCATAACTTGGCATGGAACAGCCATGCGTAAACGAAGCATTATACTCTCTTCTTACTTATTACTTCTTAAAAGACAGTAAAAATGAACGTACGATTTGGTTTACTACTAAGCAATTAGAAACTCTTTCATGTACATTTTCTTTAATGTAAACAAATTATTGCCAATGCATTTTGCGAATTAGTGAAATGCAGAGAGAATTTTTCCTCTATTTTATGTGTAGCAGACTAACTGAATAGCATGTATTGATATTGACTATTTTCATGATTCTATATTATTTCTAGGTTTACTATTGTAATTTTGCAACTATTTTGTGTATACTGTATACCTTTTTTTTATTATATTTTGTAAAACAACAATTCTTTCTTTGACAAACGATGAACTAATTGGCAGTTATAATTGGACAAATATACTCAAAACGCATGCGTCTTCTGTTCTCAATAAGTGATTGATGACTACGTTATGTATCAAGCACCCTTCCCTATGAACCATTTGTTTTCACAAAAGCGGATTTTTCATTATATTTTCTACAATATAGAAGCATATAGAACAATAACAAAACATGACATGTTTCAAATATACAATGTAAGTAAATGAATAATTCAGACATCAGAAAGCAGCTTAACTTTTATTCATGTATATGTATTTATCTTTTTTACTTTCTTATACGCAGTAATAAGTATGTCTTGTAATAATGTTTTGACCTTCTCTGGATCGAATGTAGTTTCGGAATGAAGAAGAAAACTGTATATATTAAATAATATATTGATAAGGTGATTTATAGAAAACAATCTATATTTATTATTGAAGGAACAGTATATGTTGTGTGATAGCAGGAGTATCCGCAGATTTTAGAAATATGGAAAAAGAGCAATATCGGTCGGTGATTCGATTCTTGTTTTTGGATGCTGTGTACGGCGACTCTTCTCTTTCGATGGCGACCGTCAAAAATTGGTTCAACAAGTTTATTTCAGACTTTCCGAAAAACTTTGTTTACATAAATGGCTAGAAATTTAAATATCCTTAACTTTTATGAGTATCACTATATGTCGCATTACTTCAAGTTTAGATATTGTTTTCAAAAATAAGGGATATTCTTCCGGGGTCCTAAACAAAAATATTAAGTATATATTTAAATCATCAGTTTTTGATGCAGAGTGATCACAATCAGATAAACACAAACATATACATAATTTTGAAAATAGTTAGAAAGGGTCCAAGGATGGTTAATACATGTATTTCCGTTCAAATTTCGAGTTCGAATTTATTCGTGATTATAATACTTCTCTATTTGCATTCGTATAAGAAAGTAAAACATATATTTGCCAAAAATGTATTAAATTCAACTACATTTTCATTCTGAATTTACAATTTACCGAGCAAAAACATGAATTCGAAACCTATATAGAAAAAGTAAAATTGGTAACTGATATGTAAAAAAATATTGCCAAAAATTAAATTTACATTTGGTTTAAGTAAATTATTCCAAATTTCAAATGTAAAATGTATGATTACAACGTGGCCTATAAAAAAAGATATTCGTGGAAGTTGAAATAGATATGTTTAAAATTCAATCAGATATAATGGTATTTACTGTTCGATCATGATTTGTACTCTTCGCTAAAGAGTATCAACAAGAGGGATCAAGGGATATAATTTATTTTCCCAATGCGATTTCATTTATGTACAAAAAAGAATATATCTCATTGATTTTTGCGATGTGAATAGGTAGTTCTAAATATTTTTTGTCAAAGAGAATATATTATATATTTTCAGATTTGCTTCCTTAATACAGCGGTAAAAGCAATGTCGCAAAGCGATTGACATATATAAATAGCGGTAAAAATAGAAAGATCTTCTATCTTCAGGACTATATATATATATATATATATATATATATATATATATATATATATATATATATATATATATATATATATACCTATTTATTTAGGTCTCTCCTCATAAAAAATTTCAGCCCTCTCAGATATTATTTACCCGTACCGACAACCCTTTATATTATTAAAAGTGTTAGTGTATATCTTGCATGATATAAGAATTGAAATTTCATACAAAAATCAGCCATAATACAATTATGAAGATTCTTAATTACAATAAAATTTATTTTATTAATTTTAAGGACCCTTACATATGACAGTGTGTAGTATTAAAAATTCTAGAGTTAGATGAATTACTAAGAGTAACTGCATTGATATACGATATGTTCATGGTAAAGTTTTTAATAATAAAAAATCCAAATTTAAATCGATTAATATATAATTGCACAAATTTATGTAATTAGTAGGTTTGCTTTAAGGGAGAACAACACAATCGATTTTTTTAAATATAATTTTATAGAATGTATCTTTTAGAATATTTCCCTAAAATATTATGCTGAAATTCGTACAAATAATGAAGGTACACCGCATTTTCCTTTGACATTGTTGACAATGGTCGTTCATAATATTTTTAGTGTGATTAGTTGAAATTTTTAAGTGAAAATGTATCGAAAAGGTAGTAGATTCACCCATAAACGACAATGACAGGACAAAAGAAAACAAGCCGACGCTTTAAACGCGTTTCTCTCGAAACCCTGTTTTTTGCTATGGGGCTGGACGCTCACGCTACAATTTACATCGGATTTTTTTTTTTTATTAATTTACCTTGAAGCTTATAACATTGGCATCAGTTGTATATAAGATTTTTTTTTATTAAGTTGCCTTTTCAGACAAAAAAATGGGGCAAAAAATAGGATTTTTTTTTCAAATGTTCACTAGTTTTTTTTGGCAAAATCCTACGTACAACTGAAATTACATCTATATAGATTAAGATAAAATAAAAAATGGGTTGTGGTCAACGCCGGACTTTCTTTTACGTAGTTTTCATCAATATTTATTGATTATAAAAATATAATATTAGGAAATAATAATCCATCAGAAACAATATGAAATCCAAGCTTACCTTATATAAATGAATGGGTTGAAAATTATACCAATACCAATTTGTAATGGTTTTGAAGTACCTACTATCAAAACTAACCAATTCTCTACAGAAATATTCTGAAATGTCATTTATCTAATTCAGACCATTTTGTTTTCTTGTCGAAATATTGACAGGCGCAGATGATCCGATTAATTAAGCTACATTCGAATCCATGACAACGTAAACAAGATTATTAAAATTTTCGGTAGCGGTTTTCTCGTAACTGGTACATTTATTGAAAAACTTATCAAACAAAAGTTGTGCGAAATATTAATATCTTTCATTATGAACATAACTATTTTTACTCGTAGTGCAGCCGTTCTAGTGATATTAGAGAACAAAAAATGCATAGAGTAAACATGCACTGCCGGTTTGAATATTCTTTTCAAAAATAGGAGGTGCACAACTAGACCATATACAAGTCTTAAGTTTGAAGTCTCATAATTTTACGTTGGGCAGTTTTGGCTCTAGAGCGTTCACACACACACACACACACACTCATACACATACACACACACACAGACGTCACTCTGAAAATAGTCACATTCGATTCAGGGAAGCTCAAAACGTGTATATCCGTTGAAATCTCGAGTTCGATTTTTTTGGTGATCTAATACTTACTTATTACTCTGTAAAAGAAAGTAATAATGTATCAGATGATTACAACCTGCGCTACATTCATAACCATGACGGTACCTCTTCTTTGAACGCCAAAAAAAGCATCATGTTATTATTATTTTTCAATAAAAAAATCCTAAAAGAACTTAGATATATACCTAATTTAATGCAGCAAACCTCATTAATCTACTTTTTCTCAGTTCTAGTTTAGACTTCTAAACCAATGTGTAAGTTATTTTCTTTATGTTAAATCTAATTTATCTTATATTATTATATGTATCCTTAGTCTATCCGGTGTGCTTGAAAATGGCCATTTAAATGGTTGAAACCGGTCGCAAAATTATTTTTTATTAAATATTAAAAAAAAATTAAGAACGTTGTGGAAATAAGACGTTATTACTACCCAACAGGATTAACTTTCTTCATCATAAATTAAATACATATTCTTCATAATATAACATAACATAAGCGGTTCTTATTTGACCAACAACTTAACTTATTCAGAACTAAAATATAACTAGATTACTAGATCAATACATGGTTACCAATAACAAATGAAATTATAAAATGCGATTATAATATAAATTTGGCTTTAGCAAAATGAAAGTCAATATAAATAATATAACAGTCTTAGTATACAAGCGCTTGGATATAATCTGAGTGCGGATTAAAATGGGATGCCAAATAATATGTGTAGAAAATTTGGTGTGAATCGCTCTAAGACCTTAGGAGGAGTAGAGGGCACCAATTTGATCTTACGAGCGAACGACGACTAACAACCAAGTATATAGATTCTATATATTTTTGGATTCAGTGCGACGAGAAAAACACTTTATGTTAAGAAACACACGACCGATTGCTTTAGCTTCTTCGGTACTTCGTACGGCGAGCTAAAAAGGGAATACAATAACTAAAGAATAACGTATTTTATTAAGGAGCCATACACCTTTTGCGTTTTCAAAAAATCGATCTTCTTACATATTCTTTTAGAAAAGCTATTTAAGAATTCGAACGAAAAAATAATACGAAAAATCGACTTTTTTTTGACAGGCTGCCATTTTATGACAAGTTCAAATTTTGAAAAAGAAATTCTTCAAACGACGTACTAAGCCAGTTGGCTTAGTTCGCCTTCCACGGACCTGTATTCGATAACTGTGTCCTCACATCTAGAGGAGTCGCAATTTGTTTGCAAATTTTGCATACCGAATTGCTTCAAGATATCTCTTATGTACGTTCACTGATTCAACCTGATCCCGTTCGAATCCTTTTTTAAGTCAATTCCCAGGCAACGCTTCAAATCAGCAAGTTCCCTCATTTCGAAGATTTTCTCGAGATATTCTCCAAAGCGTTTGACTTTTTTTTAGATCTCCACGTAAACGATGACTATTATCAGGTCACCATTTCTCCTCTTTAAATATACGCATGGATCCACACTGCACTGGTTCGCTCCGAGCTTCTCAAGCTTATGATTTAAACGCTTATTCCATGCGCGTCCAGCCGGTTTCAACTCGTAAAGAGCCTTCTTCATGCGACATACCTTGTCTCCAGCAGATAACTCTTTCAACATGTCATTTGCTTTCGCGACTATTTGACTATAAATTCGATTTCTTCGATTATATACTCTAGGATTTCCTCCAATTCGGTGGGCGCTTCCATGTAAACTTCTCCATCCGGAACGCCTTTCAAGAATGCCGTCGTAACATCTTATTGTCGGATGAACATGATTTCACGTACAACAAAAGCAATCGCCAATCTAATTGAATCTATTTGCGTGACAGGGGCATAAGTTTCGTAGAAATCACTTCCCGGTTGTTGTGAGAAACGAGTCGAGCTTTACGCTTTTCCAGCGTGCCATCGGCACCGTACTTATTTCTCAGAACAAACCAACTTCCACGACATCACGATTCTCCGGTCATTCGATCAGTTTTCATTTGTCGTTTTTTAGAATGAAATTAGTCACACGCGCTAAAGTGCGCATCCTCGGGATTTGACAATGCTTGAGTAGTCAAAACTTTGGTTAAGTAGGCAAAATCAGCCTCTTATTCATCGTTATTTATCATGCACGAAATGGTGTCAAATATCTATGTGTTTCGTACGTGGTCTCTCTCTACGTTCTGCCATCTCTTTGTTTGGTCTACCAGGTCCGCCTCTCACAATAACATTTATCAATGGAAATCCTAGAGAGATTTCTTGGGATATCGAAACGTTATCCCGGTTGTACCGATCGTTCTGTTCGCCTCGATCTTCAACCTCAACGGTTCTCAGTTCGATCTCGGTGTACGTCTTAGAGATGGGCGAATCGAATCTTTTACAACAATAGTTCGAATCGCGCTACACTACTCGCATTCATCTTGCAAGTCAAGAAAATATTTTCTTTTAAATTTCTTTAATTGCACACGTGGTATTATCTTTTTGGTTAAAAAAGGAATACAAGTAATAATGAATAACGCAATTTATTAACGGAATTATGTTCCCATAAAATAGGAAAAACAATATACAATGTTTATTACAAATCATATGCCAATTATGTACAAATGACAGCTAATACTGCATACTTGATATTGTTACTAGTACGGATAATATCGTAAGTTCAATATGTAAATATGCAAACATCATGTATTACATCAATTACACGAAGTATTTTAATGAGCTAATTACGTATTTCAACAACTAAGTTGTCATCATCATGATGATGACAACTTAGTTCTCGAAATACGTATTTATCTCTTTAAAATACTTTGTGGGAAAGGGTTATTATTTTAATCAGTCTTTGCATAAATGAAAATAAAACTCAATAATACAACCGTAAATATATAGTATGAAAACAATTTAAATAACGTTTCGTTCGTGTAATATTAAAACGTTCTTCTTACGTCAATCACAAACGTTTTTAATATGTTTAACGTGTATGCGGATAGGTAAAAAAAAACAACATTATGTTTACCGGGATATAGATATATATATATATATATATATATATATATATATATATATATATATATATATATATATATATATATATATATATATGTATGTAGTGTAAATTACGTAAAAGAAAGTCGAGTACAGGCCACTCCAAATATTTTGCTATGAAATCAAAATTTTAAACAAAATTAATTGAATGACAGTTGATTTTCATCCTTTACTGTTAAATATTGCCGTTGTTACGGTAAATATGTTTAAAATATTGTTTTTAGTTCCATTTGAATAAGATTGCTACACAATAATTATAACCTTAAAATCGTAAGAAAATGCCGTGGGCCTAACTTGAGGTTAATAAGCAATGCTTTAATGTATTATTGAAATTTTGTTTCTTAAAAAAGAAATACTTTTTGAATAACGGTAGAAAAATGAAATTTTAGCTAATATAATAAATATAGCAAATTAATTTCTTGCGTTACTAAACTAGTAATTCCCATTCCTGGTTTCTCAAAATATTTACATGAAATAAGTTCAAATCTTTATTTTTAGTACTGAACATTTACCGACTGCAGTAGGTTCCGCCCGTACATCAGCCTCCTGCAGTTTAGCGTCATCAAGAGAAAGTTCTACAAGTAATCCAGGACCTGCGCCGTATCGGGTACTCATGTTAGGAGGACCTGCTGTTGGAAAATCATCAATTGTTAGTCAATTCATGACTTCAGAATACTTACACGCGTATGATACAAGTTTGGGTAAGTGTTTAATATTTATACGCATGAACAATAAATTAAAAGTGCACTGATAGAAATATAAATGACATTTAGGTATATAATTATGAAAATCACAAAAACACAAATAATTTACAAATAGTACATTTATAAATATTATTACTTATATGAAATAAAAGTCACATGCTTACTAGCAATATTTGAACTAAGAATGAGATGTACTTACAAGAAAACAAACGTTTATGCGCTCCACTAAAGCAAGGATAGGTACAATGCACCTATGCCATCATCTCGCTTTATAAGTAACGGACTTCTCCGTCCTGCTCCCATTTGGCAAAATATTAACATTTAAAATAAATGTGTTTAATTATTATGGCCAATATGTTCATAATTACAAAAAAATTATAGATATAAGAAATCTGTCAAAGTAATCAATACCCTACAAGAATACCCTGAAATATCATTTATCTAATTTATTATATTTTGTTTCTCTGCCAATATTTTGACAGGCGCAGATGATCCGATTATTTTAGCTATATGCGAATCTATGGCAACAAAAACAAGATACTTACGATGTTTCGCAGCAGTTATCTCGTAAATGGTACAATTTTTGAAGAAACTTTTCAAACAAAAGTCTTGCAAAATATCAATATCTTTCATTATGAACATAACTATTTTTGTCATAAGTGCAGCCGTTCTAGTGATATTGAAGATTGAACAAAAAATGCATAGAAAAAACATGTCCTTCCGGTTTGAATATTATTTTCAAAAATAAGAGGTGCACATCTAGGGCATATACAAGTCTTAAGTTTCAAATTTCATAATTATACGTTCGACAGCTTTAGCCTTAGAGCGTTTACAGACACACACACATACACAGACATACAGACGTCATTCCGAAAATAGTCACATTCGATTTTGGGAAGGTCAAAACATGTATATCCGTTTAAATTTCGAGTTCGAAATTTTTCATCAATACAAGACTTACTTATTACTTCGTAAAAGATAGTAAAAACTTAATTTTCGTAATTTCTTTTTGCATATAATGTAGTAATTTTTTTTTGTGTAAAAAATATTAAATCTTTATCAAGCTATTGATACCCAAACATTGTATACTATTAAAAATTCCGTTACACTGCTCCTCCCCCTTCAGTTGTCTTAGTTTTTCTTGTTGGCTGAATTAACACTTAAAGATGGCTGCAATTCCCCAACTCATATAAAGTCCTTGACTACTCAATTTGCAAGCGAGTATTCTGATGGTGCCTGTAAATGGATTAGTTGTTTGTCGGTTGTTACACCAAACTGCACTCTCCGGGTGGCATACATCTTGAAACGATAGGTCGGGCTCGTGCAGATTGAGTTCTCCAACGTGAGTTTCCAAGTTTTTCGTCGTTCACTCCAGCGTATTGGGCTAATCAATTGCAATAGATGACTTGGCTTACCATGTGGTAATTTTCAAATCCTATATATTGCATCGTTTATTCGTTTGGTGGTTTCATACGGATCTTCCCTGGTATTTTATAGCTTCGACGACAGATCACGAAGTCTTTTTGGGTTGTATAGCCATACCAAATTCCCTGATTTGTATCTACTATTTTCAGCTTTGATGTCGTAGTGCAGCTGCACTACGGCTTCATTCTGTAACTTGTGCTTTGGACATTCATACGCACTTGATTGAAATTTTTATCTATCCTTCTCGCAAGTCGCTAACGGAATCATCCTGGGTCATATCCTCACTCAGCTTGCTACAAAATTATAAGTCACTTGGCAACCGTCCAAATATCCGTTGTGTCATGTATAGATGAGAGGATTAGATCCTTTCGACCATATCGTCTTGCTGTGGATGAAGGACAGTCGTTCTCGTTTTGTGTATTTTCAGCAGTTAGTAGACGCTTTGGAAAAGTCTCGATTCGAAGTTTCTCTCTTGATCGAAATGTAAGTCTAATGACACACAAAATCGGCTTAGCCATTCCGTCATTAATTACTCAAGGACATTAGTAACTTAGTGGTATGGTAATGCGTAAGCTTCAACTCAGTTATTGAAGTAGTCCATTACCACCACAATTTATTTGTTACCATTGTCTTTTTCTGGAAAGGCCACATCTATAGCAATTCTTTAGAATGAACTTCCGGTCATTATATTGTCGCATTAGGTCCTTCCTCCGTCTGTTGGTCCACACAGACTTGCAGCACACACAGTACATTTCCTACACCATTCTTTAACGTCGTCCTTGCAGTACTGAATATTTGGTATTCAGTTTCTTGGACTTAACAAGAATGTTCAAATCAATGTAAACCTCGTAAAATATATCAGAAAAGTGTCAACTGTTGGAGCAGTGTCATTTATCGGTTATTTTATGATGAAAAATATACAAGCACAGGTATAAACTTACTGAATAGCGTAATAAGCATTATACACTATATGACGCTGCAACTTACGTTTACTGAAAATACATAACATGCGCATACGAGTATATTGTAGCATGTATGTACTAAACTACCGAAACGCTTTTAATTTTTTTCTACCGTACTGTGGCTGCATCATATGAATGTGCTAAAAGATTCATAAATTATTTGTACCTACATGACATTTTTAACACAACTGTGTTTGCTGGGTAATAAGGAATAGAATTACTTGGTCGTAAATACGTTACTTCATTGAAATTTATTGAAAACAGCAATTATAACTTGGTATCAAGTTGCGAATATTTGAAACAGAACTGGCAAGACCCTACCTCCAATCAAATGTCAGTCAGCGAGCAAACTTTGTTAGTACCCTATAGATCATTGCAACATATAAACAATAACTGCTATTCTATCTCTCATCTACATTCATCACACAAACGTGTTTATCTTTGTTTGGCGAAAGTCCATTTTGTGTACCATGTGTTGATTTCAATAATAAACTCGGCACGTTATAGAGATGTATTCATATATATTTGGTAATTATTCGGTCAACGAGAACATAGCAACCCAAGAACGGTTACGTTATGCATGAACTATCAATGGGGTGACCATCGAAATTGATGAACATATCGAACATATCACATTCTAATTTCTCGTAGTAAAGTCTTGTAAATGTTTCACTGCATTTTAATTAAAGTTGTTAGTTAATGTTGTGTTTGCATTATGCAGCAAAGCTATAGCATTATTTCCTGTGTCGGTAACAATCTCATACAGTACAAGACAGCTATAGTGTTTGGTCGTGTGTCTGTAATATTCTCGTCAGTAACAAACAATCAATAAAATTTTCTTGTCTCATATACTTGGATATATGTACGTACAGTGGTTCCAAATCCCAACAACCTGACCATAATATGAAGGCGTTGTCTGATTTATATGAAAATTAGTATATAGAGGTTTTCTAGTACGCTGATTAAGAAACTGTACAAAAGAGTTGGAAAGGAAAATGGCGAATAAAAAATGGCAAAATAATATAGTATAATAATAATTATATTATCATTAAATATCGGATCGAGAGGTATTTAGGATCGTTGATCTTAATTTTAATATTTAAAGAACATAATAGCGGATCTAATATGGCTGACAATAGTATAAAAGATGTCGTATTGAAATTTCGAATGAAGAGGTATTTGACTTTGCTGATTAAGATTCTTCTTCTTCTTAAAAATTTGAAAAACAAAATGGCGGATCCAATATGACGAAAGAAAAATATAATAATAGTCATATGTTCATGAAATTTCAGAGAAAGAGGTATTTGTGATCGTTGATTAAGAATCTAAAACAAAATTGCGGATCCAATATGGCTGACAAAATGTAAAAAAATTACTGCATTTTCATGAAATTTCGTATAATGAGGTATTATTTAATAATAATTAATTTATTAGAAATAATTCAATAACAAGATTATTTATTTTTTTCAATTAATATAAATATATAACAATTGTTCTTATTAATTAATTATTATTAATAATTAATATAATATAATGAATAAATACACTGATAGTGGGATTTGAAGACGTAAACTAGTCCGTATTTAGATGGATTTGTATATTATAATGATGGATATAAAATATTGGAACCATTTTACATAAAATTTACAATAAAAGGAATGTGCAGGTTGATTTTCTTAATATGTTTTTAGGAAAGAATTATACTATATGAGAAATTTTGTTAGAGAGTGGGATGTTGTGGGACTTTTAACTTTTGTATATTTGAACTTTGACTATTTAAACAGGATATGCTAAAATGATATAATCTAAATGTTTCAATAATTAAATAACAAACAAATTTTAGTGTACAAACGTTATATAGCTTTAAAGTTCTTACATTTCAAGGACTGACTCAATAATATTTTCGAAGGACCAAATGTCGGGTTCGTCAAATCCCTATTATTTAGTTATATTTAAATTCGGGTCGAAGGACCAAATGTCGGATTTGTCAAATACCGGGCGTTATTGAAAAAATAATAAAAATGATTTAGGGACTCCCAAAATTGAAATTTCCATTAAAATTTCGAAGCTGATAATTATGATATTTAAATAAATTAGTATAACAATTATTTTAATTGTTGCATGTTTTTCTCTGGCAATCATGATTGCTCAAATTCTTAAGGAATATAAAGCAGACAGTGCCATAGAATTTTAATTATATATCAAAAAAAAATAAAAAATTCTTTTGCAGATGTTTTTCTTTGTATAGTTAAAAATTATATTTAAGTAAAGTTATTATTTTCCATTCTACCGATTTGCATCTTCTATATTATAAATGAAAATTTAAAAAAAATTTTGGAGCTTATACCAACAACATGCATACATTTTTATAAATGACTATTTTTTATAGTATCTTAAATGGAAAAAATAGCTATCTTTATACGGCCGCCATTTTATCAAATATTAACTTTTTGCACCTGCTCCAGATAATTCTATACGCTATTAGAATCTAATATTAAAATTGGATTCAGATGACCCTTTGATGGGATACGAGTTTGCCCGTTTAGTGAAATTTCATATATTTTTGTACAAAAGAATTCTTTAATGTAGAAAGACAGACAAGCAATAAAGTGGATTAACCCTCATATTGGTACCTTTATCATAGCCTGAAAAAACAATTCATAAAATACAGGCCTTTCTTAAGCAAAGGATTGCAAGTACTCCCTTAAATTAAACTAAATTTACATTCTAGTTCAGTCTTATTTGCCTTATTATATTATGTATTTTAATTACTCATTTATTATTTCTATTTGTCTTTAAATTAGCAGAGAATGAAAATATTCAGTGACAGATGTGAAAAACTTTTTATTCAAATTATTTATTTAAAACAACATCATAAAGCAATAGCAAGCAAAGCCTACATAAGAACATAAACATTTCATACAGAACTAAATAATTCTAACAATTTCTTTATCAAAATATTTTAATACTGGATACTAACTATTTCATTAAATATGATCGATATGTAATAGATAATGAAAAAATAAGTAATATGAAATATATTAATTAGAAGTAATTCTGGTTATTTTTATAAATAATATATAATACAGATTAATGTAATTACATTAAAAAAATATAAATATACTCACAATTAGTTTTAATTAATATTATATCATGTTTTTATGAACATTTATCTCTACATCTTCATTATTGGCAATTTCATAATTCTCCATATGCTGTCACATTTCCCCATTCAATGGAGTATTTGTAATTTTTGACACAGGTTAAATACTCTTTATTAAATAGATATGTAAATGTTATTTCAATCCATTGACTATATGTGTTAATAGAATAAACTATTAATTATTATTTCAAGAATCTAATTGTGTATAAAATTACAAAATAAGCAAATGACATTGATATTGAAGTTCAACATTACAAATATTACATTATTAATATATTTCATATTATACAGTTTTCATTATCACATTTCGTGCATATTGAATAGAAATAGTTAACAACAAATATTTAATTTTTTGCAATAAGTTAGTATTTAAAATACGTTACATCATAGAGCAACTAATTGTACAGTGTTTTCAAATTTCAATACTCCAAAATCCCGAAAGTCACAAATACATCACCTATCTAAATCTTCGATGAATCTTCGGTTAGTGGATAAGAACAGAAATAACATAATCTCTTCTCTTGAACGTTTGAACTGGTTTGTATGGAGTGATTCCAATATTCTCACCAGTCTGTGTGGAGCGGGGCTAGGTATCCACAGATCTTTGCTCTATTTGCTTAGACTTTGATGTTTCGTGTGTTCAGTGAAATATTGTATTCTATAGTATTATCCTGATATAAATGACATAATCTTTACTGTTATATTACATCATCGTTAGTCAGTACTTAATGACAGATTTCTCACTGAATGTAAACTTAACTCGTATTCTAATTTAAGACTTAACATTGATGTCCTGATCGGAGGATTCCGTAGGCCGTCACATATAATAATTATATGTATTACTTATGTAATTATATGATATCGTCAACAACCAACTATTTTTATTTACTTCTAACAAAAGAAAAAACCCCCCCTTAATGATTGTTCAAATTCACTGGGTGATTGTATATAATAATTGTGATCTCCTAACTAAAACTATATTTATTTAACTGGCAAACGTGTGATACAAACACAAAACAAAACATATTTAACAGTAACTAAATTAGAAAATGTAAAATAGGTGGCGTGTTTTCACGTTTAAAAACAAATGGATCTGCTTTTCTGCTTCGATTGATTGGCAGTTTTAAGTGTTCGAAATACAATTTTGTGTTTCCATTTAAACTTCGGGAATGAGGTATCGATTTCTTTCTTAATAGTCGGTATTTTTGCCTCTGAACAGAAGAGATGAGAACTAACTTTATTATAGATTATTTAGTTGGTGTGGTATTAACAATGAAAACGAACATTTAAACCGTTCTTTACCAACAATCTTCTGCAGCTGTGGCCTTGTTACTTTAAAATTATATATAATCTAACTTTCAGCATGACGTAACATTATTTTCTATTAATTTATTATTGCAAGCAATAAACAAGATTTGTACATACAGACTTAAGGGACTATACTTATCCTGCTAATTTTCACAAAAATGCGTTTAAAAAATAGTTGTCAGTGGTGCTATTTTGTAGGTAAATAAATTTTTCTCTTAAATTTACTTCTTTTGTTTTGTGATTTCCTTTTACCCATCATAGAATAAATCATATTGATTAAAAGCTAATTCATAAACCTATAATTTTCGAGATTTCTCAAACAAAAGTTGTGCGAAATATGAAAATTTTTGCCAAAAGTGATATTGGTGATAGATTAAAAAATGCCTAGGGAAGCATGCACTTCCGATTTGAATATTCTTTTCAATAATAGGAGGTGCACATCTATACCATATACAAGTCTTAGGTTTGAAGTTTCACAATTTTACGTTCGACAGTTTGAAAAAAATGTTACATATTAGAATACCCAATTAGAAGAAACTAAAAAGAGAAGATGGATATGAAATGGAAGAAAAATAGGGAAGTTGAATGTGAACCTTACGAAAAAGAAAGTATATATATGTATAAAATCAAAGAACTACAAATATAAAAGTTAATAGATATTTAAATTATCATCTATTTATTGTAGTGACATTAAGACTATTAGTATTTAATATTTATTCTTTTCTAAAATAGAAATTATTACATTTGCCCAAAAAACGTTGTCTATTAAATTATCCTTTTACAAGAAAAGGGTACTATGAGATTAGTTTTGTACATTTTGAATATCTGATAACTACCTTACATTTGACGAAGGTTCTCTTTCCCTATGCTGATGGATATTATAACATAAAATTTCGGTCGGCGTTGTTTGATTCTTTAATTAATAATCTTACGCTTATATGGGAAAACGTCGTTTTCAAATGCCAAACATATTATCAATTTTAACTTTTGTTCTTAATTTTAAAAATATATAGCTGACAGTTCATATTCAAAAGTTACAGATTTTAGTTTATATATTCAGTAAACCGCAGAGATACTACAGCTTTGAATAAATCAATTATTGTCATTTTTAATATCATCATGCAGACTGGGCAAAAGATTCGAAAATACTAATCCACGTTTAAACATTAAACTGCAACATTAAACTGCAATGGTAAAACCAGCCGTAAGTCCAATAATTCATACTAAAATTAATTTCATTTTACTAGTCAGTTACATTTGTTATGTGTGGTGCGGCAAATGTTTTAGATAATCTGAAACATTGTGCCGCCTTGTTCTTGTCGAGACACATCGATGTAAGCGACTACTGTGAGCGTTCACTGAAACTAGAAAAAATGATTTCCCTTCTTAATGCTCAAATATTATTTTTAAGAGTATATTGATTTTGTTCGAAATTTTATCCTAATAGAAGATTAATGAAATCGTACAACAGTTTCGTAATTCAATGTGTGTTATTTGTGCAATTGTGTGAAAATGATACGAAATGCGACGACATAGGAGTTGAACAACCGCTCAGAGATTTATTGGATTAATTAAATCGCTAATTAGCGGCACGCAGGAAGGTTACCTGGAGGCCGCCTCTGCGAACACCTCCGAAAGACCGATAACGATGTGGTCGTATTATTGTTTGGTATCTAACTTTGCGGATGTTTGTAATAGGTATAAATGGCTGCATTTATAAATATAATTAATGATACTACGTTGAATTAGGTCACGAAATACAATTATTATATACCAGTCTACCTGTGTATACTACGGGAAATTAATTTTAAGATATTTTCGAGCTTGAAATATTAGGGTAAGTATCATGTTGTTTGTAAACTATTGACCCAAAGTCGATAAGATTTTTGGGGCATGAAACACTAAATTCTCATTTGTATGACTGAGAAATTTTGAATGATCATTTAAAATCATAGTGTTCATAATGAAACTTATTAATATTTCGCACATTTGTTTGAAAATTCTATACTTGGAATTTACCAATTACCAGATAACAGCTACGGAAAATCTTAAATATTTTATTTATATTGGCATAGTTATTCATTTGCGAGATATTTTTATAAAGAAATCTATAAAAGCTATGAGTATATCAGAAAATATTTTGACAGAAACAAAATATAAATTATTTGAACTGATTAACACAAATAGTTCTACTGAGAACGTGTAAGTAATAGTTATTGTAGATAAATTTTGAAAAATATTTTTAAATACAGTACGTAGTGAAAATTATATTTGAATATAATTATAATATGATTTTTAAAGAACCAACATCTTTAAAAATTTAAATCCTGTATTTCTATAACGAATGCATATATATGGATAATTCATAGCTACAAAATAATGATTTGCAATTTAATAAAAATAATCTAAGCAATTTGATATTTTTATTGATTCATGGCAATGATCTATATACTAACTACTATATAGAAAAGGAAAACTTTGACAAAATTGAAATTTCGTGATGCTTAACTTGAATAATAGAACGAAAACCCATTCCGTATATCAATACTCGAGATATTTCTTAAATTTAGGAATTTATATTTTTCTGTCGCTTCAAAAAACAAGCTTTTCTACAACGCACCTATTCGTTCAGCTCGCCTTATAAGTAATGTTGCCGCCGAGACTAGTATTGGTCTCGTCTCATGTTTCGAGACCGACTAATGTAGGCAACCAAAGTAACGCACACGCATTATTGACAAATGTTAAGCTATACCGTTCAATTAGAAATTATGGGAGAGAATACGGATATCGTAGACATTTAGTCTACGGTTCATGTACAAAGTTTTATTATATATATTTAATACTTGAAATGTAACAACCTAATAATCTACTTAGTGAATTTTTTGAGCCGAGCACGATACAGACACACGAAACTTGCTCTTCCCTAACGTCAACATCTGGAACTACTATTAAAAATGTAACCTTATCAATAATTATATCACGGACACTCACAGTTTACTACGTCAATTTTTCCTGTCAGCCTTGATCTTGTTTTCTTTGGTATTTTTGCATTAAAACTTTTAATTTCTTGAAAATACCATTTTTCTAATTTATTTTAATATTGGTCCCCTCTTTTCTAATAAATAAAGTAAAATAATAAAGGTATCTGTATTACACAGACTAGACTGGCCATCTGTGTTCCTATGTTATAAGCTTCGCCCATGCGCTATGCATAAAGTTGAAATATTCACGGTCGACCATGCGTCGGCAGTTGACGCGCCATGGTGGAAAAGTTAGCGTAAACACTATATAGCTTTTCTTTTTCTTTTGTCGACGGAGCACATATGCGCGCATATGCGTAACTTGGCATGGAACAGCCATGCGTAATGGATGCATTACTCCGGGGAACTTGTTTTGACTCAGCGGAGTATTTTGATTGGTATTGTTCGTGTCGTTGGAATAAATTCTCGATTGCAGCAAACGGCACCTGACGAATTAAATAGATATAGCGTAAACACCTTTGTTAGTGCGTTAGATTTGTATACAGCTTTATTTAGTCGACCTTGTAGCTGTTACTTACTTTCAGTTCTGTGTAACGCGAAGTAGCGGAACATACCATAAACTATTCATCACATAACGCCCGCACAGCACCATAACAGAGTAGTTTACAATAGTAAATTAAATTATATTTGTTCAGTTATTACAAATGAATGAAATTTTACTTGTTCAATTTATAATGAATAAATAACAATAGTGCTTGTTCAATTTACTATCAATAAATGACAATATTATTTGCTCAATAACAATAGATAATTGACAAATTTACGAACCCAAAAAACAATAAGTAATTGACAATTTTACTAACTCAAAAAACAAATAAATAATTGACAATATTACCAGCTCAAAAAATTAAAAATATTTGACAATTTTACCAGCTCAATAATACAATAAATAATTGACAATTTAACTATCTCAATATAACAATAAATAATGAAAGATTACTTGCTCAAGAAAATATATGGGTCTTCACCAATCGGTTGGCAAACCTTGTGTCCCCTCTGATACTGGGTGGCCGGTCAAACGACCGAATCGACGTTTGTTTCTGTGAATTTAGTTTACCAAACTCTAATTTCGAAATATCGTACAACAGTACTTAGTTCATTAATAAATACGTGTATAGCAATAGTTTTCTATCGGGTCAATTAATTTCTATAATGGAGGACAAATGAATTTACTTTTGGTAAAAAAGAAATTGAAAGAATAAATTGAAACTTCGAAGTTTAAAAAGATCGCTAATTTGATTATATCAATCACTATCAAATAATCAAATAAAATTATTATAATTTTTCACAAATTTACATCTTAATCCAGGAACATAAATTGAAATGTAATTCTCGATCTTTTGATATAAAATATAAATATATATGTTTGACAACAATAAATAACTTAATTTGAATTGTTGTCGCCAACCCAATTCTCACTATCCATCGACTCAATTATACTGTGTTAGTTAATTACTAACATGAACCAAAATGAACCTTCGGGAATTAATTATTATTAACTAACATGTTACATCTTCGGATATAACAATAAAAAATGAATTTAGATTAAAATGAAATAAAAACATCTGGAGTGGCATGCACTCGACTCTCTTTTACGAATTTTTCACAAGATATATATATATATATATATATATATATATATATATATATATATATATATATATATATATATATATATATATATATAACAATTTTGTGTATTGTAAATTTTGAGAAACACTGGTGCAAAATATAATCTAACAACTGAATTAATTAAATTTACTACTTACTATACACGTGCCAACGCTACGGTGTGGCTAGTACAGTAATATAAATTTGAAAACTTCAGTGACAGCTCGCATAGCATGACTTGAAATAGTAAACATACAGGTTAGATAATTTACCTGTAGAAAGTTCTAGTGTAACTCACGAACTGTCACGAAATTGTTCCTGTACATTCGACGGTTAAAGTGTTCTGCACTAACTTTATGGTACGCTTTACTTTAGAATACGATTATTTTCACTCTTTTAAGCTTGCTGTACGAAGTACTAAGAGCTAATGCATGCGGTCGTGCGTCTGTAGTACTCTCAGGTCAAACATCAAAAGTTCTGTTGTATTATATAAAGACCCTAAAATATTATTAAAAGAAATAATTTTTAATTGTAATGAGAGCACTAATTTTTTTTTATGTATCAAAAAAATGGTAATAGGTACTTTTTATTTGTATAATATTTTTACTATCATTTACGAAGTAATAAGTAAAGGATTGTTCACAGCGAAACAATCAGTATTTAAGCTTAGAAATTATAAGAAATAATTCCAGTTTGTTGTATGACATACAAAGTTAACGTTCACAGCAACAAAATTTATCATACATTGTGTTAATTTTGTTGCTTGGAATGTTACCATTGTTTGTCATAATACAAACTAGATTATTATTTGTAATTTTCAAATCTTAATTACTATTTGGTTCGCCCTGACCAAGTCTTTAGTCTTGTAATCATGAAAAATTTCGAACTTGAGATTTCAACGGATATACACGTTATGACCTTCCCTGAATCGAATGTGACGATTTTCGGAATGACGTCTGTGTGTGTGTGCCTGTGAACGCTCTACGATCAAAACTGTCGAACGTAAAATTATGAAACTTCAATCTTAAGACTTGTATTAGCCCTAAATGTGCACGTTCTATTTTTGATAAGAATATTTAAAACAGGAGTGCATGTTTACTTTATACATCTCCAATATCACTAGAACGGTTACACTTACGGCAAAAATGAAAGATATTAATATTTCGCACAACTTTTGCTTGAAAAGTTTCTTCAAAAAATGTGTCAGTTGCGAGAAAAATACTAGGAAATATTGTAAATATTTTGTTTATGATGCCATGGATTCGCATGTAGCTTATAAAATCGAATCATCTGCACCTGAGAAAATAAAATAGACTCAATTAGATAAATGACATTTCAGAATATTTCTGTAGAATATTGGTTAGTTTGACAGCTTGTATTGATTATATATATATATATATATATATATATATATATATATATATATATATATATATATATATATATATATATATATATATATATATTGTGAAAACTTCGGATAAGAAAGTCGGGTGCAGGCAACGCCAGAAATTTTAAAACTGTAAACCTAAAGGCCATAATAATTAAAATCTTTTAAATTTTAGGTTTTTTCGCGGCGTGGGAGGGTCCGCAGCTAGCATCGCATATATCTCTTATAAGGCGTGCCGAAGGTGTAGGTGCCTGTATCTAATCTTGTTATATTAAGATAAAACAAACATAAATTATTCAATTAGTAATCTAAAATGACATTAAAGTTTTATTTTTGAGTTAGCTTTTAATGTCGTCCTTGTATTACGGATAAGTGTTAATTTCATAAATATGGTCACCATTGAAAAAGCTTACAAATTTAGTAATTTCAAAATAGATATTTCATACGCCTGTCTGAAACGGGCTGTAAATTCTTTTTCAATAAAGCAAGTTGCAAGTTCCAATTTTATCAATCGAGATTTTATCCACTTTAGAATATCTCGCAGAAAATATTGAATATTTTTTTGTTCCTATTCAGTTTATTTTCTGATCAAGTAGATGTGACGTGAAGTTTCTTCTTGTAAAAAGAAGTATATCTGGAAGAGATCCACTCAAATATTTACCCAGTCAACAATGAATTTTATTTTGTGTGATAGGATGTTGATAAAAAAAAAATGAAACGACAACAGAAAAGAAACTTGCACAAACCAGTAATTCCAAAGTAGAAGTAGAACAATAAAATATCACCGATAAACGGTTTGGAATAATTGGTGATGTGGCAGTGACAACGAAATTCCACTTAGTGTGCGTCAAGGTGGTGTGAGTCGTTCAAAGGGCAGATGGACTGCACGATTGAAATCCAGGTTACGTACAGTGGCGTGGTGTCACCTTGCATTTGTGATTGTAATACCGGTTTTTGGTAATTTATAATATATCTAACGAAATACCGATTATTCATCTAACATATATTTATTATTTTATGCTAAGAATTAGATAATATTTTGTTTGGCTCGCAAGAAAAATTGATAAATAAATTCATTTTACAATTGTTTCTGTCTTAATTTCTACATGATATGAAATAAAATTTACCTTTTGAAAAATGAGGAATGGCTTGCACCCGACTTACATTTTCCTATTTTTTATTAGATATATATATATATATATATATATATATATATATATATATATATATATATATATATATATATATATATATATATCCCAACTGTCAAATTATGCCAATACTCAACAGTAATACCCTGAAGAATATATTACAACATGTATCTTTAATAACCACTACACTGATACACGTTTTCAGTCGATCTATTTGTGTCAACCGGAGGAAAATGGCATAAATTATTTCTATTTTGTTTCTCTGTCAACATATTTTTTGGCATAGTTCATATGATTTAATGAAAAAAATTATCTCATAAATTTATTTCTATGAAAACATTTATAAGAATTTTTTAATTTTCCATAGCGGTATTCTCGTAACTGGTACATGTTTTAAAGAAACTTTTCATTCAAAAGTTGTGCGAAATATTAATATCATTCATTATGAACGTAACTATTTTTACTATAAGAGCTGTCTATCTAGTGATATTGGAGAAAAAATATGCATAAAATAAACATGCACTTCCGGTTTGAATATTCTTTTCAAAATCTGAAGGTGCACATCAGAACCATACGAGGTCTGTTCAGAAAATAGCCGAACTTTTTTTTTTATGAATATAATTAATTTTACAGATTATTGGTTGGAAGCATTGTTATGCGCATAACCTCCTCTGTAACCACATGTTCTGAGATTGTTGATAACTCGTATAGTATTCGAGATATTGTTATTTGAGTGCAACGAGTGTAAGTGTTCGTAACAATTTTTGAAAAGTGCGATTTTCTGGATATTTGATGTCATCAATACTGATTATACTTATAATTATACAAGTTTTAAGTTTGAAGTTTCACAATTTAAGGATCGATAGATTTTGTTCTAAAGCGTTCACAAACAAACAGACAGATACACACACACACACACTGTCGTCATTCCAATGATAGTCATGTTCGATTCAGAAAAATCAAAATGTGTATATCCGTTGAAATCTCGAGTTCGAAATTTTTCATGATTACAAGACTTACTTATTACTTCGTATAAAATAGGATAATAAGATATTTATTTATGAAAATCTACCAATCCACTCGGTCTCATATAGACGAGTCACCACTGAATAAGTATCTTATGAGAATGGGTGTGTCTGTAGGAGAGAGAATGTTAGAGTTGGCGAAATGAGCAACGGAACGGGAAATAGTATGTGGCACCGAGTGTAGACCGGATAAAGGAAGCAACGCTAAGGACATCTCGTGGCGATTGGAGAAACTGTGTTCCCTGCTATAGTGAGTCTACGGTACACCAAACTAGGTCGTATGATTTTAGTTTTTTTTTTTTTCTGTTTTATTAGTTGTCCTTTCCCTTCGTTAACTTTTATTCCATCTTTATAGTTTATCATCTTAAAGCTATATCTTTTAAGTTGTACTACTTACGATCAATTTGACTCGTATAGAAAAATAATATATGTGTTGATGCTGCAAGTGTTTTGAATAGCAACTCATCCAATGTGCGCCAATATTTGCAGCTTATTGTTGAAGGTTCAGCGAGAAATGAGAATATCTGAACATAATGAAAATCTTATTTATGAGCAAAAATCCTTACTAATAGTGGAATTCTGAGGAAATATATAAATTTCTAATAGGTTATAGATCTATAGTGTATAGATGATTTATAACTTTAATTATAATAATATTCTTTTAGTATCCAAACAGAATTTCTCCCAATACAAGTAAATATAAATATAAATATGAAAAAAGAAATATATATAATGATAAACAATTAATAATACAATGTAACGGTATACAAAAGAAATACAAGCAAGAATAATAATACTAATGAGTAAAGAGTAGCAAGCGCTATATTAGAGAATCTGGTTTTTGTTGAAGCGAAATTAAATGTTTCAAAAAGGAGGATATTATCTATTCCCCTCTCCGGATATGCATGAAAATTTTTAAACCATAGGAATTTTAAAAGTACCTAAACCCAAAGTTAAATTTAGAGTGAAGCTCTTTACATATTATAATAACCAATACTAAGAAACGTTATTAATAATCATGGCATAAACATAACATAATATTCAGTACAAATAGTGACAACGAAATTCGCACAGTCTGAAGGACGTACTTAAACAAGATGTAAAATGAACTATTATTTTAATAAGATTTTACTCTAGTTTAATCGAGTTTTTTTCTTCGCTGACCCTATCTCCTATGAATGGTTAGTTATCAAATTACGGATCTGTATATGGTTCTCCAAATTGTTGGCTGACTCAAGCAAATCCAGAAATTATTACCAACTCGATTTTGATATAAACCACTTGCAAGAAAATCGAGTGTTGCTAGAACCTAAATATCCATAGACTTCACGCACTTGAATTATTATATTATTTTTATATCTACTTTTGCATGTAGTGGAATGTTTGTATGGTGCACATGATTTGTTAAATTTTCAATTATATTAATCACACTTTTTACTTTCCTTTACGAAGTAATAAGTAAGATCACAAACAAATCGAACCCGAAATTACAACAGATGTACACGTTTAAAGCTTCCCCTAATCGAATGTGACTATTTTTGGAGTGACGTCTGTGTGTGTGCGTGTGTGTGTGAGCACGTGTGTGTGTGTGTCTGTCTGTGGGTGAACGCTCTAGAGCCGAAACTGGCGGACGTAAAATTATGAAACATAAATCTTAAGACTTGTCTTTGGTCTAGTTGTGCACCTTCTATTTTTGAAAAGAATATTCAAACCGGCAGTGCATGTTTACTTTATGCATTTTTTGTTGTCTCCAATATCACTATAATGGCTAAACTTACGGTAAAAATAGTTACATTCATAAAGAAAAATATTTTGCACAACTTCTGTATTATAAGTTTCTTCAATAAATATACCAGGAACTAGAAAACTGCTACTAAATATCATAAATATCTTGATTACGTTGCCGGATCATCAAGGCCTATTAATATTTGGCCAGGAAAACAAAATTGACTCAATCAGATAAGTGACATTTCAGAGTATTCCTGTAGAACATTGGTTAGTTTGAGATATATATATATATATATATATATATATATATATATATATATATATATATATATATATATATATATATATATATGTATATATATGTATATATATATATCTATATCTAGTGAAAACTGCGTAAAAGAAAGTCAAGTGCAGGCCACTCCAGATATTTTGTTACAAAATTAGGAGTTGACAAGGCAACTATGTTAACTGTCAACTGTCCATGAAGACCACCAAATGATCACTTTAATAATAATAATCATTAAATACACTGAGAAACCTGCCGACGCAGGAAATACAGAAATATTTATATGTGAAAATTCGACGTCTTCAGGAATCGTGAACTGTTATACATACATCGATTACTGTCAGCTGTGGTGGTTTACCCATTAGGTAGTAATCCAAAAAATTCCACCACCAACTGCCAGGCAGTAGTATTAGCTACTAGCCCAAGGACGCTTCATTTTTCATACATACGAACATACGTATACGGCGAACTGCAACAGAATAAATAGCCACGAACTTGTATTCTTCTCACAAACAAATCCCTTTAAATTGCTTCGATGTGGGATCGCGTGTACAAAACTTTTGGTGTTACCGTCGACTGATTTATATGACATCTTGTGTGTAGAATCGCAATTATATTCTCTGGAAAACATTTAGAAAATTGAAAAAAAACATTATTCTAATGGTCTTAACTTTCACCGTGGAAACACCTGTAATATTACTACGAATACAGAAGTTATGACAATCTTTTTGGTTACGGAAATATAGTTTAATTCTCTAAAAAAGGGAAAGGATTATACAAGTCGTTATAATTTCCAGCGCCCCCATACTACTACTACATTTTTATTGTTATTAATTTGCGCGAAATAAAAGCAGGGTTATTATTTTTGATCTTATAAGAAAGATGAAATGTTCATAAGAAATTTATCTTCTACATAATGTCACGTTATTAAAATTTTACAGCATAATATATCTACGCAATACATTGATAGTTTGAATGAAAGGTACATATTTCCTGGTCCCTAAGAAGAAGCTTCTTATTCACGACGAAAGTTAATAAAGTCCTAACTCACGAAACGCATCAATAAGATCCTTATTGAGAAAGCGTGCGATTAACGCCTCAACTCAGAATGTGCGTTAATAAAATCCTAATTAAAGTATTGCGTCAATTACGTCTCAACTCAGTGAGTGCGTTAATAAGGTCCCTATTCATAACTAAAATCAATAAAATTGTTATTCGGTGGAGAATATGAATGCAAGGTTGGCAACGCTAACGCAGATATAGAAAGGACAGCACATTTCACATATTTACATTTGATTCATCGTTGTTTTACTCTTATTCTTACATCTAAAATTATTGAATAATTTAATACTTAAGGCCGTGCAATACTACCATATATTTCACTTAAAATTGAACAATATACTTGCAATTTTTTAGCGTTTCCAGTGATCCAAATTCCAAATAATTTACGGTACAGGTTAAAAATATTATAATAAAATAATATACGTATTAGTTTATATAATAATTTATGTTGAAAACAATTTAGATGTGTATTTATTAGCTCGCCGTACGTAGTACCGAAGAGGCTAAAGCATTCGGTCGTGTGTCTGTAGCATTCTCGGATCAAAAAATTTCATTAAGAAAAAGTGTTCGTCTCGTCGCCCTGATTCCGAAAATGTATATAACTTATATACTTGGATGTTAGTCGTCGCTCGTAAGACCAAATTTGTGCCCTCTACTCCTCTGAAGGTACCGAAGCGATTCACTCCAAATTTGGTACACATATTATTTGGCATCCCATTTGAATCCGTTCGCAGTTTAAATCCAATCGCCCGTATACTTCCCGAGTTATAGGGCCCCAAAATTTGGACCCCCCCTTAATAATGCCCTTATAAAAATAGTTGAAACATTTAAAAATTCTACTAAAAATTCTAAGATATTTTTTGTCTACAAGATTTTTTCATTTTGTTAACCCAAAGCCCGAAAAAAATTATTAAATATTATAATTTTGAATTTCAAAATTTGAAAAAAAATTATTTTTTTTAATATAATCTTAAATTAAATGTTAGACTTTTTATATCTATAACATTTTTTCAATTAGTAAACCAAAAGGCCATAATTATTAAAAACTGCTCGCATCGCATACATTACTTATAAGGCGAGCTGGACGCATAGGTGCGTTGTACCTAAGCTTGTTTTTTCTAATTCTCAAGCATTAATTTTTAATGAAACATTTAGGTATAGTGAAAATTTTATAATGTATTCGTACCTAAGAAGATTGGTGTCTAAAGATTAGAAAATTACAATTAATAATATAGTTTGTGTTATGATAAGCAATGCTAACATTCCAAGCAACATAATTAACACAATATATGATACATTTGTGTTACGGTGAACATTAACTATCTATGACATACAACAAACTGGAATTATTACTTGTAATTTCTAAGCTTAATTACAAATTGTTTCGCTATGAGCAGGCCTTAAGGTCGGGTAAAAATGTCAATTTACGTCTTGATACAAATGAGATAAATATTGTCGAAATTATCTCAACACACAAGTAATTAAATAATAATTCCTTTAGTACATTGACTCTATGATGTATCTAGATTGCTCTGAATAGACCAGTGTAGCGCAGATTAATAATAATGGCGCCATTTCGAAGACGTTTGAGTCATAAAATTATCTAATGCTAAAATTATACGGCACAAAATGGCAAATAATTAAGAATATCTTTTGCATTATGTGTCAAATTTTGTGCCGTAGATTTCAAAATTTGTGCTCTTATACTTTTCGTAATATGTAAAAAAATATTAATGTTTTCTATTCTATTAAAATGCTCAATTTGGCCTACAAAAATAAAAAGAAATTACCCAGGTAATATATTTTGTAAAAATTATTCAATGAATGACAGATATTAAATATAAACAATATATCAATATGGCCACGGTTATTCTTGATGAAATTGGCATATTGAATTTATTAAATTACTCTTATTCTAAATGTATTTATACAATGAAATTAAGCTTAGTCGGCGCAGTTTAAAATTCTTAACAAATTTTGTGGCTTTACCCACAACGGCACAAAATTTGTAAAAGCACGTGAATGTCGAATAAAAAAAATAATAAAAAATTCAAAATATAGGGCCCAAAATGCTCATATTTTTGTATTAATAAATCTTTTGTGGGTAAAGTCAACTTCACGGACCTGTGCAACCCATAGTAAAAGTGCATTTTCCGTATTCGTACTAACAAACATGGATATCATATAGCAGTGCTGAGAGACTTGTATTAAATATATGTCAGTGCACCTTTGATAAGAATGTACTATATATTTGAGTCTGGTTATCTTATATGTCGATTACCAATAAAAATAATTGTTAGTTGTTATTATTACAGATGATGAATCTGGAGAGAAATCCGTCTCTGTTCTTCTGGCCGGGGAAGAATCTGAACTGACCTTCATAGATCACGCTTATAATGAAATATCGGTAAGTTAAAACAATATTTGATTTTAAGCACATGCTAATATATACTCGGCATTTTAGGCATTCATAATATTTAGAATTCACGTGAACTTCCCCGACATAATTTTATAATTAATTTCACTCTTAATCTGCGTCATATTAATTTCAATTGCATTATTAAAAAAAAGTTACATTTTTGTACTAACCACAGTACGGTATCGCATTGTGTGGAATAATTATTATACTAATTAAGTTAATCTTCAACTTAAACTGAGCTTTGGCAGACGAGTATAATTTTCTTTGAATTATTTATGTGTATGCTATTTATATTTTGATTAAAAAAAGAAAGATCGAAATTTAATATTTAATTACAAAATTGAAATGAGAATAATTTAAATTAATCGTCGTTTTCGAAAACAGCAATATTGTTAGAATTCCCTTCATCTAAACAGCCTGTAGTAAGGAAAATACGTATCGAGCGAAAAAAATAAAATTAAATTAAAGACATATTTTTGCTTTTGAGAATGAGTTGTGCACATGTCATAAATTTTTGTGTATCGCGTTCCAGGCACTCGTCTTTGTGTGACTGTCTCCTTGGTTGGTGGATCTGTTTATTGTTGGTGTTAGGGTTGTTGTATCTAGGTCAGTGTATATTATGTCAGAGTGCAGATGCATTTGAGACACCGGCCCATAGTAGCTCGCGTGACTGTAGCCGACAGGTCTCTTGCCGGCTAGCTAGCAACTTGCGTCAATGATAACAACCAAATGGGACGTATTTCAAAAATTCCAGATATATAGTCAATGTTTCCACCGTTGTTATTTTTTAATTAAGATACTTATAAAATATAATATATATATATATATATATATATATATATATATATATATATATATATATATATATATATATATATATATATATATATATACATTCTATATAAAAATATAAACGCATGACGTCAACCATCTATCACATAATATACACTCACTGATCTAGACACAACAAAACCTAGCACCAACGATACACAGATCACAAGCGCACAACACATTCTCATCCTTTTTTTTTTTTTCGCTCTTTACGTATTTCTCCCACTACAAGCTGTCTAGATGAAGGCCTAATATACTACTATTGATTAAGTTAAATACTAATAATTAGTTTACTCATAATAGACCATACATAATCAAGTTATCTCGTACAATGTAATTTATGCTATTTCATATAATTTAACGTATTAAGTAATCGTACTGAAGAGGATTAAAGACTTAAGTAAAGCAAAGTATTGAAGTATTTATAAACATCGAAACCTTTAATTCGAACCCGTGTTCCGAGAAAGTGAGTTTACAATCCTTCGATCCACGATTACCTGTGGTTATTCCGCCTATATATTAATTTTATAGTGATTATGTTACTGCTAACATATATCATAGGAATAATGTAAATATCAAACGGCCGATCCGGAATAACCACTAGTTGTGGCAAAGCCTTGATGTCATATATTATTAATGTAATTTAGTTAAACATTACCTAATTAAATGATTAAACAAGAAATATGCAAAAGTAGCATAATTTCTTTGAGAGCTAAAGCAGGTTACAAGTCATTTCTTGCACACTGATGCGCAGAACAAAGACTCACGACCCAAATATATTCCATAGTGCGCAACAACGATCAGTAAAGCATATCCTTTTATTTTTATTTTTTCACATATTTTACCTGTGTCACAATTTTTCCCATATACTATTTAAAGTCAAACCTAATAAACTTGCTTGCAATTGCAACCTAAATAATTATACGTTAGTAATGTTATACTGAATAGTATGTGGTTTATTGATTGTAGCCGGAGACATGCATATCAAGGTACAGTGATTTGCAAGCATATTGTGTGGTGTACGCGAGTTCAGACCGATCCAGTTTAAGTATCGCCGAACGTATCTTGCAATCTCTGTGGACATCAGATACTGTTAGCACAAAAGCCGTTATTCTCGTCGCGAATAAAGCAGATCTCGTCCGGTCAAAGGTCGTCTCTACTGAAGGTAATACTACTCATATCTTTTTATATTGAATTTGCACTTTACTTGACACAGACAACCCAGCAAACACCTTCTCTGGAATGTACGTAGCTAGTACATAATATTTAGCCTATTTGACGGTGCATATATGTACTGAGAATGGCATATTCAGTGATCTACTGCCGCTTTTTACCCGTCACGCAATTATAGCGGGTGTAGATAAGTAACCAAAATTACATCCAAGAATGTATGTACCATGTACGTAATTTTTATGATGTACATATTATATTCTATTCTCGCGTAGCACTGTGCATAGCCGGAAACATATACGCAGTATATATTAAGGGGGGACATACACATAGAATACTCAAAAATAGCTCATATTCAAGAATTAATTTAGCATAGAAGGAAACAAGTAATGATTCTGTACTTTTGATATTGTTTTATTGGGTGTCATGGAAATAGAAAAATATACTACTTAAACAAAATTAGTTTGAACTATTGTCATTCAGAGCGACCGCGAGTTGTCCGTTTGTGTACAGGATAAATGCTGAAATCGAAAAAAAAATATCTGGAGTGGCCTGCACTCAACTTTCTTTTACGTAGTTTTCAATAGTTATTATTAATATACATATATATATATATATATATATATATATATATATATATATATATATATATATATATATATATATATATATAATAATGAAAATAACTGGATAATTATATCAATTTATAATGGATCTGAATTTGAAGTACTTATCGTATTCACTCTTAAACAGTCAAATTTCACAGCAAAACTCTGAAATTGTTAATTAATTATGTCAGCAAATATATAATATAAATTGATTCTATAATAATTTACCTGATACAATTTATTCTAATATGAAATCCATATTTTAAATATTAATTCATACAGATAACTGTCAATGTAATGCTTGTTTGTTTTTTATAAACAAGAAACAAATGATGTAACTCATGGTTGATTCGTTTTAAAAATAATAAAATTTGTCACAATTGTAGGTATCACCATGGCAACGTAAATAAGATATTTGAGTTTTTTCGTAGCAGTTATCTCGTAACTGGTACAATTTATGAAGAAACTTTTCAAACAAAAGTTGTGCGAAATATTATTATCTTTCATTATGAACATAACTATTTTTGCCGTAAGTTTAGCCGTTCTAGTGATATTGGAGATTGAACAAAAAATGCATAGAGTAAACATGCACTTCCGGTTTGAATATTCGTTTCAAAAATAGGAGGTGCACATCTAGGGCATATACAAGTCTTAAGTTTGAAGTTTCATAATTTTTCGTTCGTCAGTTTTGGCTCTAGAGCGTTTACAGACACACAGACAGACAGACGTCATGCCGAAAATAGTCACATTCGATTCAGAAAAGGTCAAAACGTGTATATCCGTTGAAATCTCGAGTTCGAAATTTTTCATGATTACAATACTTACTTATTACTCTGTAAAAGAAAGTAAAAGTAGCTAATGTTAATAATATAGCATCGTCGACGAACTACACTATTCATAACAATATCAGAAATATGACACTTAAACAAATAGTTGAAAAAGAAAAGCAATTTTTACACTACGAATGTTATCTTACATATGCAAAAGTAATTAGTTAACAAATATTCTTTAGAAATTTTGTTGGTTCATCGACGATGGTTTTTAATTAGCTATAGCTATACGGACGTCAAAGAAGATATTCCATCGGTTGAATAGCTTTTATGTTATCTTATGCACCAATTTGATTTATGAGCGTTTATTTATGAAAAAAAAAGAAATCGGTTGTGGCAACTCAGAAAATCTATTTACGGAATATATATATATATATATATATATATATATATATATATATATTCCATACAAACTGTCAAACAGCAGTAATACCCTGAAATTATATCAATTAGCTTATTATTTTAATATGTTATCAAATATTGTTTCTTCAAAATGAAACATAGATGCTGATTCTTTAAAATTTACCTTCTCAGTCGAACTATTTGTCAATATCTATATTTGGTTTTCCTGTCAATTTCTTTTCAGGCATAAGTAATACGATATCATTAATATAATTAGAGAGAAATGTATGTATGAGTGTGTAAGTGTGTATGTGTGTAAGTGTGGATGTGTAGAACGCTTTTTTTTTGTAAAAATACAAATTGGCATAGAGGCAGATCGAACTCACGACCTCCAGGGTTAAAGCCAAGGCTCTGCACCATGGCGACTGTTAATAAAGCTATAAAAAATATTCAAATAGTTTATACTGAAATAAAACAATCACTACGATTCTGAAGTTCGGTCTACTTTGAAATAGATAAAAACGAATCAAACGTCAGAATGAAATGTCAAAAAGTTTTTGTGATAAATTTTCAATTAATTTGGTGATTTGAAGTGTGTTGTGTACTTTCCGCAGAGTGGCATCTGCTATATTATATTGATATTGTATGTCAATGAGAAATATAAATAATTGTTAGTTAATAAAATTAAGTTTTATTTATTCTAATTTGAAGTTTGTGAGTCGCTACTATGCATTTATGTTAAAATGACCGACCAAAGAACAAATATAAATAAAAGTGCTACCACGTGAGCGTCAAGAACAGTATTTCAACGTATGAGTTACGGAAACATTGTTCGAAGTTTAATCTTAGGTTATATAACATGTTATAATTTAAATTCTTAAGGATTTAATATAAATAAGTGCATATTATTGCTTGATTAACAAATACGAGTTTCCGTACATTTATTTTAATTCATAGTTAATATTTTCACTTCAAAATGGCCAAGAAGCAGTGATTTTTGAAAATATGATTTTCGGTAAGATTCTATAGTTCGTCAAACTGCAAGGAAGTAAATTTATAATTCTGATTATTTGAGAAATAAAATCTTGAAGAGATAATTCAAACATATTTAGAAACATGTTTGGTTGGCAATTTTATTCTTTTATTTTTGATGGCACAATCCATTGTTTTTTTAGCATATAACTAATTATCACTTTTAAAACAGGCCGTTGTGACACTGAAATTTATTACTGCAAAATTCAGAATCTAGCCTGATTATTTAATTCAAAAAAAATAATGAATCAAATGTCAAATCTTTAAAAATGTTGTGTAAAAAGAGTTTGTAATACATATTATTTGAATAATCGATTCAAATATTAAACAGCAATCGTAAGTAAATTTATAATCCTGTTTTTTATATACAACCATGGAAACTGTCTAAATGATACAACACTTATGCACCAAACTAGGTTAAAATCAAAGTTCAACAGTGAATGTACAGCGATCGATTAGTTAATCTCAGCATAGTGATCTAAGAACAAAATAGCGTTCAAAAAAAGGACTCGATTTTTTCTTTATTATTATTTGCGATGTGGAAATTTGTATTACTATTATAGTCAAACGATACAAAATGAAGAAAAACCGTGTTTTTATTATTAAATTATATGAAAATTCGCCTACAGTCAAAACTGACCGATGTTCTGTATACCATATGGGCACATGGTGCCCACGGGTGACCCTAATCTTTAAATAATATCGGTTGTGGCCAACACAGAACTTTCAAACAAAAGTTGTGCGAAATATTAATATCATTCATTATGAACATAACTATTTTTGCCGTAAGTGTAGCCATTCTAGTTATATTGTACATAGAACAAAAAATATATAGAGTATACATGCACTTCCGGTTTGAATATTCTTTTCAACAATAGGAGGTGCACATCTAGGGCGTATACAAGTCTTAAGTTTGAAGTTTCATAATTTTTCGTTCGACAGTTTTGGCCCTAGAGCAATAACAGACACACACACATAGATGTCTTTCCGAAAATAGTCACATTCCATTCAGAGAAGGTCAAAACATGTATATCTGTTGAAATTTCGAGTTCGACATTTTTCATGATTACAAGACTTACTTATTTTTTCGTAAAAGAAAGTAAATATATATCAATGCATTTCCCATGACAATATGAATAAATATCTTAAGATTTTGCATAACCGAATTCTCGTAACTGGTACATTTATTAAGGAAACTTTTCACAAACAAGCTATTAAGGACAACGCACCTATGCGTCCAGCTCGCCTTATGAATAGTATATGCGATGCGAGCAGCGTTTTTTTTTTTTAATTATTATCGCCTTTTGGTTAACAATTTGTAAAAAATGTTATGGATATATAAAATCTTACAATTTTATGTAGATTATTTTGACTAGATTAATAGGGCTCTGTACTAAAGGACGAGACCCAGGAGGGAACCAAAGCCTAAAGCTTCTCTTCATAGTCTTAAAGCATATAGCTTTCTACTCAACTGGGGCTCCTCGTACCGGTCGACAGCCAGGAAGGTACCAAAGCCTTTACTTTCGTCTCTCACAGGGGTTCCGCGGCCAACGGATGTCACCCAGTAAGCAACATGCGGGGTTGATCAAATTCCACGCGCAGTAGCAACTGATAGCGAACTAGATGAACGCCCGTCGAGTCTAGTGTTACACACGGAACGCACTCTTGCGAATTCGTTGCTTGGGCACTCCGAAGAAACCCCACGGTGTGAGACGTCTCCAAACCGGAATGTACTTAGAAAGAGCTTTGGTTAATACCTGGTTAACATATGTACGTAATAGCAAATCAATGACAAATATAAACATACTGACGAATATACCTAACCACATATTAACATGTACCCACATATACGTACACACATATATACAACCATGCACCACATTTCCATACCTGGGTGACGGTGCCGACATTCGAACTGCATCTGCAACAGATGTCATGCACACATTAGACAAAGTTAAACTATACATGCCGAGTGATACTTCTATCATTAATTAACTATACACATCCCTTTATTCATTCACTAAAGCACTCTCAATACTTGACCTATTTCACTGAAAAATAGACTGTAAATGGTTACACGTTCTAAAATGCTGATATTTCTATCATATTTAGATGGTTATACCATACTATGATTACAGTACAGAACCGTGTTTCTTGCCATTAGATCTTTTCTTATATTATACCTTAGTGACCGATAATTCATTAAAATACTTTAGTTAAAAATTAACTATTCTGTTATATTATTTACAGATTAAATTAAAAATTATAAAATATTTGAAAATAAAATAAATATAACTGTTAAAGATGGTTTATCTTACTTGTAGATTTGTTGTAGTCGGAAGCTTATCGACGATATTTTGTAACGCTGCTTAGCAGATATTTCTACGACTGCTTCGCAGATATGCAACCAACTTGAGAGTTACTGCATTTTAGCAGACATATTTATTCGCGCGAATATCGTAATTTGCCAGGTGATTGAGGTTAGGCTTAATAGCGTTTGTCTTTAAATATGTGTTACGAGGAAGATAAAAACGTAGAAAAAGAAAATATTGTCTTGTACAAAAATTGCGATTTTTTAATTCGCGCAGTTCTACAATCAGCTGTGCGCAGCTATTTCACCAATGCAGCTCAGTTACAAGATGTATCGCAGTTTTTAAGTGGAATAAAGAAACATGCCTTATGTAGCTATTATGCTCTGTTTACGCATGGCAGTTCCATAATGCCCAGTTACGCATAACCCAACTCTTATCCCAACTGCTATTTGGCTTGTACATTCTATTTTTGGCAAGTAATGCTATTTTGTGGAATGTACTTTCTATTTTATGGCATAATATAGCAAGTTAATGCAAAAAATAGCATGTACATGCGAAATAGCAGTATATTCAACTTTTGTCGACAGGGCGCATATGCGTAACTTGGCATGGAACAGCCATGCGTAAACGAAGCTTTATAGCTAACAATCAACTTACATCTAAGCACATACCAATATGTATTCTACTATATATATATATATATATATATATATATATATATATATATATATATATATATATATATATATATATATATATATATATATATATATATATATATATATATATATATATATATATATATATATATCTTAACCGGTTACTGATAACCGAAGAACCGCTTGAAAATAATCGTTTTTTTTTTTATTTTCGAAAATCGTAGTATCCTGTTAGTATTGACAGCCGATAAAATATACCACACCTATTTTCATTGATTATATATATTAGAAGGTTCAGGGTAAGGCACTGCAGATTTTTGTATTGATTTACTTAACTATGAATGAAAGTATAAACATCAGAGTACCTATCAGATTCTATTTTTATTAATATGATAAAGTCTGTCGCCCCTGCCAAATTTATCGTTCCAATGCACACTTTGATGTATATTACTTTCTCGAAGCGTTATACCATTGGCACACACTCACTGAACGCTTACCTATCGGTAATTTTCCGGTTCACGCTAGGAAACCCGTACACAGACCCTCTTACGTGAACGTGGATATAGAATTAATTCGTTTACACCACCGATTTCTAGATGTTGTTACAATAATTCTTTTTATATCCTCTCACACCTATGTCGCGTTGTAGCCTATTAATATGTATTGATTTTAGAGATGCAACGGGTAGTAAATGGACCAGGATATTCGGCGCGTACTTCAAGACCGTGTAGCAGAATATTCGTCGTGAACTGTAATGAAACGATAACGAAGAACAAACTATCGCGCAGTCAGTGTTCTTCGTTTTATACGGCGGAATAATCCTTCGATTTATAACGTTTCTTGTATATTTCTAATTGATGTAATTGCACAATTTTTACTTTTTTTTACGAAGAAATAAGTAAGTCTTGTAATTATGAAAAATTTCGAACTCGATATTTCAACGGATATACACGTTTTGACCTCCTCTGATTCGAATGTGACTATTAGCCATAATAATTATAGACCGCTGCTCGCATTGCATGTCTTACCTAAAGGCGAGCTCTACGCTTTGGTGCGTTTTACCCGTGCCAAATCTTATTTATAGTTTCTACTCTTAAAAACTGAAAAAAATAAAATTATAGATATTATGAATCTTACAATTTTTTGTAGATTTAAAATTATACTTTTTAATAATTTTTTATGGCCTTTTGGTTATATGATGAAATTTGGTAGATATTTAATATCTTAGAATATAGCGAAAATATTATGAGTGTATAATTTTTCTTTTCTAATGGCAGCATTAAAAAGAGCTCCAAATTTTGGGGCCATATAACACCGGAAGTATACGGGCAATTAGATTTAATCGGATTGCAATGGGCTGCCATATAATATGTGAAGCAAATTTTGTTCAAATCCCTTCGGTACCTTCAGAGGAATAGAGGGCACACATTTGTGTTTTACGAGCGAGCGACGACTAACATCCAAGTATATAAGTATGCGTATGCTTTTTCTGTTATTTTTTACGGCGAGCTAAAAATAAAGCCAATTTGGTTCAAGTGGCTCTGTACATTCAAAGGGGTAGAATGCACAAATTTGGTCTTACGAGTAAGTGACAAATAACAACCAAGTACATGGGTTATATAATATATTTAGCTTCAGGGCGATGAGACAAACATTCATAGTTAAGAAAATTTGTTGTTCCAAGAGTGCTACAAGCACACGACCGAATGCTTTAGCGCATCTGTAATTTGTACGGCGGGTTAAAGATCTATGAATATATATGTACATATATATATATATATATATATATATATATATATATATATATATATATATATATATATATATATAAATATATATATATATATATATATATATATATATATATATATATATATAAATATATATATATATATATATATATATATATATATATATATTTACATATATATATATATATATATATATATATATATATATATATATATATATATATATATATATACAAACTGTCAAACCAACCAATACTTCACAGGAATACTCTGAGATGATTTATCTAATTGATTCCATTTTGTTTCCCTGTCAACATATTGACAGGCACAAATCATATGATTGATTGAACCATATTCAAATCCATTGCAATATATTTATGATATATTGTAGAAATTTTCTTGTAACGGGTACATTTATCTAAAATATTTTCAAACAATAGTTGTGCGAAATATTAATATCTTTCATTATGAACATTATAACTAATTTTGGCATTAGTGTAATCGTTCTAGTAATATTGGAGATAGGACACAAAATGCATTTCCGGTTTAAATATTCTTTTCAAAAATAGGAGGTGCACATCTAGACCATATATAAGTCTTATGTTAGAAATTTCACAATTTTACACACACACACACAGACGTCATTTCGAAACTAGTCACATTCGATTCAGGGAAGGTAAAAACTTGTATATCCGTTCGAAATTTTTCATGATTACAATACAAACTTATTACTTCGTAAATGAAAGTAGAAATAAACCATCTACTGAATATATATATAGAGCGAGGTTAATCATTGGTGCCTGCACCTATACTTGTATAATTATAATTTTTGTAAATTTGATTATCAGGTATATATCTGTTCAATAAAGTTCGTGTGTCGGTTAAATTGCTACGGTTTGCGTTAAGTTAGCCGGAAGTTGATTGAAATATTAATAGCGACCTCAATCGTTCCGGTTGTCGTATCGACCGCATATTCTGTGATGGTACGTGGACACTTTCTTTTATGTTTCAGGAATGCATTGTTTAGTTGCCGATAATCCGATAAGCAGTGGGTCGAACCTTTGGTTATACCTAAAATTAATATCTCAGAATACCACGTTAGCATATAATATTAGACGGTCAGTTCAGGTAGAGCTAATAAATAGTTGAATCTTTTTATTGCTCCAGGGAGTATTTGTAGGGCTAACGAGATCGATCGCGTTCGTGGGATCGTTAAATATTTATTACGGATTTCACAGATTTTTTGCCTTGGGAATAGACGTTGCTCCCGGGTGTGTACCTATTATTTTTTTAAACTATATTTTAATTGGAAACAGTTTTTCAATACTTTGGAAACTTTATGAATTAGACAGAAGGTTATTCATGTAAAAATTGAAGATATTAAACATGTTAGCAACATTTGCTTAAAATGTTTTTGCAAAAATACTTACCTTTTGCTGAAAAATCACCTTTGATAATAATAATTTACTTTCTTTTACTAAGTAATTAGTAAGTATTGTAATCATGAAAAATTTCGAACTCGAGATATTAACGGATATACACGTTTAGACCTTCCCTGAATCGAATGTGACTATTTTCGCAATGGGTTCTGTGTGTCTGTGTATCTGTCTGTCTGTCTGTGAATATTCTAGAGTTAATACTCTTGAACCTAAAATTGTGAAATTTTTAACTTATGTCTAGATGTGCACCTTCCATTTTTAGCTCGCCGTACGAAGTACCAAAGAAGCTAAAACATTCCCTTGTGTAGCATTCTCGGTTCAAAAATTTTTTTAGCACACAGATGTTTGTCTCGTCACCCTGATTCCAAAAATATATATAACTCATATACTTGGATGCTAGTCGTCGCTCCCTCACTCGCTCGGTCGCTCGTAAGACCAAATTTGTGCCCTCTATTCCTCTGAAGGTACCAAAGCGATTCACACCAAATTTGGTACATATATTAATTGGTATCCTTTTAGAATCCGCTCGGTGTTAAAATTCAATCGCTCGTATATTTCCCGAGTTATAGAGCCCCAAAATTTAAAGCCCCCCTTAATACTACCCTTATATAAATAATTCTTACACCAAAAATTCTAAGATATTTTATATCTACAAGATTTTTTCACATTGTTAATCTAAAGCCCGAAAAAAAATTCATATTATAAGTTTGAATTTTAAAATATCCACTAACAATTAGTTTTATCAATGTTATCTACTTTTTATATCTATAACAATTTTTGAAATTGTTAACTAAAGGGCCATAATGATTAAGAACCATCACAAATTTTACCTAAAGGCGAGCTGGACACATTGGTGCGTTGTACGTACCAAATCTTGTTGAAATTAATATTTAATCCGGAAGTGCATGTTTCCTCTATGCATTTTTTGTTCTATCTCCAATATCACTATAACAGCTGCACTAATGGCAACTTTTCTTTGTAATGATTTTTCAAAATATGTACCATTTACAAGAAAACTGCTACGGTAAATCATAATTATATTTTTTATGTTGCCATGGACTCGCATAGTTTAATAAATCGGGTCATCTCTGTCTGTCATGCATTTGGTCTTACGAGCAAGCGACGACTTACATCTTAGTATATGAGTTATATATACATATATTTGGATTTAACGCAACGAGGCAAACTTTCTTTGTTAAAGAAATTTTATCATCCGAGAATTCTACAGTGCCACGACCGATTGCTTTATTTCTTTTGTACTTCGTTTGGCGATCTAAAAAAGCTGAAAATTTTTCAATTGATTTTTATGGTTCAATCAGATCTTTAATAGCTTTAGTACGTGTAATACCCGTGTTGTAAATAATTCCGTTTCCTTTACTGATGTTATTGCTACATTGGCTTAAATTTTCTCAATATGAAAATCGTTACAGTTAATAAGCAATACGCTCGAAATACATTTCCAGTCGATTTATTTATGATAACCGATGTCAAATTACAAATTATTTGAGTCAATTTTGTTTCCCTGTCAAAATGTTCATTATCCTCATACATGTGTATCTATGTCAACATAAATATATATTTTTTACTTTCTTTTACGAAGTAATAAGTAAGTATAGTAATCATGAAAATTTTCGAACTCGACATTTCAACGGATATACACGTTTTGACCTTCCCTGAATCGAATGTGACTATTTTCAGAATGACGTCTGTGTGTTATACGTTCGGCAGATTTGGCTCTAGAGGGTTCACAGACACACAGATAGACAGACAAACGACATGCCGAAAATATCACATTCGATTCCATTAACATTGCGGTTTTCTCGTCATTACAAGACTTACTTATTACTGCGTATAAGAAAGTAAAACATAATTTTAATAAATTAACTTTTTTAAGTCCTTTGCAACCTGAATAAATATTTGAAGCGGTAGGAATGTGGTCATTTGAAAAACCAGTTGCACATAAAAATTAAATGTACTGTCACTAGTTTAGTTATTAGAAGAAATCCTGTTAAAATATGGTTATTGTAATAACAAAATTTCTACCCAGCCTTGTAATTGTATATGTATTCAGTTTATGAATGAAAATTTAATTTCAACTACTATTTAGTCAATTAAGTAGATTTTAATGACCTAACTAGCTAGTTAATCAAAGGGTAATTTTCACATAAAACACCTTGATTATAGTATACGAATCATTTATATCTCATTCGATTAAACAAAAAATGTATTACTACGAAAATTAATATATATTTCTTTGTATAATTTGAAGAAATTATATTTTTTTTTATAACCATAGAATGTGGTCGGCATTATGTGTTTTTTTTTTCTTTTTTATAAGAAGATAATGGGTATTTATTCCGATAAAGCTCTCATAGAAATGTTTCTTTATTTATTTAATTTTGTCATTCGTCGATATTGCGGTTATCCATTCAATAAATACGAATCCAAGGTTTTGTTATGTATATATAAATTCATAGATTTCAAAAGCGATTTCCTATAGTAAAATGATATGTTATTTTAGAAAACTTTTCAAATTAGTTTTATATCTACCCTATTTTCTCTAACTCATGTCGTTTGCGATATAGTAAAATAGTAGTAAGAGTAAACCTTTCCTATCTATTCAAATAAATCGCAAAACATGTATTTTGATATTTTTTGTGATTAATATACTCGGTGTAGGAAATTATAATCAATATATAATCTCCTTTATTCTTACCGTAGTAGTTATTTGAACAGAAATGAGATACTGGCAAAGGTAGAAAAGATATAAGGAGAATTTAACTAAATCCGTAATTTAATTATTAATGTTTTATTAAAAATAAGCTCACAATATTTTATTTGGATCCGAAAACTTGAAGGTATTTGCAGCAGGTATTCCCGGTAAAGGTAGATGATTTAACACGACAAGCTTAATAATCCCTTGAAAATCGGCAGTGAAAACTTTAATCACATACACCGCATGCTGAAAAACTTTCCATGCTTCAGTGATCGCAAAATGAGCACGTACGTACGCACGTACAAACTTGGTATAATACTTTTCAGTTTTCACTGAATTTTTTTCCACCTTATTACCTTGCTGAAATGGGTTCTGAATTTAGTGCCATATTTAGATTCATATCTTTAATATATAATTTTATAAAATGGGGGTTACATACAAATGGTACTCATTTAAAAGAAAAATACAAAGATATTAAAATCCATTATGTTGGCTATATAAGTAATGTGACACACATACAAACACACACAGGCAGACAGATTTCATTGCGTAATTAGTCAAATCGCTACTACGGAAACCAAATTCTCAGAACAGAAAATAATTTTATTTCAGATTGTGAATACAAAGGCCATAAATATTGAAAATAATAATTTTTCAATAAGTTAATACGTATATGCGCGAGGAGTCCGTATATATATATATATATATATATATATATATATATATATATATATATATATATATATATATAAAATAATTTTCCAAGATCACCCATACGCAACCAATGATAATAAGTTCCCTTTGCTGATCTATTCTGAATTGCAATCAGCCTTGGATTTACAACATGCGAAGTCGCCCATTTGTAGCCAATTCTGGGAAGGGGCAAATTTTAATTAATATTGACATGAAAATATAAATAAATAAATCACGGGTTGATTTTCGAACGGTTCAAACTGCTTTTCATCATTATTTAAACTCCCTATTTCGACAGAATTTGAAAAAGGCACCATTTGTTGTTTTGTTAGAGGGTCGCATATTTTACCACATTCCAGGAGCAGCGCTCACTGTAAATCCGACCATAATATTAATGAAATGTAAATTAAGTAAATATGAATTGAGAAAAAGTTGTCGAAATTCGTTTATAAATAATATAATTATCGAGCAATAACTTACTCGCCACATCTTTCTCTATGGTATTAATTTTCCATTTTATCCGCACAAAAATTGCTCGCTTCTGAGAACAGTGTTGTAACCCAACTCTCAATTTCGTATAGCAGGCAAGTCTATGCATCAGGCTTATGTCATAGTTGTACACTGCAATGCTTTTAGGATACGGATTTTTTTTGAACACACAATGCTTGACCTTTTTAGTAGAGTCAATTGTTTTTCGTTGTGCAGTACATATTGTCAGTCCAATGACCTTTAACCTAGTGGGCCAAATCAATGACGAGACAGGCGAACGCTGATTATACACTTCTCACTAGTGCCTTTAAGATGCGCACCCTATCAATGCGATCAGAAATTATCTAACTATTAGGTTAATAGTTTTTTATTGGTAGGTATAAAGTTAATATATAATATGTACATGATTTGCAGCAAAATTATCAACTGGTCTTCGGTCTTAAGGCTAGAATTATTGTTTGTCACTGTTTTGATTAAAATTATCGCTATAAACTTTAATTAATCTTGTAGTATTAGGTATTTGTATTTTCCGATTTTATTCGTGTATGTATTAACCAAGATAAATTCTTTAATAAATAGCATGTTTTTTATTAAACAAGCATAGGCTGCTAGGACCATTGCTTTCAGCTTGCCGTTTATTCTATTTATTGGTTATAAAGAAATAGGATATTATGTAGGATTTTTTAACCACTGATGTAGGAAAGGAACTCTATTATACCTATACTTTTGAAGAGATAAAATAATAACAAATACAAATTTTAACACGAATTTGGAATATAATTTTTTTTTTTGTATTCATCAATTTATTAACAAAATTATTAATTTCAATATTAATTGCTATGTTTGCCTTCGGGTTCACATTCTGAAATAATGTTATAAATATATTAATATTTTCCTTCCCTGAGTCGAATATAACTATTTTCGAAATGACATCTGTGTGTTTGTTTATCTGTCTGTATGAACGCGATCGGATTCAAATGGGATGTCAAATATTATGTGTGCCAAATTTGGTGTGTATCGCTCCGGTACCTTCAGAGGAGTAGAGGGCAGAAATTTGGTCTTACGAGCGACGTCTAACATCCAAGTATATAATTTTGGATTCAGGGCGACGTGACGAGACAAACACTTATTGCTAATGAAATTTTTTGATCCGAGAATGCTACAGACACACGACCGAATGCATTAGCTTCTTCGATACTTCGGCAAGCTAAAAATGGTTGAAACTTTAAAATTATTTTATGACAGTTATACTGTGTATAAATTGTAGTTGTTGTTTGTTCTTGTTTACGTTGTTATGGATTCGAATGTAGCTTAATTAATCGGATCATCTGCGCCTGTCAATATTTCGACAAGAAAACAAAATGGTCTGAATTAGTTAAATGACAATTTCAGAATATTTCTGTAGGGTATTGGTTAGTTTTGATAGTTAGTACTTCAAAACCATTACAAATTGTTATTGGACTAATTTTCATCCCAGTCATTTATATAAGGTAAGCTTGGTTTTCATATTGTTTCTGTTGGATTAATATTTCTTGATATTATATTTTTATAATCAATAAACATTGATGAATATTACGTAAAAGAAAGTCCCGCGTTGGCCACAACCCATTTTTCTTTATTTGTTGTCAGAGACGCATGTATGAGGTATTTATTTAGTAAATCGTATGCTCATTTTGACAGGAAAACAAAATAGACTCAAATTAATTGATTAAATATTCACATTAAAAAATAATAACTTTTCATGCATAATATATCTTATAATTATTTGAAGATTTTATTTACATAAATAAAACAAAATAAATAAGCTTTGTAATAAATAAAAAATTTGATCTCGATATTTTAACAGATGTACATGTATTAACCTTCCCTGAATCGAATGTAACTAATTTCGGAATGACGCCTGTGTGTGCGTGTGTCTCTGTTTGCCTGTGTGCACGTGTATGTGACTGTTGGTCTGTGAACGCGATAGAGCTGCATGTGCCGAACGTATAATTGTGAAACTTCAAACATAAGAGGAGGGTACCTTGCATGACGATAATTTTTTTATATTTGAGTCCCTATACTGTGTTGAATAAAGCCCTAAAACGGTTAATCGATATTCGAAGTATTGGAAAAGTTACAGTCAATTTAATGCGAGCGAGCACCGATTGAAATACAAGTATACGAGGCTCGGCTGGTTAACTTATCGCGTATCCATAATAATATTATTAATTAACATAATTTTTTGCTAATTACTTTCTTTTACAAAGTAATAAGTAAGTAAAAAAAAAAACGAAACAGATTTTTGATGTCAAGTTAATTTCACGTCGTTTGAAGGATTTTTTTTTCAAAATTTGTCATAAAATGGCGGCTCGAAACAAGAGAGAGAAAGTCGATTTCTCGTCTTATTTTTTCGTATTCATTTGTGTTAATAAAAAGAAAAAATTAAAATTTCTGAAAAAGTCCGTCAAACGATGACAAATTTTATAAGCTACAAGGGGGTAAAAAATTAAAACAATTGGATAAGCCGTTCAAGAAATATCCTAGGAACCGTAAATAAAAACATAGTTTTGTAAAAAACGCATTTAAAGTCGTCTTGGATTCCGATTCCAAGCTCCATCTTTGCAGCGGCTTACGTTTGTCCGGTCTATTGGTTCGAAATGTACCGACATTTTTTAATAACCGCAAACATTAACGCGGTTTTATCGCGATGGGCGCCTGAATTTCACGATCAGGTAACCTAAAAGCAAAGCAAACAGCGCCAACTGGAGCGCGCTCGGAGGTTGCTCGACCTAAACCGCTGTAACTTTTGTAATAATTCGAATTTCGATAAACGGCTACGACAATCAGATTTTTATATAGATTTTCTAAAAGAATATGTAAAAAGAAAACGATTTTTTGAAAACGCAAATGGTATATGCCCCCTTAAATCGTTATTTGTTAGAATATCCTTACAAGAATTAATTAACAAGTTAATAATTTTTATAGACGTTGAGTTATTTGATGAATACATAAATTATAACAAATTAATTGGACAGTATTATGTTTAGTTTATTTTAAAATATATAATTAAGTAAAACTGGAGGTCTATAAATACAAGAATATCTAAACAAATTAAGTTCTTATATATAAACATATTCTAGAATCAAACATTATAAGGAACACAATGTAGTAGTAAAACCTGTCTTAGTATTTATAGAAACAATTTTTATTTGCAAAATAAATAGTATCTACTTTGAACAAAAAATATATCACTTCAAAGTCAATAGCACGTAGTGACCAATGGTGTTAGGAATCACGGTTTTTGGTACTCAATTGCACCTCTTAGAAAATAAGTTCTGGATAAATTCAATATATTAGGTACATTTTTTAGAACGACCAATTCATAATTTTCTGAAAAGTAATCTACGCAACCTATATTTTCATTGGACACATTAGTTACAAAACACAATCACATATGACATCTTTATAAAAATCATGACATGATATAGTTTTTGAAGACGTACGATTATTTATAATAGATGATTCCAGATTCTCAACACCAGTTTTCAAAATGTAAAAGTTCGTTGGAATAACACTAAATTCAGCCTGAGAGGTTTTATTACATTTGGATCATGTTTTTATTTTTTTTTTATGAAATTAATTGAATTTTTCTCAATCATATTATTAATGTTAGGAGCACAATCAATTCTTCTTAGAAGATCTGATGTTTGGAAAGTAGGCAGATGCTAATATACTTGCTCTTGCAACATAAGTTTGGGATCCTGAAACTTTTTCTCCCATACCTACACCAAGTTTTAGAACCTCGGGCAAATCGTGCTTGGTCTCATCTAACTAATATTGCTCTTAGCTTTTTGCACAGTAGCTAGATACCAATATCTGGATCAAATGAACACGTATTAGCCAAACCTAAAATGTTCTTTTTTGTTTGTATTGTAACCGAAGTTCTAGATTTACCACCATTTTTTAGAATCATAACTTTGGGTACAGATACATCTTCTATCGTGCCCAATGTATTCCACTCACCTTGTGAATTCATATAAAAGCTTTTTTTACTTAATTTTTCAATCCTAAATTTTTCCAGTTCTCAATTTCATTGTACTATGTTAAATTATATAGATACGCAATATTAAGTTGGCGTATATATTGAAAAATCTTTTCTACGCCAAATTTAGTTTAGCAACATAAAAATGTATTATTACCAATAATGAGCAAAAAATTATGCACTAAATTAATATTCATTAAATTATCATGGATACGCAACGTGAATTTAAATTTCTCGCTATCACTGAACTCCGTTGGCTTACCAGCAAAAACGAGCAAATAATTATGCACTAAATTAAAATTAATAATATTATTATGGATACGCTACGAGAAGTTGACGTATATATTGAAAATATACTATAACTATGAACACCGATTACCAAGTAATTTGAAAGTTATAGCAATAATTAGCAAAATAAAATAGCACAAAATTATGGTTTTAAATTAATAGTAATATTTCTTTTTTTTTTTTTCGGACCTGTAAGATCTGAGATTGTGACCACATCTCCTCTGTACTGGGCTGATATTAAGCAGCAACATTATTTAATTGATTTTACCGTATTCATCGATTGCACTATTCCTAATATTATTCAAAACTTCGTTCACATCCGCTATAATATCCATCATAGTTCAGGAAACAACATCTTTCCAATTCGTCATCCTCAACTTTTACACAAGATGTGTGAAATTTTCTGCTACATAACGCACCGCACCTTACAATTTATGATGCAATTCTGAGTAAATTTATGCATTTATAAGTAAAATCCGTAATATATATTTTAATTGAATTGCAAATCATTTCTAAGCTGATTCTTCAAGATATATCGAATAAAATACATGATATGTGTAATTAATAATACTAAAATATGTCTCCATTATAGAACTACAGCTTTTTCGAAATCTTACTGTTTCTCCTAATAGACCTATAGACTGGCTCAGAATCGCACCATTAGTCTCTTGGATAATAAATTCTAAGTTTACTTTGCAAATACATTTTGATAATTCAACGGATATACATGTTTTGACCTTCTCTGAATCGATTGTGACTATTTACGGAATGACGTCTGTCTGGCTCTGTGTGTGTGTGTCTGTGAACGCTCTAGAGCCAAAACTGTCAAACGAAATGCACTTCTTATTTTTGAAAAGAATGTTCAAACTGGAAGTGCATGTTTACTCCATACATTTCTTGTTCTATCTCTAATGTCTCTAGAACGGCTACACTTACGGCAAAAGTAGTTATGTTCATAATGAAATATATTAATATTTCGCACAACTTTTGTTTGGAACATTTCTTCAAAAAAATGTGCCAGTTGCGAGAAAAAAGCTACGAAACATTATAAATATCATGTTTGCGTTGCCATGGATTCGCATGTAGCTTATAAAATCAGATCATCTGCTATTTTGACAGGAAAACAAAATAGACTCAATTAAATAAATGACATTTCAAGATATTTCTGTAGAGTATTGGTTAGTTTGATAGCTGGTTTTGATTATATATATATATATATATATATATATATATATATATATATATATATATATATATATATATATATATATATATATAAATCTATATCTATATCTAGTGTAAACTGCGTAAAAGAAAGTCGAGTGCAGGCCAGTCCAGATATTTCTCTTTTCACTTACAGCCGCCATTTTGAATCTGCCCTGTTGATTAGGGCAAAGCGCCACTCAGCATCAAAAGATAGACATTTCAACGAAAATTTTGAGCTTCTTGGGATTATTTTATCACAAAAACAAAAGTGTGCAGGGAGGGGGGATTCTAACAAGGAATGTCTTATATATATATATATATATATATATATATATATTTATTTATGTATATAAAGGTCGATTTAGGGTAAATAATAAATCAAAAATTATATTATTATATTAATGAAGTCTTTTCTTAAAATTGTGCTTGTGATTATAGTCCTTTGGGCTGCATATCATTTATCATCCCATCTCGCGTAAAATTCTAAATATTATATGGCCAGAGTTGTCTAGACTTGCATAAAGACAAGATGATGTAACGCAAGGCACGGGGATAATGGTGGTACTCGTTCATTATATTTACGTTTTTAATCACTTGCCATAGCAGTTAGAGGAAAAAACAAGCGAGTGACTTGCTTCCACCACGCCGCCATTATCATTATTTTCTTGATGCCAGGCAGCTCGAAAATTATTTACCGTAATTAAAAATATTAACTTTGTTTAGTGTTCGTTAACGTCCTGCATTTTTCCTCGTCTTCTACTGTATATCCGCCCGATAATATAAGGGGATGCTTAAGTCTTTGTTCTTATTATTTTTTTCGTTTTCATTTCGAATTTTTAATGATGAAGGTAGCTAATTTTGCTAATTAATTTAATAGTGTTAATATCGAAGTGTATTTATTTTAATTTTATTAATAGTTTTTTTTTTATAATGAATGTAATGTGAAATAAATTTGAGCAATATAATGCTCAAGGAAACTGTTAATATAATTCCAACTATTCTCCTACGATACAACAAATGTTTGACCTTACTTTTTTATAAATTACAACGCCTAAGGTTCTTTCGCAAATGAAATTTGGCGAAATTTGTTGAAGTTTAACATACGGCAATATGTGTATCCGTTCACAGTGTGGCTCTGTAAACCGTTACAAATTTTCCCGAATGTTAATTTTCCAAATAATTCGTAAAATTTCGCCAAATTTCATTTTGAATGTACCTTTACAATGAGATCCTCTTAATGCACAATTTTCTACTAAGACTACCATATTTTCCGTTTAAATGAATCAGTTCATATATTTACTGAATTCAATATTGTTGTGTCGTGGTAGAAAGGATTTTGTCTATTTCTATGGTTATATTTAATAATTATAATAAACTTTATTTCCAAAAAAATCTATACAGTTGTACAGAAAAGCACAATTATACATTTGAAACTAATTCTACGACTGGAAATTAAAGAATTTCTAATAATTATATTTGCGGCGCATACATTCCGAATGGTTCTAAAGCCGATTGGGCATTCGGTGCGGATCCCATACTGCCCTATGAAATATAATTAAAACATCCAAAATTTCTACTGATAATTCTAAGATACATTATATCAAACTAAACTATTTACTTCTGTGTTTTAATAAATAAAATTAGGAAATGTTCATCAAATAATTTTCAATATCCTTGTCTAATCACGAAACGAACGATATTAATGTTACCCATGTGTGCAATTTTAAATGTGGGGTTACGAAAATTAAAACTGTTATACGAATTAATAAATCTTGGGTTCATAATTGGTTAGATTGGGTTAGTGCTCACTGTGAGTATAATGTCGATGAATTAGAATTACATACGTAAACTCAGAAATTTATTTATTTCATATTAAATGCAGAAGAAATGTCATTAAACATTCAACACAACATAAACCAAATTTTGAAGACTCGTCATATATTAATACATTATTGTATAAAACAATAATTTTAATATGTTCCAATAATTAATTGCTATCGCTTTTAGTATGGTATTTATTGCGATTGGGCTCGCCGAAACGGCATGCTGGTAGCACTGGCGCTAGCGCCAGTTCTTGTTTATAACAATATTAAACATGTTGGTCACTTCTTTTTATCCGTCTTTAGAGCTAACCATATTAGCACAGATTAGTATCTGAAACGATTGCGTCTTTTGCATAAAATGTATTAGCAACGCACTAGTTCAAATAAAGGAGATTGCACTAACTACTATGGCTCAGATATTGGCTATTATTCAAATAAGTATCATAAAGCTCCACAAAACATAAATCTCTTAAATGAGATGTTTATATTAAATCCAGTAATACTTTAATATATTTAATATTTAATTTTAATTGGAAAACATTATTTAATTACTAATCATAATATATTTAATCCTGTATATTATCTATATGTTCCAGAGGGCAAATCAATGGCAACATCATACGACTGCAAATACATTGAAACATCTGTCGGCATAAATCATAATGTAGACGAACTACTCGTCGGCGTGCTCACCCAAATCCGGCTCAAGCTCGAAAACCCGGAGCGCACACGTGACATTTTCCGAAAACGGAGTAACTCACGGAAGAACCTACACCGCAACAAGTCACCAGCATCCGGCCAAGAAACGCCAACGGGTAGCGCGCAGAATTCACCGAAGAAATACCGTGGTTCTCGGACGTCGGCCAGTCTAAAAGTTCGCGGTCTGCTAGGCAAAGTTTGGGCACGCGATTCCAAGTCGAAGTCGTGCGAAAATCTGCATGTTTTGTAATTGAATTAATAGTAAAATGGTGTTTAATGAGAAAGGATGTTTGTCCGTCCTTTCCTATTTCCCTTGATTTTGTGATATTTGTAATACAATTAATTTAGAATTGATTGTTTTTAGGAGATTTTATTTTATTGTTTATTTTTTGATTTGTTTAGTTTGTACGAATACAATACTTTTTGAACGATTTTGTTATTTTTATATACGAGTACAAATTATAACAAGAGTTGTAAGTTATACTGGAAGCATTCATGTAACACTTCGTTGATGAATAAGTTTCCAAATTTTAATTCTGAATGACAAATTCAAGAGAAATAATATAATTTTAAACAATGGAGACATAAATTGCAATTTAAAAGTTGTATTAGTTTTGTCAAAATTGGAACAAATGATATACTTCTGTGATTTTGACTGAAAATATAAATACAATATTTATTCAGGTCATTTGATTCGTATTCTAACCTCTAATGACCTATCTAACGTGAAGTATCACCAATCATTTGGAACACGCGTTTGCAACTTTACGTTTGTGAGTAGTTTCGAATGTGTTCTATTTGTACAAATAAAATGTGCATATCAGCATAACTAAGGTTACAACCATCTGTATTTTTCATTTCAATTTTGTAACGCATGCGCAATCATCTTATGAACAGGTCTTTACTTGCATATAAATATTTTTGATTTACTCTCTAGAATTTGTTCCTTACACACAATCAATGTAAAGAAAAGAAAACTTGTTAAAATTTGTACAAATTTCTTATAGACCAAAAGCATCATATTAATTCATCGTGACGGTTCTTTGTTATTTCAATGGATATTAAATAAATTATTTTGTATTTAAATGTGTCATAGACAGTCAAGCTTCTTTTGTATTTTAGTTAATAAAAGTAATAATATGACGTTTTCAGATTGTTACTTTAACATGTTAAATATACTCATATTAATTTGTGCATTTTAAAGTCAATATAAAATTTTGCGTAAAACTCCAAAAGTTAGCAACAAATGAAAGTAAGGTACATGAAAAATAGAGAAAAAAAAGCAAATCTATTACAAATACCCTATTGGATACTTTGAAGTTCTGTAAATTTCACATTTAATGGATTTTAAATAATACTTTTTTTTTAATAATATCATAACCAATGACAAAACCAAATAGATATGGAAGTAGGATTACGGTTTCGATTTTTTCAAAAGTTTTAATTTGGCTAGTCTTCTTATCATACTTATTTTATTACAGTTACAGTATTTGGGACGATGATTCAATTCAGTTTATGGTTTTGTTTTAGTTTTTTTTTTTCCTTCAAAATTATTTATAATTACCACTCAAACATTTATTAGTCCACCCACTTTTCTTTACAAAACATATACCCCATTATGTACTTGAAACTAGGTGATTAATTTTTTGCGATAATGTATATTTACTCAATATCATATAAAAAAATTAAAGAAATATTGTTTTGTAATATAAAGACATTAAAGATTTGATTCAATTATTAAAAAACAAAAACGGTAATTTTTATTTTGCGTACTAAATATATTTAGTTTTATTAAAACAATTTCCAAAACCGGTAGTATATTTTATTTTAATACAATTATAACTGAGAACTATTTAACAGCTGTAAAAATTGTAAAGATAAGGGAGAAAAATGAAAAGTATTGTTTATTTATCTATACATAAACTTGATTCAACAACAATTTTTCCCCTCTTTTTTACAATTTTTGCAATTCTAGAAAATTCTCAGTTGTGTAATTTTGATAAAATTACTGCCGGTTTTGGAAAGTTCTTATATAAAGTAAAAGGGTACAAACTTTGTACAACATATGCAATAGAAAATTGAAAAAGAAATATATTTTAGGACATTTTCATATTTATGTAATTGTTTTTCTTATAATAATCTAAACAAATTCTTAATCATTTATTTCAAAATTTATCTACAGGGTGCTGAATGGAAATCGAGTACATTTACATGCTATTTTTAACCTATGCAAGTATTTGCTCCCCAGTACATTTTACAGACAAAGTGTAAAGACAAAACTTGTTGAGAATTCTAAACTCCGCCGAATAAGCTAAATTTCAATGTTAAAATGTATTTAGAATAACAGTTATTTATTAAATTAAATTAGCCAATTTCATAAAAAAATTATGTGGCCACGTATTTTCTTGTTTATATAACTTTCATTTACGAAGTAATAAGTAAGTCTTGTAATCATGAAAAATTTCGAACTCGAGATTTCAACGGATATACAGATATTTTTATATCTGTCATTCATTGAATAATTTTCACAAAATATATTTCTTAGGTACATTTTCTCTTGTATGCCAAATTAAGCATTATAATAGAAACGATTTTTTTTTTTTTTTTAATACGGATATATTTTGTAAAAATTATTCAATGAATGAGGGATATTAAATATAAACAATATGCCATCAAGAAAATCCGTGGCCACATTTATTGTTCTAAATGTATTTAAGCAATGAAATTTAGCATATTCGACGCAGTTTAAGTCTGTTTTGTCTTCAAACTTTGTCTGTAAAATGTACTGGCGAGCAAATATTTGCAGATGCTAGAAATTGCATGTAAATCCCTATGTACGTACATCATATCCATTCATCACCCTGTATATATACGTATTTTTAATATTCATAATATAATGAATATAAATATATATACACGTATTCGCAATAAAATTAATAGTCTATTTTCAAATACATATATATATATAAATATATATATATATATATATATATATATATATATATATATATATATATATATATATATATATATCAAATTATAAACTTAATTTTTATATCAGCTCATATTAATATATATATATATATATATATATATATATATATATATATTTTGTTTTAAATTTTTTTATTAATGGAAATATCGGTTTAAGTTACTGATAACTGTTTCCGAATTATGTAGTTACGGTACTGCCTTCGATATCTGTTTGGTTGAAGTTCTTGATCATTACCTAGTGCTAATTTAATAGCAATTCAATATTTCCTAAATAGGTTTCTATCATAGGTGCTGACTTCATGGGAGCGTTGGGGGCAATCGCTCCTAAGGTCTACTAGCTTTGGGGGCAAGTGTTTAGTTTCACCTCCATTCTAATTATTAAAATATTTACTTGATTTGTATATTATATATACATCTATAGGCGTCAATATGAATTCCGGACAATAGCCTAAAATAATCATAAAATTTTATATATTCAAAGTATTTCCGCTGTAACTTTCGCCAGTCGAGAAACTATAATTTTTTTTAATAATATTTTAATATAATTTTTAACCTACCAGGGTTTATGAATTTTTATTAGCTTTTCAAAATTATTGCCTGTGGCCCTTTTTTGATAGCTTCCCTTGAACAGTCCCAAAGCTCGAAGTCAATAGTCAGCACCTATGGTTTCTATACCATAGGACACTATTTCTGATGGGGAATTAATACAACTTTTGAAATCTGTATTAATAACTGCTTGCATTGACAAACCATTCTGAAAATATTATTATTACTAAGAGCATTTAACAAAATCTAATAACTGATTATTGTTTCGTTTAAAATTACTACCCATTCGAAACATATTTGTAATGCGGGTCCACGTAACACAAACTAAAACACCAAATCCTTTTAAAAATTAGATTGTAGTGTGAGATCGATGGAGTAAAAAGTCATAGTTTTACATAGTCATAGATTTGGTTACGATGCTTATTAGTAAAGAAAAACTGAGATGGACACAGAGACGGTTGAGTCTCCGCCATACCATGATGGTATCAAAAACCTGGCATCTATTATAAAAGATGTTGACATTTGAAAAATTAAATTAAAAAAGTGGGTCCATAAATTAGCAATTATTGTTAATCAGACTAGTTGTAAGTTTTAATAATATCGATGTATTTTTCACCGAGTATTTCTTTTATAACATTTTGTGCGATTGCTGTTTTGACCAAAAGAAAAATGTTTCGTTTTCAACGTGCCTTGTTAGGCGTCGGTTTGAATAAATAAATCAATAAAATCACCGATTAGTTTAAAACAAAATAGTTTTACAACCAATGAATAAAACTTGTTTATTAAAGACTGATGTTCAGAACAAAAAAATCTCGCTATTAATAATACAAGTTTTATTCCTAATTATTGTTGAAAGTTTCTTAAACTAAGGCGATATTTAACTATAACATATGCTTGTTCTATATGTATTTACGTTTTACGCCTATTTGCACCAATAACTCTTCCAATTTAATCATAGTTCTACAAAAACTAATTTGTTATAACCGCAGATCTTAAATAAGGGATGAATTTACTTCTTTGATCACATGACGATTGGAAATTAGTAATCCTCAACATATAGTTATTTGTTAACATGTTTACGTCGTACGTTTACAGCAATTGCCATTTGTTAAGGATAAAAAAATGAATCTATCCATCAGTCTTCTATCTCCCTCGCCGAAATCATGCAATGTTAAGTAATAGCTTAGCATTGCATGTTATTATATATACGGCTTTATTAATATATTTATTTGTGTCTGTGATTGCATGTAGCTTAAGTTATTTTTGTCTATTTCAATGAATATACAATTAGATAGATTTTAAATCAAACAAACAAATCTCAATGAAAATTTAGACTTGTAAAATTCTGATGGAAAGGAAAATTATCAATAAATATCGAGCAATGGGAATATTTTAGATAACAGCGTGTATATAAGTACACGCAAATAAAAGATATTGAATGTTACTACTTGAAATACTAAATATTTGTTTTATATTTCATTTGACTATTGTTAATGCAATAATATACGTTATATTATCGTAATCTTTTTGACGATGACTATTGTAACACCAAAAAAAACCCAAGTAAAGACGGTAATATCGAAAAATGTGTGCAAATTTAACAACTAATACATTAAACAGTGGATTTAAAAGATCTAGCTACACTAATTACCCGTCAGGAATTTACCGTCTCAATAAATACAGACTATGCTAAGTTGAAACTTAAGCCTTTATGGTGCAAATAGGCATTTAGATAATCAGAACTTTAGTTATCATAGACACATATAATATTGGATAACAACAGTTCAAGTGTTTGAAAAGAAAAATCGAATTGAGTAATAATTCTATGTAACGTACGATTAGCATATCTATTATTGTATAGGGTGTAACCAACACAAATATTTTATCATGGAAACCATATTTAGTTTACCTGTATGTTGTGATAAATCAAAAAAGAAAATACTCAGATCAAAATATGGCGCAATATTTTTTCTCTTCCATGTCAACGTGTTATATTTGTGCCAAGAATTAACAGGAACGTTATAACATAAATATAAATTTTAGTGTTTTCGATGTTTAGAATTTAGTTCCAGATATTTTAATGTTAGCTACAGAGCACATACAAATCAAAATGATAATTTTTCTCACCACTCACCAATATATAACGTCATGTTTCTACTGCAATTTTATAAATGGAGTGCCATCCAAACTGATTATGTTGACTGTTACATAGTAAACAGACAATATTTTCCAGTAAATAAACAATATTTTGATTGGTAAATATTTAACACACAACGATTGGTCGAAAGTAAACTGAAAATATTTCTGATTGATTGAAAGTAATTTAACAATAATCTATTAAACATAATCAACCTAGCAAATACACACGTATATATTACATTTCTGATATATTATATTCAGAGAAGAAAACTCAGTTATATTCTAGTTATGAAACACATACGTTCTGTGTTTGCTGGGAAGAAACGTTTCGAATTGTTTATAAAGTGCATGGTTTAAAAATTGCAGTTTACTTTAAAATAATAACATTTTATGAACCTTTGCTGTCACCTATAGATATTGTTAGAAATCTGCTCAAAATTTACGGTAAACATGTTTATCAATAAGCAGAATAAAAATAATATCTCAAAGGCTCTAGCTAGAGCCATTATGCGTTTATATGTTAATTTATGAGGATAATGTATTTTTGATCTTAAAGTTATATACGAATATTATGCTTCTATAATGAGAAGAATATAATTATTCGAAGCAAATTGTGGGATATAATAAAAATGTATATTTAGAGAAACATAATAACTTGATAGAATACCACGGCAAAATATTTTAATTAATTATAATATTTACATATAATTTATACATAATATCTTAATAGAATACCACGGCAAGATATTTTAATTAAATTCAATATTTACTTATAATTTTCGGTGCTAATAATATTAAAACATTATAAAATTAGAAATATTATATGTAGCATTATGCTATACACTTGCTCCTTTCCAAATTTATATGACTTAGTCATTAAATATCCAGAAATACGTGCGATAGCCTCATAAATTATACAAAAAAAATCAGATTTCAATTTGAATCTTTGCAAATTATAGAATAATTTAAAAAAATATGTTTTAACATAATCAGCTGTAAAACAGAATATAATAAAACCTGAAACAGTAAAAAATATATTGAAAGATTTATGACGTAAAATTTGAACTGGTTTCTAGCAAATAGACATTTTAAATGTGATTTTGTGTAAGATTATGTTTTATTTTTAATTTCAAGTGTTCGGATAACCGGGTAAGTAATTAACTGTTGAATGATGTATCATTTGTTTAGTATTTAAATCAAACCAATAATTCATATAATACAATATTCGATAATCAAAACATACAAAAACACATTCAAATAATAAAAACGCTTTCAATTTTTCTCGGACACATCTATTGTTTTATAATTAAGATACCTACCTATTATTTCTAAGTGATTATTTGAATAGATATATTTTACTGATAAATGCTTCCAGAAAAAGTTTTTATAGTTTTGTTGGTTATTTTATGTTAATAATTAATTATAGTATTTGTATATAATCTAACTGTCACCATATCTCAAATGTCATATAATGCATTGTGCACAATTTGAAATAATAAAAAAAAAGAATTTGTATAACTTCATTTGTTCTTTTATTATATTATAATAAATTTAGATATTTGTATTAAAATTATTCAAAATAATTATTAACAATATAATGTTCATATAGTTGTATAGAGAAAACGTTTATCTATATAATAAAATGATACAAATATCCAGTCTGTCGGCTTCATTCAATTTATGGGTGATTTTTTTCAGATTGTCTTTGATTTTTTTTCCCTGTGTTATATAACATTATATATATATATATCCCAGCAAACACAGAACGTAAATGCTATGTAATAAACGGAGCGCATGGGAAGATCTACCGCCGCTTTTTACGGAGTAGGAAATACATCGATATTACGTCCATGCTACATTTCATCAACTAGATAATAATTATTACGTACATTCGACATACGGCTAACAACCTCGCATGTTTATTCATACTTTTATATAATTAAGACGTAGATTTTTTATATAGCTCAAAGATACATTGCTGTATATAATATCGCTATAAAATTTTAAATTTCTATATTATGTAAAAAAGTCGAACATCAATAATTTTATGTAGAATTGCTGTTTTACGAACTAAATAGTTGGTATATGTATTTATATAAAATAGGACAAAATTAAAGAAATTAAAATATTTATTGTGAATACAGTTGCATATGTTATAAGGTCTGTTTTTTCTTATTATTTAGAACTGTAAATATTTTCTTCATTTTTACTGCAGAGACGGCTGCATATATTACATTATTAAAATTTAATATTAGGTTTTAGATTCATTACATATTTGTTGGGAATACGGCTGTACATATTACAGAGTCTACTTCTTTATTTGCTAAGTAACCACTGTGTGTGTATGCGTGCGTTTGTGTATTAGTATGTGTGTGTGTGTGTATGTGAACGCTCTACAGCCAATACTGTAGAACATTACAATATGATGTTTTGATTTTATGTATGTATGTATGTATGAGTGTTATTGTGTATTAGTATGTGTGCGGGTGTATATGAACGCTCAACAGCCAATACTGTAGAACATTAAAATATGATGTTTTGATTTTATGATTATTATTTGCTTGTTGCTGGTGTCGCATGCTATAGGGTTAATATAAATCTTATACGATTGTATATAAGGAATTATAACGGAAATATACAATTTTTCCGCCCCTGAAACGTTTTTATCTACTTTCGAAATTATTCTGTCTGTCACAGACACACATTGAGAGGAATACAGACATTCTGTGTATATGTCAGTATGCATGTGGTCGCTCTACAGGGGGAGGGGCAGCAAGGACCACTGATTTTAAATATAGATATAGAAAGTATAGGAAAGTCATTCTAATATATTTTGTTACAATAGGCTTGTTCGTTGGGCCTGTATTTCTTGCTCTATTCATAATCTGTCCTTATTCATCATTATAATTGGAAGAAACACAAATCATGAACTGTACAGTCAGTGCAGGGCAAACGAACAAAGCTATAGTTACTGTTGTGAACCCAAATGCCGCTGGAATATGTAAACATAACGCTACCCTATGTCTTCACTATAAGATAAAAAGTGATGGAAGACATTTTCTATTTCACTCACTGACTCACTACGTGTTTACTAAATACGCATAATACAACACATTTGCCTATCCATTTTTGTATGATATGGATCGTAGATACGCTATTTCAACTTTTGTTGGATTATAAAAATATATCCTATCAAGAAAATCTCGGTTTTACGATGTGGGGTGAAAAATACTTAATCGGGACAAATTCTTCAACACCCAGAGAAAGAAGTGCAAAAATTAACCTTTTGCAAGTGATAGTTGACGAGCTGTGTAAACTAACCAAACGGAATAGCTTTCCTGTTTAAAGTTTAAAACCTTAAGTTTCTAGAAAATTGAAGGGAAAAAGAAAATAAGGATAAATCACAAGTGTCCATTTATAATTATCTAAATATTCGACCATATGTATGTATTACTTATTATTATTATTTGGTGTGCATATAATTTTTCTGTAATTTATTTTTAGTTCGCCGTACGAAGTGCAGAAGTGCAAAAATTAACCTTTTGTAAACGATACAGTTTGTTGCTGATAGTTGACGAGCTGTGTAAACTAACCATACAGATTTGCTTTCCTGTTTATAGTTTAAAGCCCTTAACCATTTTTTTGATGATATTGTTCCGGCTAATGATTTCAAGCGGTTATGATGACTAACTGCCTATAGCAGTAATTAAGTGGCTACGGGTTTGTGTTCCGATACCGACGGATGGCATAGATGTAAATGTTATTTTTTATGTCGGGGCCACACAGCAGCCATAGCAGTGATTTCGCATCTCGTTATTCTATTTTATGTTATATCTTGTTGCAGATATCAGTGAACAAATGTAAATAATTAGTACACTAATCTACAATCAAAAATATGAATACTAACAATTGATAATTTGCGCCTATAAACAGACAAGCACGTGTATTCCGATCCGAACCTTTTCCTTTTCTTAGATGTAGTGAATAGTATACAATAATACACCTTATGTATTTAGTTGCAATGAAATGTAAATTCAAAAATAAGATTTTAATATCTATTATATGTCTACTTGGGCTTCCACGCATTCACTATTTTTACTTCAATTTACTATTTCAAGTCTCTTGAAAATACTTAGAGCCTATACTAGTTTTTAGTCGTTTTTGAATCGAATGTTGTATTTGTTATTACTAAATATACCTGTAGCAGCACTAAATATTTCATCCCCAAAAATGCGTAGCTCTTCTTAATAATGCCCTTAGAAAAAGTTTGAAAATGCCAAAAAGATATTTATTATGTTATACTATATATATATTTTTAATACACGATTGCTGCACTGTGAAAATCCTGTTCTACGATCAAATAGAAATAGTTATTTTTATTATTTTACTTATTGTAAATATTAAGAAAAAAAAAGTTAAATATGCTTTTGATGAAACTATGATATCTAACATTATTTTGAATATAAATATATCTTAATTTTGCAATTTTTTTATCCTATGAATTGAAAATGGCGCTTTAATAAGTTTATTATTGCTGGCGTCGATTTTATATATAAATTATTTAATAAAATTAATATACAAATTACATCGGAATTAATATATACCGTAAATGTTTCCGGCTATGTACAGTCTACGCTTACCTAGAATGTAATATGTACATCAAAATTACATACATTTGACGATATAGTTATTACATACACCCGATATACATGCGAGTCGGGTAAAAAGCGGCGGTAGATCTCTGTATATTCCTTTCTCACTACATACATGCGCCGTCAAACAGTCTCAATATTATATACTGACGACGTACATTCAAGAGAATGTGTTTACTGGGTGGTACCCAGTAAACACATTCTCTTGAATGTACGTCGTCAGTATATAATATTGAGACTGTTTGACGGCGCATGTATGTAGTGAGAAAGGAATATACAGAGATCTACCGCCGCTTTTTACCCGACTCGCATGTATATCGGGTGTATGTAATAACTATATCGTCAAATGTATGTAATTTTGATGTACATATTACATTCTAGGTAAGCGTAGACTGTACATAGCCGGAAACATTTACGGTATATATTAATTCCGATGTAATTTGTATATTAATTTTATTAAATAATTTATATATAAAATCGACGCCAGCAATAATAAACTTATTAAAGCGCCATTTTCAATTCATAGGATAACAAAATTGCAAAATTAAGATATATTTATATTCAAAATAATGTTACATATCATAGTTTCATCAAAAGCATATTTAACTTCTTTTTCTTAATATTAACAATAAGTAAAATAATAAAAATAACTATTTCTATTTGATCGTAGAACAGGATTTTCACAGTGCAGCAATCGTGTATTAAAAATATTGATATAGTATAACATAATAAATATCTTTTTGACATTTTCAAACTTTTTCTAAGGGCATTATTAAGAAGAGCTACGCATTTTTGGGGATGAAATATTTAGTGCTGCTACAGGTATATTTAGTAATAACAAATACAACATTCGATTCAAAAACGACTAAAAACTAGTATAGGCTCTAAGTATTTTCAAGAGACTTGAAATAGTAAATTGAAGTAAAAATAGTGAATGCGTGGAAGCCCAAGTAGACATATAATAGATATTAAAATCTTATTTTTGAATTTACATTTCATTGCAACTAAATACATAAGGTGTATTATTGTATACTATTCCATACATCTAAGAAAAGGAAAAGGTTCGGATCGGAATACACGTGCTTTTCTGTTTATAGGCGCAAATTATCAATTGTTAGTATTCATATTTTTGATTGTAGATTAGTGTACTAATTATTTACATATGTTCACTGATATCTGCAACAATATATAACATAAAATAGAATAACGAGATGCGAAATCACTGCTATGGCTGCTGTGTAGCCCCGACATAAAAAATAACATTTACATCTATGCCATCCGTCGGTATCGGAACACAAACCCGTAGCCACTTGATTACTGCTATAGGCAGTTAGTCATCATAACCGCTTGAAATCATTAGCCGGAACAATATCATCAAAAAAATGGTTAAGGGCTTTAAACTATAAACAGGAAAGCAAATCTGTATGATTAGTTTACACAGCTCGTCAACTATCAGCAACAAACTGTATCGTTTACAAAAGGTTAATTTTTGCACTTCTGCACTTCGTACGGCGAACTAAAAATAAATTACAGAAAAATTATATGCACACCAAATAATAATAAGTAATACATACATATGGTCGAATATTTAGATAATTATAAATGGACACTTGTGATTTATCCTTATTTTCTTTTTCCCTTCAATTTTCTAGAAACTTAAGGTTTTAAACTTTAAACAGGAAAGCTATTCCGTTTGGTTAGTTTACACAGCTTGTCAACTATCACTTGCAAAAGGTTAATTTTTGCACTTCTTTCTCTGGGTGTTGAAGAATTTGTCCCGATTAAGTATTTTTCACCCCACATCGTAAAACCGAGATTTTCTTGATAGGATATATTTTTATAATCCAACAAAAGTTGAAATAGTGTATCTACGATCCATATCATACAAAAATGGATAGGCAAATGTGTTGTATTATGCGTATTTAGTAAACACGTAGTGAGTCAGTGAGTGAAATAGAAAATGTCTTCCATCACTTTTTATCTTATAGTGAAGACATAGGGTAGCGTTATGTTTACATATTCCAGCGGCATTTGGGTTCACAACAGTAACTATAGCTTTGTTCGTTTGCCCTGCACTGACTGTACAGTTCATGATTTGTGTTTCTTCCAATTATAATGATGAATAAGGACAGATTATGAATAGAGCAAGAAATACAGGCCCAACGAACAAGCCTATTGTAACAAAATATATTAGAATGACTTTCCTATACTTTCTATATCTATATTTAAAATCAGTGGTCCTTGCTGCCCCTCCCCCTGTAGAGCGACCACATGCATACTGACATATACACAGAATGTCTGTATTCCTCTCAATGTGTGTCTGTGACAGACAGAATAATTTCGAAAGTAGATAAAAACGTTTCAGGGGCGGAAAAATTGTATATTTCCGTTATAATTCCTTATATACAATCGTATAAGATTTATATTAACCCTATAGCATGCGACACCAGCAACAAGCAAATAATAATCATAAAATCAAAACATCATATTTTAATGTTCTACAGTATTGGCTGTTGAGCGTTCATATACACCCGCACACATACTAATACACAATAACACTCATACATACATACATACATAAAATCAAAACATCATATTGTAATGTTCTACAGTATTGGCTGTAGAGCGTTCACATACACACACACACACATACTAATACACAAACGCACGCATACACACACAGTAGTTACTTAGCAAATAAAGAAGTAGACTCTGTAATATGTACAGCCGTATTCCCAACAAATATGTAATGAATCTAAAACCTAATATTAAATTTTAATAATGTAATATATGCAGCCGTCTCTGCAGTAAAAATGAAGAAAATATTTACAGTTCTAAATAATAAGAAAAAACAGACCTTATAACATATGCAACTGTATTCACAATAAATATTTTAATTTCTTTAATTTTGTCCTATTTTATATAAATACTTACATATACCAACTATTTAGTTCGTAAAACAGCAATTCTACATAAAATTATTGATGTTCGACTTTTTTACATAATATAGAAATTTAAAATTTTATAGCGATATTATATACAGCAATGTATCTTTGAGCTATATAAAAAATCTACGTCTTAATTATATAAAAGTATGAATAAACATGCGAGGTTGTTAGCCGTATGTCGAATGTACGTAATAATTATTATCTAGTTGATGAAATGTAGCATGGACGTAATATCGATGTATTTCCTACTCCGTAAAAAGCGGCGGTAGATCTTCCCATGCGCTCCGTTTATTACATAGCATTTACGTTCTGTGTTTGCTGGGCAACTATTTAGTTCGTAAAACAGCAATTCTACATAAAATTATTGATGTTCGACTTTTTTACATAATATAGAAATTTAAAATTTTATAGCGATATTATATACAGCAATGTATCTTTGAGCTATATAAAAAATCTACGTCTTAATTATATAAAAGTATGAATAAACATGCGAGGTTGTTAGCCGTATGTCGAATGTACGTAATAATTATTATCTAGTTGATGAAATGTAGCATGGACGTAATATCGATGTATTTCCTACTCCGTAAAAAGCGGCGGTAGATCTTCCCATGCGCTCCGTTTATTACATAGCATTTACGTTCTGTGTTTGCTGGGATATATATATATATATATATATATATATATATATATATATATATATATATATATATATATATATATATATATATATATATATATATATAGTAAAGTTTATCTATTATTATATATGAAAAATTATTAAAACTTTCATTATAGTTTAGGGGTTTTTTGTTCAGTGAATATACATTTTGTACTTTGTACATCATGTATGAAGCAGGTTCAATTAGTACTAGTGCTAAACATTATACATTATTATGAATAATGTCTTGTACTACATTGTACTTCTACAACAACAAATAATTCTGACAAACTATTTATAAGTATAATTATATAACTATTAAGAGGAATCCCCATGGTTGCCCGTTCTTATAGGTCGATGTAAAGGGGGATATAACCAAAAAAATTACTGTCACATAACATAACTTCTTCATTTCACTAACAGATGTCAATGTCTGATATACTTCAAAATATGTTTTAAATTTTTTTAAGCCTATGGGCTCACAATTTGAAAAAACTTTAATGACATATAATATCTTAGAATTTTTAGTAACAAATTCTATCGGTTTATTTAATATAATTCCAATAAATGCGTATCAATAGCAGCATAAATAACATATGTAAGATAATCTGTAACAGTTTATATATATATATATATATATATATATATATATATACATATATCTATATATATATGTATATATATATATATATATATATATATATATATATGAACGAGGCTGTTAGAAAAGTATCCAACCTTTGACCGAGGAAAAAACTGGCATATTTGGAGCGTTGGAAACCTCACCCTCAAAGTAGTCTCCTTGGGACTCCACACACTTCACCCAGCGGTGCCACCATTGTTGGAAGCATTCCGAGAAAGTCTCTTTCGGAATGGAGTTTAGCTCGGTTGTCGTTGCAGCCATAATGTCTTCTCTTGTCTGAAATCGCGTTCCTTTCAATGGCCTCTTAAGTTTGGGAAACAACCAGAAGTCGCAGGGGGGCATATCAGGAGAGTAAGGAGCTTGCTGAACCACAGGAGTCTGGTTTTTAGTCAAAAAAGTCCGAATCAAATTTGAGGAATGTGCTGGAGCATTGTCGTGATGGAGGCACCAATTTTCAGTAGACCACAACATCGGTCTCTTGCGCCGCACAGCATCACGTAGGCGACGGTGGACATCCCTGTAGTACTCTTTGGTGATTGTTTGACCCTGTGGTGCATACGCGTGGTGTACCACACCGCAGGAGTCAAAGAAGGCAGTCAGCACTTGGTGGGCACTTGGTGGGCCTTCTTTGGTCTTGTTGACGTGGAATGCTTCCATTGTGACGACTGGAATTTGGTTACCGGGTCGTACCCGTACACCCAGGACTCGTCACCAGTGATTATGGTGTTCATGAAGTCGGGGTCACTGGTTGTGGAGTCCAGCATGTCCTGTGAGACTTCAACACGAAGTTGCTTTTGCTCCGCCGTCAGCAGCTTCGGCACAAACTTCACCGCCGCTCTTTTTATGGCCAAATCATAATGAAATGTGCCAAAATAATGCTGATGCCCACCTCATCCGCAATTTCTCGGATAGTCACACGATGGTCCCGCATCACCAAAGCGTTCACTTTGGCAATGATTTGGTTATTTCGGCATGTTGATGGCCGACCAAAGCGTGACTCGCTCTCCACCGATGTGCGGCCGTCTTTAAACCAGTTGTACCACCCCTTAATCTGTGTGATGCACATAACATCGTCACCGAAAGCCGTCTGAATCTTCCGAATGGTTTCCACCTGCCGATCGCCCAGTTTCTGGCAAAATTTGATGCAGTAACGCTGCTCCAGTAGTTTCGTCATTTTTCTTGCAATGAAAAACCGACGAGAGCACTACACACTACCTCACTCAAATGCTGTTTGCCAGCAAAAGACGCTATCGACAATCGGGAAAAAATTAATGCATGCGCACGAAGGTTCAAAGTCAGCTCATGCAAGCGTGCTTGATTCAAATCCATCATGTCAGAAAATTCACGGATATGCGGTTATTTGTTTTCAATTTCTTTTGGTGTGTCCGCCTCGAGGAGGGTATGTATCCTGTGTACACCTTGTGTAATATGGTTTGGTTTTAAGTCTCTTGCACTCAAGCAGGAAAATTCTTCTGTTACGAAATTTTACCAATTTTGTGTTGTTTGATGCCCATTGTTTCATTTTGGAGTAAATGTAATTGCCCCATTTTAATTTGAAATTTTGGAAAAATCCCATCCTGGAAAGTTAAGTAGAAGAGAAGTCACCACCACCTAGTTGAATGTTACGAATTCACGTGAATTTTCTGACATTCAACTAGTCGGTGGTGACTACCCTTCAGCCTATATATATATATATATATATATATATATATATATATATATATATATATATATATATATATATATATATATAAATATTGACAGACGCAGATGGTCCGATTTATTAAGCTACATGCGAATCCATGGCTAACGTAAACAAGATATTTATAATGCTTCGTAGCATTTTTCTCGCTACTGGTACATTTTTGAAAAAACTTTTCTGTGCATAATATTAATATCTTGCTTTATGAACTATTTTTGTCATAATTGCCGTTCTAGTGTTATTGGAGATAGAACAATAAATGCATAGAGTAATCATGCACTTCCGGTTAAAATATTAATTTCAAAAATAAGAGGTGCACATCTAGACGATATACATGTCATAAGTTTCACAATTTTGCGTTCGACAGTTCTAGCTCTAGAGCGTTCACAGTCACACACACACACATACATACACATACATACACAGACACAGACACACATTTCATGCTTACAAGCCATACTTATTACTTCGTAAAAGAAAGTAATAAGGCGATTTCAAAGATTAGCTCTGTCGCCGCCATTTTGTATCAAAATGATAATTGATTTTTTTTTCTTACTTCAATATGTGTTAATTAAACCATTTGAAAATAAATCCTATTCCTTTTTCCATACTCCCAAAATAAATTGTAGAAGTTAGGCCTTGTTTTCGGATGCAAATGTAGTGTTACCCCTTAAAATGAAAAATTGCAGCCCCAACCATTACTCAAAAATTTTAAAAGGGCCCGCCAACTTCACGCGATGGAAAGCATTAACGACGAATTATGACTCAAACATCAGTGCTTCGTTCGTGCCCGTTAGTGCTTTAAAAAGAAAAGCAGCAGCCCTAGCCTGACAAGGACTAGTTTTACGCTTTAGATTTATGTACAAATAATTTTTGTATGTTTCAGTTAATTAACTCATCTATTTTAACATTGTATATATAAAAAAGAAAAATTATGTAATAAAGGTCTATGTTCATACTTTCAGTAAAAAATAAATTAATAGAACAGTCACAAAAAAAATATATGTAAAAATGGGCTATTTTTACACTCGTCAAACCTATGTACGCCCGTAAGGAACTATTGTCAAATATAAAATTAACTTATTGGTAAAAATAGCTGTATGAAACCCATATAAGTCTATAAGACTTTCCAGCTATATTATAATCAACTTCATTATTTACACAACTCGTTATGCTTTATGATATCCATATATTATATTTATACTGACATTTAAGAATTATTATCATATACATTAAGGGGCTATACCAGTGTGACTACTTACAAATAAGGATATTTATCTAGAATCCTTTTAAAAAAAACTACTGCATCAAATGTTTCAAAATATTGGGGACATATTAATTATGTTTATGCCCCAGTAACTAGGCAGGTGAAAATAAAAGTAGGTATACTGCTGCCGTGATTGGCGCTTGCATATTGCCAAGCATATAAATAAACGATATGATATTTAAAATAAGTATAATTTTCCGTACCTTGAACTATGTGTTTTAAGAAATATTGAAAATTATAAGAATAGCAGCGTTTAGAAAATAAGTTAAAATATTTCACCAAAAACTGTCCGCTTTCTGCAAGGCTAATAGACATTTTTGGTCCAATCCAAAAATCTACAGTTCATGACCTTAAATAACAAAAAAAAATGGATTGTAGCCAACGCAGAACTTTCCTATATATATATATATATATATATAAACAGACTGTCAAAAAATACCAATAATCCACAGTTATACACTGATATTGTAGCAACTTATTATTCTATTATGTTATCAAATAATGTATCTTCAATATGAAACATAGATTATTATAAAAATATAACATTAGGTAATTATAAACCAACAGAAACAATATGAAAACCAAGCTTACCTTATATAAATGAATGGGTGGAAAATTATACCAATACCAATTTGTATTGGTTCTGAAGTACAAGCTATCAAACCTAACCAATACTCTACAGAAATATTCTGAAATGTCATTTATTAAATTGGGTCTACTATCTTTTCCTGTCAAAATAGCAGATGATCCGATTTTAAATGCTATATGCGAATCCATGGCAACGTAAACAAGATATTTATAATGTTTCGTAGCATTTTTCTCGCAACTGGTAATTTTTTTGAAGAAATGTATCAAACAAAAGTTGTGCGAAATATTAATTTCTTTCATTATAAACATTACAATATTTGCCGTAAGTGTAGCCGTTCTAGTGTATTTTAGAGATAGAACAAAAAATGAATAGAGTAAACATGTACTACCGGATAAATATTTTTTTCAAAAATAGGAGGTGCACATCTAGGGCATATACAAGTCTTAAGTTTAAATTTTCATAACTTTACGTTCGACAGTTTTAGCTCTAGAGCTTTCACAGACACACACACACAGTCAGATGTTATTCCGAAAATAGTCCGCATATATTACTGCGAAATGAAGGCATCGGTGCCATGTACCTAAGATTGTTTTCTTATATAGATAGCGTTTTCTAAACCACTGATATTTTAATAAGGGAAACCATACATCGCCGATTTTTGAAGTTTACGAAAGCAATTGTTATTTATTGATTGAGAACCTTGATAGCAACAATAAGTACTGCTAGTCCACAAAGTTGGTCTTATGAGCAATTGAGCGATATACTCCAATCAGAGCGACGACACAAGAACTTTTTGTTAAGAACATTTTTTGTTCCAAATGTATATATGGAAGCATTATATACATTCGTTTAAAAATCTTAAAACTTTAAAATAACTCAAAAGTGACGACAGTGTATCTTCTTGACTAATATATAAATATGCACACGTGTGTGGTCATATTTATGTAATCTGCAAATAACAAAATTATGATTTTTATATGGTGTAATTATCTTTGAGGAATTGTGTTGTCGGAAATTGAGATTAAATTTTTAAAGACCATCTTATTGAGATTTCTGGGTCAATGCATTAATCTATCACTTATTGGTTTCATTAAAAAAATTAATCGATCTTTTATTTCTTCTGATACGAAATTTTCGTTCGTTTCTGACAGTGTCTACGATAATACAATGAAAAGTATCTAAATAAGAACAATGGCTAATAATATAAACACTGAACCAAAGTTCATTGAAAAGGCCGTACCTCTTGGTTACGGCCTTGTTCATTATATCTTAATGCAAATAAATATGTCTGCTGCTAGACAAATGCATTCGATTCCTTAACAACAGTGTCACATTTTTATGGTTTTGAATTATATATATATATATATATATAAACACCCAGATGAATGTGTATGTTTTACTTTCTTTTACGAAGTAATAAGTAATTATTGTAATCATGAAAAATTTCGAACTTGAGATTTCAACGGATATACACGTTTTGACCTTCCCTGAATCGAATGTGACTATTTTCGGAATAACATCTGACTGTGTGTGGGTGTGTGTGTGTGGGTGTGTGTGTGTGTGTCTGTGTGTGTGTGGGTCTGTGAACGCTCTAGAGCCAAAACTGTCGAACGTAAAGTTATGAAACTTTATACTTAAGACTTGTATAAGCCCTAGATGTGCACTTCCAATTTTTGAAAAAAGTATTTATCCGGTAGTGCATGTTTACACTATACATTTTTTGTTCTATCTCTAATATCACTAGAACGGCTTCTCTTACGGCAAAAATAGTTATGTTCCTAATGAAATAAATTAATATTGCGCACAACTTCTATTTGAAACATATCTTCAAAAAAAATACCAGTTGCGAGAAAAATGCTACGAAACATTATAAATATCTTGTTTACGTTGCCCTGGATTCGCATGTAGCTTATAAAATCGGATCATCTGCTATTTTGACAGGAAAACAAAATAGATTCAATTAGATTTATGACATTTCAGGATATTTCTGTAGAGTATTAGTTAGTTTGATAGCTGGTTTTGGTTATATATATATATATATATATATATATATATATATATATATATATATATATATATCTAGTGAAAACTGCGTAAAAGAAAGTTGGGTGCAGGCCACTCCAGATATTTTCTTTTCGTAATACGAAATAAGCTATAAATCAATTCTTGGAGACAGGACAATTAGTAGGTGGGGATAGGACAGGACATATTGCCGTTTTCTGTTTCTCTACGCCAAGAGGTTAGGTTTCATGCATCGCACATGACTTTATTACATTTCAAGTATTTACTCTTCATTTTCTAGGGGAACTGGACAGGGCAACTACTGCGTGACCAATCACCAAATATTTTTCTGCCTTGCTCCCTAAATTATACTTTAACAACTAGAACGCTTTATCTACTTCATATACTGCTAGTCATCCATATTGATATTGATGTGCCAGTAAAGCAGTTAGTATTACCACATAGGCACATGGTTTTGAGCGCGTAAATATGAGCAAATATTTGAGAGACATTAATATTTTGCACAACTTTTACTTTAAAAGTCTCTTCGAAAAATGTACCACTTACGAGAAAACTACTACGAAATATTATTAATATCTTGTATGTCGCTGTGGAATCGCATGTAATAATCGGATAATCCGCGCCTGACAATATTTTGACAGGAAAATAGATTCAATTAGATAAATCACATTTCAGAATATTCTTGTAGAGTATTGGTTAGTTTGACAGATATATATATATATATATATATATATATATATATATATATATATATATATATATATATATATATATATATATATATATCTAGTGAGTATTACGTAATATAAAGTCGTGTGTATACCACTTCAGATATTTTTAATACATCAATAAAACAATACATTTTTTATTTTAAAATTTTGCCACGCGTGGATTTATAGGGGAAGGCCGCATATATATTACCTATAGAGCGAACTGAAGGCGAAATCTTATTCTTCGTAGAATATTTACAATTTTTTGTGATTTTCAATTATATACAAATATAGATTAAACGTGTATTATTCCGTTCAGAAATGCGCATGTTATTCCGTTGCATTGTTCATTTTCCGTTTGTAATACATTCTTGTGCGTTCTAAATGTGGTTCAGTGTTACAGTTCTTGATTCTTTTGTCAGCTGAATAAGGAGCGTATAGAAACACGTTTTAGTAATAATAACATCACTCAATATAATAGTATTAATAGCAATACACTTGACTTTATATATGCCTGGTTTTAGATATGGTTGCTAGAGTGTGCATTTCCTTTCATTGCCTACTTGTGTTGATGAAACTAGCAATCTAGGTCAAATAAACCATCCAATTTTGGACCTCAGAGAACTGATGGAAGATTTATGCTAAGAACATAACGCTTGCGATGCAGCACTGATCTCGAACACTCCGTAAAATATTAATCAAGATTATTCATGTATATAGTATATATGTACGGTGGCCATTATAAACAATACCAGTGTGAAATCGTTTCTTTTTACATATTTCAATGCTTTTATAATCATAGAATCAGAAGACGAAGTATCAAAGCCGACCTAGGTTTATTTTTGAAAATACAGCATGTATGAAACCATTATTTTTAATATTAAGATAATACTAGTTAAATCTTTATACGCGGTTTTACCAAACAATTTTTTTTTTAAATTTGCTGTCACTGTAACTCGAAAACAATTTATTGTAGTGTTTTAATTTTTTCTTTGCCTATTAAGGGCATGTTTCGTCGTACCATGAACTATGGATTTCTTAATTAGACCGAAATTGTCAATTTGGAATTTTCACGGACCCAATTTGGCATGCAATAAACGGACACATTTTGGCGAAATATTCTAACTTAATTATCTAAACGCAGCCATTCTCATAATTTTCAATATTTTGTAAAACATGTTCATGGTACGGAAACTTATATTTATTTTAATGATCATTTTGTCCTTTCTATTCCAGGTATGTGGAAGCGCCAATCACGGCAGCAGTGAATTACTTTCATTTCACCTGTCGCGTTTTTTTTTTATTTTCGTCGGAAAAAAATTGTGTGTATTTGAAAAAACATAATAAATATGTGCCCAATATTTCAAAACATTTGATGCGGTAGTCTTCTTTAAAATAATTCTAGAAAAATATTCATATTTTTAAGTAGTTACACTGTTATAGCCCCATTAGACTTGTATATATGGTCTAGATATGCAACTCTTATTTTTTAAAAGAATATTCAAAGTGCATGTTTACTCTATGCATTTTAATGAAATTCGGAACGCAGTATTGGTTATATCACGTTTATTAAAGATAGTATTTGTAAGAATTATATTTGACAGTTTTATTCAACAAAACAAATGGTTACTATATTTATTATTAAAAAGAAGAGTGACGTTATAAAGCGCCTTCTACAATTCCAACACCCCTTCTCGCTGAATCACGTTACTTGAATACAACTCCTGCTTGCTTCGCAAACCGTTGTAAAATGTCACGTGTAAGTGGTTTCGTCATCATGTCTGCAACCATCTCTTCGGTGGGGCAGTATTTTACGTCGATGATTTTCTTCTCACGTAGATCACGTATCAAATGATGTTTTCCTGCGATGTGATTTGTACGAGAACTGGACTTTTCTGAATTGATTATTCCTATACAACCCTGATTATCTTCTTGTAGGATTGTGGCATGTTTCATTGGAAGTCCCATGTCAGTCAGTAGCTGACGTAACCAAAGTAAATCTTGACAGGCATATGCAGCTGCTACGTATTCGGCTTCGGTCGATGAAAGAGCCACGGTTGTTTGCTTCTTGCTTGACCATGAAATTGTACAATCTCCAATTTTGAAGATGTAACCGATGGTCGATTTATAATCTTTCTTATCTTCTGCCCACTCGGCGTCTACCTATCCCATTAGGGTAAGTTCGCTCTGTGCTGGTAGACTTAATTTTGCTTAACATGTTTCCGATAAATAGCGTTCCAGTCACGTTGAGGGGGTTCAGTCACTCTTCGGCATAGAATACCCACGGCTGCAGCTATGTCTGGTCTTGAAACCGTACAGAAGTGATCCGATTCCTTGTCTGTACAGTGTATTGTTTATGAGCTTCGTGATCGGCTCGTCAACATTTGCCAAATAACCAGTTTCCATTAGCATTGCGACCGGCTTGGCGTTTACCATGTTGTATTGCTCGAGTATGTGTTCAATCTTGGTGCGTTGATGAAGGAGAAAAGAACCGTCATCTTCCCTCTCTATCTGGATGCCCAGATAGAATGATGCTTGTCCAAGATCCTTTGTCTCGAAGTATTCGTTTAGTTGTGTTCCAACGTCATTTATGGTAGAATCAAGTGCGCTGGCCACAAACAAATCGTCAACGTACAATAGAACGAACGTCGTAGTTTCGTCGTCTTCTTTTCTTAGATAGAGTGAAGGGTCTGCTTCAATAGGTCTTTCTTGTTCCACGCACGAGCTGATTGCTTTAAACCAGAAATGCTGTGGTTCAGCTTAAATACTAAATGTTCTCTATCCTTATCTACAAATCCTTGCGGTTGCTCCTTGTATATTGCTTCCTCCAGTTCACCATTAAGGAAGGCTGACTTGACATCGAAGTGTCTAACGTGGAGTCCCTTGTTAGCGCAGACAGCTAATAATACTTGTATAGTTGCATGCTTGACTACTGGAGCAAACGTTTCATCGTAATCTTCTCCGTAGCGTTGTGAAAACCCTCTTGCAATTAGACGTGCCTTGTACGTGTTGTTTGCATTGGCATCGTACTTGGTCTTGAAAATCCATTTTCCTGACACAGCTTTTCGTCCAGGTGGCTAGGTTCCAAACGTTGCGTTCCTGCATTGATGCCATCTCTTCCTCTGCAGGAGCAATCCACTTCTTACGTTCACGTGGCTCTAAGTTCATCATCTCTTTTTATGAGGATGGTTCATATAAATGACCGACTTGAACCTTGTAAGCAAGTCTTTTGGCTGGGACTACCTTGTTCTGTCGTTGAGACCGTCGTGGTACGTCTGCTTCAGGGTCAGATTCGTTTGTATTTATAGAATCGTCTGTTTCAGTGTTGTCCTGATCCTCTTGGGAATGGATAAGTTCAATGTCTATTTCTTGTGATGCGGCATTGATTTCAGATAAGTTCCTTTTTGACTCACGTACAATGGTTCTGCCAGTTTGTGTGGTACCTTCTTGTTGATCTTCAATAATCCGCACCGAACGGTTGATCATATCTTGTTTGTTTTAGGGTCAAGAATACGGTAACCTTTCGTAGAAGTGTCTAATCCAATGAGTACACATACTGCTGCTTTATCGTCCCATTTCTTACGTAACTGCTTTGGAATGTGCGTATATTCCTTCGATCCAAAAATCCTTACGTGGCTAACGTCAGGTTTGGATCCATCCCAAAGTTCATATGGGGTTTTTGTGATGCCCAATCGCAATAAATGCAATACTAAAAGCGATAGCAATTCATTATTGGAATATATATTTAACGAACATATCCAAAGTTTCTCTAATATTCAAATTATTGTTTTATACAATATCGACGAGTCTTTAAAATTTGGTTTGTTTGTGTCTTGAATGTTTGATTACATTTCCTCGGTTTTAATATGAAATAAATAAATTTCTGAGTATACGTATATAATTCTAAATCATCGACATTATACCCAGCAAACACAGAACGTAAATGCTATGTAATAAACGGAGCGCATGGGAAGATCTACCGCCGCTTTTTACGGAGTAGGAAATACATCGATATTACGTCCATGCTACATTTCATCAACTAGATAATAATTATTACGTACATTCGACATACGGCTAACAACCTCGCATGTTTATTCATACTTTTATATAATTAAGACGTAGATTTTTTATATAGCTCAAAGATACATTGCTGTATATAATATCGCTATAAAATTTTAAATTTCTATATTATGTAAAAAAGTCGAACATCAATAATTTTATGTAGAATTGCTGTTTTACGAACTAAATAGTTGGTATATGTATTTATATAAAATAGGACAAAATTAAAGAAATTAAAATATTTATTGTGAATACAGTTGCATATGTTATAAGGTCTGTTTTTTCTTATTATTTAGAACTGTAAATATTTTCTTCATTTTTACTGCAGAGACGGCTGCATATATTACATTATTAAAATTTAATATTAGGTTTTAGATTCATTACATATTTGTTGGGAATACGGCTGTACATATTACAGAGTCTACTTCTTTATTTGCTAAGTAACCACTGTGTGTGTATGCGTGCGTTTGTGTATTAGTATGTGTGTGTGTGTGTATGTGAACGCTCTACAGCCAATACTGTAGAACATTACAATATGATGTTTTGATTTTATGTATGTATGTATGTATGAGTGTTATTGTGTATTAGTATGTGTGCGGGTGTATATGAACGCTCAACAGCCAATACTGTAGAACATTAAAATATGATGTTTTGATTTTATGATTATTATTTGCTTGTTGCTGGTGTCGCATGCTATAGGGTTAATATAAATCTTATACGATTGTATATAAGGAATTATAACGGAAATATACAATTTTTCCGCCCCTGAAACGTTTTTATCTACTTTCGAAATTATTCTGTCTGTCACAGACACACATTGAGAGGAATACAGACATTCTGTGTATATGTCAGTATGCATGTGGTCGCTCTACAGGGGGAGGGGCAGCAAGGACCACTGATTTTAAATATAGATATAGAAAGTATAGGAAAGTCATTCTAATATATTTTGTTACAATAGGCTTGTTCGTTGGGCCTGTATTTCTTGCTCTATTCATAATCTGTCCTTATTCATCATTATAATTGGAAGAAACACAAATCATGAACTGTACAGTCAGTGCAGGGCAAACGAACAAAGCTATAGTTACTGTTGTGAACCCAAATGCCGCTGGAATATGTAAACATAACGCTACCCTATGTCTTCACTATAAGATAAAAAGTGATGGAAGACATTTTCTATTTCACTCACTGACTCACTACGTGTTTACTAAATACGCATAATACAACACATTTGCCTATCCATTTTTGTATGATATGGATCGTAGATACGCTATTTCAACTTTTGTTGGATTATAAAAATATATCCTATCAAGAAAATCTCGGTTTTACGATGTGGGGTGAAAAATACTTAATCGGGACAAATTCTTCAACACCCAGAGAAAGAAGTGCAAAAATTAACCTTTTGCAAGTGATAGTTGACGAGCTGTGTAAACTAACCAAACGGAATAGCTTTCCTGTTTAAAGTTTAAAACCTTAAGTTTCTAGAAAATTGAAGGGAAAAAGAAAATAAGGATAAATCACAAGTGTCCATTTATAATTATCTAAATATTCGACCATATGTATGTATTACTTATTATTATTATTTGGTGTGCATATAATTTTTCTGTAATTTATTTTTAGTTCGCCGTACGAAGTGCAGAAGTGCAAAAATTAACCTTTTGTAAACGATACAGTTTGTTGCTGATAGTTGACGAGCTGTGTAAACTAACCATACAGATTTGCTTTCCTGTTTATAGTTTAAAGCCCTTAACCATTTTTTTGATGATATTGTTCCGGCTAATGATTTCAAGCGGTTATGATGACTAACTGCCTATAGCAGTAATTAAGTGGCTACGGGTTTGTGTTCCGATACCGACGGATGGCATAGATGTAAATGTTATTTTTTATGTCGGGGCCACACAGCAGCCATAGCAGTGATTTCGCATCTCGTTATTCTATTTTATGTTATATCTTGTTGCAGATATCAGTGAACAAATGTAAATAATTAGTACACTAATCTACAATCAAAAATATGAATACTAACAATTGATAATTTGCGCCTATAAACAGACAAGCACGTGTATTCCGATCCGAACCTTTTCCTTTTCTTAGATGTAGTGAATAGTATACAATAATACACCTTATGTATTTAGTTGCAATGAAATGTAAATTCAAAAATAAGATTTTAATATCTATTATATGTCTACTTGGGCTTCCACGCATTCACTATTTTTACTTCAATTTACTATTTCAAGTCTCTTGAAAATACTTAGAGCCTATACTAGTTTTTAGTCGTTTTTGAATCGAATGTTGTATTTGTTATTACTAAATATACCTGTAGCAGCACTAAATATTTCATCCCCAAAAATGCGTAGCTCTTCTTAATAATGCCCTTAGAAAAAGTTTGAAAATGCCAAAAAGATATTTATTATGTTATACTATATATATATTTTTAATACACGATTGCTGCACTGTGAAAATCCTGTTCTACGATCAAATAGAAATAGTTATTTTTATTATTTTACTTATTGTAAATATTAAGAAAAAAAAAGTTAAATATGCTTTTGATGAAACTATGATATCTAACATTATTTTGAATATAAATATATCTTAATTTTGCAATTTTTTTATCCTATGAATTGAAAATGGCGCTTTAATAAGTTTATTATTGCTGGCGTCGATTTTATATATAAATTATTTAATAAAATTAATATACAAATTACATCGGAATTAATATATACCGTAAATGTTTCCGGCTATGTACAGTCTACGCTTACCTAGAATGTAATATGTACATCAAAATTACATACATTTGACGATATAGTTATTACATACACCCGATATAAATGCGAGTCGGGTAAAAAGCGGCGGTAGATCTCTGTATATTCCTTTCTCACTACATACATGCGCCGTCAAACAGTCTCAATATTATATACTGACGACGTACATTCAAGAGAATGTGTTTACTGGGATGTATATAAATATTCTATTTCCAGAGGTCGTTGATAATAAAAGATGACAATGTAGTTTAATCCCCAGATATTTTATTTTTCCCCACAAAATATAGATGTTACAAACATTAACAAATAATAGATATTTACTTTACAAACACACGAAATATATTTTGGATCAAACCAGCGGTCGCAACCCTTTACGACAACAAATGCTAAGTTTGATGTGCCCAAAAATATACAATAAAACAATATATTAGAATTAATCTAATAGCAGAATAATTACAGTTTTTGAAGTTACGTTAAGTTAAACAAAAGTATAAATATGTTTTCAAAGACAAAATGTATGAATCAAAGATTCGCCGGGTTATCACCCAAACATATAATAAAATAATATATCAGAATCAATCTAACAACGGAATAATGAAAGTTATGGAAGTTACGTTAAATTAAACAAGAGAGTATAAATATGAATTTCGCAAAATTAATGAGTTAACGGTTCGCGAAGCCAGCGTACAACTATTGTAAAAACCAACCAGATCCCATCACCTGGCAGCCTGTACAATAGCCGCTGTCATATTTACTAGATCTCAACACCTAGCAAATATCACAGAAACGCTCCACAAATTCCACTCTGAATCTCAACATCCAGAGCTCCTTTGCCGGTAACTAGCCTCAACGCTAGCACCGTTCACACCCGATTCTTCCTGATCTCAGCACCAAGAAGAATATATATATATATATATATATATATATATATATATATATATATATATATATTTATATATATATATATATATATATATATATATATATATATATATATATATATAGTAAAGTTTATCTATTATTATATATGAAATATATATATATATATATATATATATATATATATATATATTTATATATATATGTATATATATATATATATATATATATATATATATATATATATATATATTTACATATATATATATATATATATATATATATATATATATATATATATATATATATATATTAATTCAATAATAAGCCATATGGAGATTCCATTTCAATAATTTTGTCTTCACCCTCATTGTATTTATTTATGTACAGCGATTATAACATGTCACGTGGAGTGCATAAATCGAAGAGGCCAAGTGGATTCCAGCAAAGGAAAGCACAGGTTGCGAAAAATAAATTATTCCAAGCTCAATCTGGATTACTGCTTCTAATTGTTATAAATATTGGACGACAACCAGGATTCATCAAAAGAACCTGCTAGTCAGTCACAAAATTTGGAAACACATTTTTCTAATGCGATCGCGAATGCAGAAGAGATGGAAACCAGAACACAAAATTGAAATAGAAAAAATGGAGGTAGATGACCAAGGAGAGGAAAATGAAAAATTTGCAGGACACAACCAAGGACTGGAAACCGAGAAATCTGTTGACGAAGAGCAAAAAATGGAAATTTATCAAGAAGTTAAAGATAAAAGTGACAGTAGCCATGGCATTGTTAGTGAGATATGTGGTGTTCAAAAATGTTTGTCTGATATTTCTACTTGGAAGATACCAGTTCCTGACTCCATTGTTCTGGAAATTATTTAAAAGATAAGTGCTTCTTTCCAGAATAAAGATGAGCCTTTCGGTGTTGTATCAAGGCAAAATACGAGGGGAAATGTTCGCTTATTTTACTTTTTACTTTGTAAAAGAAAGTAAAAAAATATAAGATATGACAGACGGTGGTCTGTTATATGCGGAAAATGTAATAAGGAAATTTTAGAAAAAGTAATTAAATGTGATGGAGTTTGAAAAAATACGTTTCATATTGAGTGCATAAACTTTACCGAAACAAATTTTGAGATAATTAATAAAATTAAAGATGAGGCACGACATCCCAAAAATTGTCCGAATATATTCAAGAATGATCAACACATGAATTATTTAGTACGTTATTTTATCTACTTCCTCAAAGAATGTAAAATTGGTTACTCATACTTATGAATTAAATTTTTTTATTTTTTTTGCTTTCGACGTATGGTGAATTTTTTATAAAGCCTCTTTTTTGGTAATGACAATTAGTGAAAGAAATGCGTAAATGAATTATGTTCTGCTAACAACTTAGTATTCACGGTAAGTTAGAATTCCTTGTGACCGACTTCGGCAACAATGTGAGAATAAATTTGTTTTTATCAGCACGGAAGTTCACACGTTTTGTATTTGTAATCTAGGACTGGCCTGGCCTGGCTTGGCTTGGCCTGAGTGCTTAGTTCAGTTCAGTGGAGAAAGGTCCGTATAATACCAATCTCTAACATAACATAATATCTATCTATCACTATTACTATACGAAGTATGTCGAAGATGTTCAATTATTATTGCTTGTTTGTTCTTCTTATAATATCTATTCTGTCAATCATTGCCGAAGAAGAATTCATTTTCTATTTCTACACGAATGCCAAATGTTGACACTATTTGTAAGTTACTGGTACGATATTATATAGTTGTTTATCAGTGGTGGCGGTGCAAAGTTTTAGTAATGTATAATACATTAAACACACTTGTTTAGATCATAACTACTGGGTTGTTTGTTCTCTTTGAATCCGTCATTGTAGGTTCACATTCAATTAATTGTGGTTAATTTGATTCAAAATGGGTCAAATATGAAATTTTTAAAAGGAAATGTGCTTTTTCGTTGGGGATGAGTCACACCCCAATTTAGGAGGTTCAAATAAAAGTGACTATTGGAACGTGTAGATCGTCGAAATCTACTCCAAACAAATCCTAAAACGTTAATTTTGCTGTTGTTGCGGGCCGAGTGACAAGGGTTGAAAACGTTGCTTTTTAAGCAAAACACACATCCAAGAAAAAAATTCAAAAACCAAGTTAATATTTTATGCTGGCATTGGCTCTGCTACCATTCCTTCAGGTACACTTCAAATGTTTTTTGCACCTTCCAAAACTTTCTCTGTGTTGAGTAATATCTGCGAATGAATAACCTGTGGATAAATGAGATATGAGATTACTGTAGCGAAGAAATGACAATGGGAAGTGTGTGCAAAGTGAAATAACAGAACCATCTGATTTGCGATTGTCATATGGTAATCATTTAAACAGGCCAGTCTTAAGGTCTCTCGACAGTCCATCATTTAGTTGATGCTTGTATTATTATAATATCTGAAATGTAGCACTTTCCACAATAAGTAAATTAAAATTATGACCCAAATTTTAATTCCAATTAGACGGTGTTTCGTTTACTCACTTTGAAAATAGTAACAATCCTTATGGAGATAAGGATTGTCACTATTTTCAAAGTGAGTAAACGAAACACCGTCTAATTGGAATTAAAATTTGGGTCATAATTTTAATTTACTTATTGTGGAAAGTGCTACATTTCAGATATTATAATAATACAAGCATCAACTAAATGATCCGCTTTTTGACGACACACTGGTTTAAGCACGGTTTGCATTTTAAAGTATGAAACGTGCCGTCACTGACAATATTATACACAATGTTCTTGGAATCGGGTATTCCAATTTCTGCCGGTTTGTCTAATATAAACACAACTAATTTTATATACACCAAGTTTATAAAAAAATTCTATTACTTCTGTATCATTACACTAGGATTTATATATGTAGGTTGTTATTGTTTATAAAGCGATTCTAGTATTTTAGGTTTTATTATTTTTAGCAATATTAGATATGTTATTATTATAAAATATTTGCAATAATTGATAACTTAACAATGTAACATAATAATCAACAGGTGTAATAAATATTACATTAATTATATATTACATTGGAGCCCAGCGTGGGATGCCAATTTTATGCTAATGAAAGTTCTATTTGTATTAATAAAATGCTTTATTTATTTATGTTCTTTTACGAAATAATACGTAAGTATAGGAATCAACAAAAAATAGAACTCAAAATATCAACGGATATTCACGTTTTTTCTTTCTCTGAATCGAATGTATCAATTTTCGGAATGACGTCTGTGTGTGTGTCTGCATGTGTGTGTGTGTGTGTGTGTGTGTGGGTGAACGCTCTAGAGCCGAAACTGTCAAACGTAAATTGTGAAACTTCAAACTTAAGACTTGTATATGGTCTAGATGTGCACCTCCTATATTTGAAATGAATATTCAAAACGAAAGGGCATGTTCATTTTTTGCATTTTTTGTTGTATCTTCAATATCACTAGAACGGCTGCACTTATGGCAAAAATAGTTATTTTCATAATGCAAGATATTTATATTTCGCACAACTTTTGATTCAAATGTTTCTTTAATAAATGTACCAGTTACGAGATAACCGTTATGGAATATCTTTAAATTCTTATATATATTGTCATGGAAATGCACGTTTGTTATATTTTCTTAAAGAAATACATGCCTGAAAAAAAATTTGACGGATTAACAAATAATAAATAATGTATGTATAATTGCATTGTTTAACACAAATAGATAGACTGAGAAGGTGAATTTCAAAGAATCAACATCTATATTTCATCTTGAAGAAACAATATTTGATAACATAATAAAATAATAAGCAAATTGATACAATTTCAGGGTATTACTGTGGAGTATTGGTATTTTTGGAATATAGATTTCAAATGAAAACTACGTAAAAGAAAGTACTTTCTTGGCCACAACCGATTATATGTTATTTCTGTCAAATTAATAATTACTTGTTATATTTTTCTACGCGAACTTATCGTGAATAATATTTCTTTCGGTAAGTTGATTTAATTTAATATGATCCATGCAAAAATTGTAATGGTTGTTGTAATTTACAAAATATACAGCTCTGATGCGTAAATGGAAGTGTTAACGGGTTTACCTAGTATAAATATATGTAGATATATATATATATATATATATATATATATATATATATATATATATATATATATATATATATATCAAATTATTTGAGTTTATTTTGTTTCCGTGTCAAGATGTTGTCAAGCATAGTGCATTCGATTTATAATATAATTCAAAACATGTGTATCAATGGCAGCTTAAATAATATATTTCTACTAATCTGTAGCAGTTTTCTCGTAACTGATAAATTACATAAATTTTTGAGGAAACCATTCCATCAAAAATTGTGCGAAATATTACAATCTTTCATTATATACATAACTAAGTGCAGCCGTTCTAGTGATATTGGGATAGGAAAAAAAAGTATAGGTTATTCATGTACTTCCGGTTTGAATTATATTTTCAATTATAAGAGGGGCACATTTAAACCATATACAAGTCTTAAGTTTGAAGTTTTACCTTCACTGAATCGAATTGACTATTTTCGGTGGGCCATCTATTTGTCTGTCTGTCTGGGAAAGCTATGTTGTGAAATTTCAAGCTTAAGAGTTGTATATGGTCTAGATGTACATTTCTTATTATTGAAAAGTATATTCAAACCGGAAATGAAAATTTACTCTATGCATTTTTTGTTCAAATATCATTAGATCAGCTCCATTTATGGCAATAATAGTTATGTTCATAATTAAAGATGTTAATATAACGCACAACTTTTGTTAAAAAAGTTTCTTCAAGAAATGTACCAGTTAGGAGAAAACTGCTACGGAATTCTTCGATACGCATATATGCAGAATATATGAAAATATTTTTACAATACAGAAAAATTAACTTATATTTGTTATTTTTTACTTGTAATCACAAATTGATCGACTTGGAACTGTTTCAACGTAATGGATTTTGCAGATAATTATTGAAATAAATTTTGATATACTGTTCGTATTAATAATTATATTTGAATATACTGATGAGGTGAATATTTATGTAACAATCAATATGTTATATTAAAGATACAGTATTTGATAACGTAATAAAATAGTAAGTTAATGGTACAATTTCAGGGTCATACTGTGGAGTATTGGTATTCTTTGACAGTTTGCTGGGATATGTATTTTTAATGAATTTACGTACAATAAAGTCAAATGCAGGCCGCTTCTCATTTTTTATAATGAAAATTCATATAAAATACATACCTGTTAGCAATTGTTTAAGTTAGGATATTTGTATGTGTGAGATGTAAGGGAACAGAGTCCTATACGCATTAAAGATATGTTTCGAAATTTAATTATAATCTCTACTATTTACTATTTTTTTAAATTAGTTGTTAAATGTAAATATATATCTGATATTTGTTTGGGTGAGATATAAGTACAAGTTGTTAAGATAGGTTTCGATATTTAATTATACCCTCTACTATATACTCGTTCATTAATTTGCTTGTCAAATGTTATTAAAGATTTTATAACCGCAAAAATTAACAAACTAAATATCGAGAAAAAAATTATGGTGTTGCGAACCAAATTGTGAAACGCTGCCGGCTGTCAGTTTTTACTTTGACAGTTCCAAATTTGTTGAGGGAGGTGTTTCTGTGGTCGTTTTAGCGAGACACGAAATATGGCTGTTTAATAATTTATTATAGCTTAATTAATGAATTAAAAAAAACTAAACATATTTTAAACATGTCTTCAGTAAGCATTATTTAGATTAAAAATACTTTTAAAAAATGCGGGAAACCCCTATTTCAAACGTGCGGAGTAGTTTCTGTAGTGATATAAGCGGGCAACAAAATATGGTTTTTAAATATTGTAGTTTAGCATAATTAATGGATTAAAAGAAATAAAAATATCTTCACTAAGCAGACATTCGATACTTATAAAAAATACTGGAAAACCCATTCATGCATTGAGATGCCATCTAGTTGATATAACTTTTTTTTATTGACAGATTCGTAAATCAACAGCTGACTCAGTAATGTTGTTCGCGCTCAAGCACTATTGTAAATTAAATATTCTAAAAATATTATTAAAAAACTTACTGTAAATTTCATCAGTAAGCAATACAATTATATCACTGGAATATTTATTATAAAATATCTGTTGTGGGCAGCACAGTATGTAAAGCTGGTTACATCTTAATTATATACTATTATTCATGAAACGATCACTATGAAACAATATCAATATGAATTGTAACCAGGGAAACATAAAGGTAAAATAGATATCTTCATCATTTTATAATAGAGCATTACTTATCTCCAACACGTGTCGTTTTCGAGGTATGCAAAAAGAATAAAAGTATACCAGTACATCCAGTTATTATTATCTGTATGCCCGTTGAAGTTGTTGAGTAGATTTATTAATTTTAAATTGATAAACGTAAAAATCATGTTTCGCAAAAGCCTGTCCTGTTCTTAGCATGCAAAAGCAGATGTATTAAAAATAAAAAGGCGGCAAAGAAGAAGTAGAAGTGAGAAAAGGAAACGAGTGTATAGTCGTAATTTTGTAATATACATGAAAATAAAACGAGAATGCAGTAAAGAGAACAATAATGCGGAAACGTCGTTTGAACGAGCATCGGTCGGCAAGTCGGTTACGTATATTTGCTTTACTACACTGACAACGATTGACCGTGTACAAAATACGTATTACTATTATCAGTGGCGGAGCAACTAGATAGCCTTTCTTATAATACAGCCTAATATATTCTGTTTTTTTTTTTTTTTTTTTTTTTTTTTTCACTGTGAAACAATATTATAATTCGTAGAAGAGTTACTTTGTGAATATATTAATTAATGAAAATGTAAAGTTAGATCGGATCGCTAAACATAAAACATTTGTGGCCAACACAGAACTTTCTTTTACGTTTTTACTTTCTTTTTACGAAGTAATAAGTAAGTATAGGGATTACCAAAAAAATCGAACTCGAGATTTCAACGGATATGCACGTTATGACCTTCTTTGAATCTAATGTGACTATTTTCGGAGTGACGTCTGTGTGTGTGTGTGAACGCTCTAGAGCCATGTGTGTGAGCGCTCTAGAGTAAAATTATGAGACTTCAAACTTAAGACTTGTATATGGTCTAGTTGTGCACCTTCTATTTTTGAAAAGAATATTCAAACCGGCAGTGCATGATTCCTCTATGCATTTTTGTTCTCCAATATCACTAGAACGGCTGCACTTACGGCAAAAACAGTTATATTCATAATAAAAGATATTAATATTTCGCACAACTTTTGTTCGAAAAGTTTCTTCATGAAATGTACCAGTTACGAGAAAATTGCTACTAAGGATCATAAGTATCTTGTTTACGTTGTCATGGATTCGAATGTAGCTTAATTAATCTGATCATCTGCGCCTGTTAATATTTCGACAAGAAAACAAAAGAGATTGAAATAGATAAATGACATTTCAGAATATTTCTGTAGGGTATTGGTTAGTTGTGATAGCTAGTACTTCAAAATCATTACAAATTGGTATTGGTATCATTGACTATTTTCGGAATGACGTCTGTCTGTCTGTGTGTATCTGTGTGTGTGTGTGTGTCTGTGAACGCTCTAAGGCTAAAACTGTCGATCGTAAAATTATGACACTTCAAACTCAAGACTTGTATATGCCCTAGATGTGCACCTCCTATTTTTGAAAAGAATATTCAAATTAAAAGTGCATGTTTACTCATACATTTTTTGTTCTATCTCTAATATCACTAGAACAGCTGCACTTACAACAAATATAGTTATGTTTACAATAAAAGATATTAATATTTTGCACAACTTTTGTTTGAAACATTTCTTCAAAAATTGTACCAGTTGCGAGAAAAATGCTAAGAATCATTATACATATCTTGTTTACGTTGCCATGGATTCGCATGTAGCTTATAAAATCGAATTATCTGTTATTTTGACAGAAAAACAAATGAGAATCAATTAGATATATGACATTTCAGAATATTTCTGTAGTGTATTGGTTAGTTTGATAGCAGGTTTTGGTTATATATGTAAAAATATCTGGAGTGGTCTGCACTCAACTTTCTTTTACGCAGTTTTCACTAGATATAGATATATATATATATATATATATATATATATATATATATATATATATATATATATATATATATATATATATATATATATATATATATATATATGAATAAACAATAGTGAAAACTGCGTAAAAGGAAGTTGAGTGCAGACCATTCCAGATATTTTTACATGTAACTGTTAGCACAAGTATATGTCGCATAGTATCTTTACTCAAAAATACATATAAACTGCGGAAAAAGTCCCAGAGGGCTGAAATTCGGATTTGGGCTTGGGAACCCATGTTATTTCCCCATGAAGATTAAGAAATTGTACTGTCGCAAATATCTCCGAAAATGAAAGAGGATAAATATGAAATCAAAGTTCGATTAATTCTCAAAATTAAGGATTTTTACTTTCTTTTACAGAGTAATAAGTAAGTATAGGGATCACCAAAAAAATCGAACTCGAGATTTCAACGGATATACACGTTTTGAGCTTCCCTGAATCGAATGTGACTATTTTCGGAGTGACGTCTGTGTGTGTGTGTGTGTGTGTGTGTGTGTGTGTGTGTGTGCGTGTGTGTGTGTGTATGTGAACGCTCTAGAGCCGAAACTGTCCAACGTAAAATTATGAGACTTCAAACTTAAGACTTGTATATGGTCTAGTTGTGCACCTCCTATTTTTGAAAAGCATATTCAAACCGGCAGTGCATGTTTACTCTATGCATTTTTTGTTCTATCTCCAATATCACTAGAACGGCTGCACTTACGGCAGAAATAGTTACTTTCATAATGAATGATATTAATATTTCGCACAACTTTTGTTTGAAAAGTTTCTTCAATAAATGTACCAGTTACAAGAAAACCGCTACCGAAAATTTTGAGAATCTTGTTTACGTTGTCATGGATTCGAATGTGGCTTAATTAATCGGATCATCTGCGCCTGTCACTATTTCGACAAGAAAACAAAATGGTCTGAATTAGATAAATGACATTTCAAAATATTTCTGTTGAGAATTGGTTAGTTTTGATAGTTGGTACTTCAAAACCATTACAAATTGGTATTGGAATAATTTTCAACCCATTCATTTATATAAGGTAAGCTTGGTTTTCATATTGTTTCTGTTGGATTATTATTTCCTAATATTATATTTTTATAATCAATAAATATTGATGAAAACTACGTAAAAGAAAGTCCCGCGTTGGCCACAACCCATTTTTTTACTTTCTTTTACAGAGTAATAAGTAAGTATAGGGATCACCAAAAAAATCGAACTCGAGATTTCAACGGATATACACGTTTTGAGCTTCTCTGAATCGAATGTGACTATTTTCGGAGTGACGTCTGTGTGTGTGTGTGTGTGTGTGTGTGTGTGTGTGTGTGTGTGTGCGTGTGTGTGTGTGTATGTGAACGCTCTAGAGCCGAAACTGTCCAACGTAAAATTATGAGACTTCAAACTTAAGACTTGTATATGGTCTAGTTGTGCACCTCCTATTTTTGAAAAGAATATTCAAACCGGCAGTGCATGTTTACTCTATGCATATTTTGTTCTATCTCCAATATCACTAGAACGGCTTCACTTACAACAAAAATAGTTATTTTCATAATGAATGATATTAATATTTCGCACAACTTTTGTTTGAAAAGTTTCTTCAATAAATGTACCAGTTACGAGAAAACCGCTACCGAAAATTTTGAGTATCTTGTTTACGTTGTCATGGATTCGAATGTGGCTTAATTAATCGGATCATCTGCGCCTGTCAATATTTCGACAAGAAAACAAAATGGTCTGAATTAGATAAATGACATTTCAAAATATTTCTGTTGAGAATTGGTTAGTTTTGATAGTTGGTACTTCAAAACCATTACAAATTGGTATTGGAATAATTTTCAACCCATTCATTTATATAAGGTAAGCTTGGTTTTCATATTGTTTCTGTTGGATTATTATTTCCTAATATTATATTTTTATAATCAATAAATTTTGATGAAAAATACGTAAAAGAAAGTCCCGCGTTGGCCACAACCCATTTTTTTTTTTATAGTAGTAATTTTAGTAAGCTCCTGATACGTGACCTCGAATATATATATATATATATATATATATATATATATATATATATATATATATATATATATATATATATATATATATATATATACATATATATACGATATCGCATGATAAAGGCATGAAACAAAATGGCGCGTGTTTAAAGTTATACATTCGAAAAATAGCTGATTTTTTTTTACTAAAAGTTAAATTAAACCGGAACTGTGTAATATTTTATTAAGATCATAGTTCATGCTTCATTTATGATGATTGATACACTACAAGACGAGATATCATGCACGCCATACGAAAAATAATTATTCCGAGATAATGAGTCAAAAAACCGCGCGGCTGCCTTTACAACGCCGGAGTAGTGGTTCTCATATTGCGGCGTAGGTACCTAAGAGCGCCTAATTGTGATTCGAAATTTTACTTCATTAATTCTAGGTATAACATTTTTTAAATTCTAGTGCAGAAGCCACCCTTAGAAAAAGAAACAGATATTATTATTTAAGCATACCATAGAAAAGAGTATTTCTTTTGGATATTCTTATGAGATTGTTGTAATAATATTAAAAAATTAATTATATCTAACTAGCACAAAGCTTTCTTATAACAACCATTGGTGCAAGCACCAGTGCTTCCTGCTTGCCGTACCGACGAGCCCAATCACAATAAATACAATACTAAAAGGGATAGCAATTGTACAAAATTTATTGTTGAAATCATCCAACAATCAATCGACAACATTTTAAATTTCAATATTTTTATTATTAATAATTTCTTTTGACCTCCAGGTTCACAATCTATAATAACATTATAAATATAAAATGTCTTTTTGATATAAAAAAAAAAATTGAATTTAATTTATCTTTATTATTATTTTATAGCCCTTACCTCACGATTTGGAAAAATTTTATCGACATAAAATATTTTAGAATTCTTATTAAAATAGTCTTGATTTTTTAAATGTTGACTAGGACAGTATTTAGGAGGGCTCGAAATTTTGGGACCCTATAACTCCAGACCTGTACAGTCGGCAGAATTTGTGCACGGAAATTATATGTTTATTAAATTTCATTCAAATCGGCTCGGTACCTTCAAAGGAGATCGCGCCACAAAGTAATGCATCCCACAGACTTATCTAACAGATATCAGATCAATTCGGTATACTTTTTAACGATTTAGGTTTCCTTTGTTATTTTCTAATAGCAACATATGAACCCCTTGCGATAAATATAGCATAATATGTGAATGTTCTGTAAACAAACGACGCGGTAAATATTAATCGATATTACGTAGCGTTGATGATTGATAAAGAAGCGCTTTCGCTAATTGAAATTCAGATTCTGTCTGCATGACTTGGGGTGCTAATACAATAAAATGATATAGTAATTTCAATTATGTATTATGATGTAGTTAACAGGAGTTATACGGTGCTCTAATTTAGAACCGGTTCGAAAACGGAAAACCAATGAAATTTTACATCAAAGATAATCACATCTACTTTTTAATTATATAATAATAAAAGCGATCAAATTTACTGCATACATTAGCGTAAACGTAGATAATAATGCACTATAATCTGCACGTGTTCACTTTATAACAAAAATTAGTGATTGTATATGTGTGTGGTTATATTTAGTAAGGAATTTTCTACTACTCGTACATGTTGAAACATCCGGTATGATAAAAATAGGAGAAAGAAAATCGAACATACATCCATGCTACGAGTACAGAGGAAGTTCTAATATTACACATTTATCTTATTAGTTTTGTTTCATAAACGTTTATTTTCTATAGACTTCAACAAAAAATTGATTTATTTCTGGTAAAATATTTTTAAACATAATTATAAACTATACAAGCACCAATGCTTCAAGCTCGTTCCTGTTCTATTGTTGGGTATAACCTGAGGCACAGAGTATAAAAAATAATAAACAAGATTTGTTCAAATATATTTCTTAACTTTATATAACATTCCTATTACTTGCTCTTCTCCATTGTTATCGTTATCTAGCCCGTGTATTCGTATATTTCGTAATTTGTTAATCCTTATATTTATTTACTAGTTAACAATCTTCCACAGAATTTTTTATTACCTGTTCCTGTCATGAGATATAACCGACATAAATAAGCACCCACGTACGGAGTCGTTTGGTAACGCATATCGTAGAGTTAAAGGGTCTTTCTGGTTTTCAAAAAAAAAAAAACATTTTTTTTCATAGCAAGAATAGAGATATTGTTTTGAAAATTTGTAGGTTTCTAGAAAATCGCGTCTAAACGTTGCTTATAGACTAACACGTTGTGTAATAACAAGCGATATGTATGTTATAGAAAGAAATCCTAACGGTATTTTCAGTCTCCCCACTTATTGAGATAGATGTATATAATAATATAATATAATAATTCATAGTATAGAGTGAATCAGATCGAAGCAGATGTTAAAAACAGGTGGGGAGTCGAGAATATCGAAACACAGCAGAGCGTCGAAAAATGCTCTCTCACAGCGTCTCACTGTATACGCATTAAAATAATTTTAGAATTAAGATATCTCTCTAAAACCTTTTGTATCATGTTTTTGAAGATATTTATTAGTAAAATCCGTAAAAAAAAAATCGATTTTTTGATAATTTGTAACCAGAAGTACCCCTTAACACGTCAGCACTCACGTTATGAGCATTTTGCTCACGCTCGATTTAAAATGTTAATAACTTTTTTTTTTAAATGGAATGGGAAGTTGAAACTTTTTCTACCTTCAAATAATATTATCTATTTTGAAATTATAAATTTCCCAAATCCAACAATTCTAAGTAAAGCTGAAAAAAAATTATTTTCATGCATATCGGAAATTGTGAGCATTTCTCTCATCACGAGAGTAAACGTGTATGCATGAAAAATTTACTTTCGGTTGTGGTCGGGCTTGATCGTGCATCTTCGTTTGCCTCCAGATGTTCGGCTACATTCGCTTTAGCGCATTAGTTTTAAAACTCATCCGTTACAAGTGCAATATACATTGTATGGACTGTGAAACTAAACTAAAAAAACACGATGAGGATTATCAATTCAACTAGCTTTATGTGTTAAATTATTTTATAAAAATTACATTTCATTTTAATATTTAAAATGAATAAATAAAATTTTAAATACAAATAAACTGACTCTAATTAATAATCTGGGTTATGATTAAAAGAAATTTTAATTATTGCCTTCTACAATATTTTACCATTTGAAGATTACATAATAATCAGATAAGTATAATATTTTGAATTTGTTAATCATACATTAAAAAAAACTATCTAAAAATATGTTGAGGTTATGATTTATAAATTTAAATAAAAACTAAGCGTGCGAGATATTTGACGCATGCGCACAGAGCGTGAGCAAATCTCTCATCACGCGAGTAAAGATCACCGAAAGGTTCACGTGAGTTCTGACGGGTTAAGGGGGAACAACACGGTGACGGCCGAGAAAATTGCTCATTTTCTCGAATTTTTTTCTCTAAACTTAGAAATAGTAGATTGATGAGGTTTGTTACATTAAATAAAGTATATATCAAAGTTCTTTCAGGATTATTTTTATTGAAAAATAATAATAGCTTGATGCCTTTCTTTGCGTTCTCCAGAGGCAGCTCAAAGAAAAGGTAGCGTCATGGTTATGGATTACAACCTGCGCTGCGCAGGTTGTAATCATCTGATACAATTTTTTTTAAATTTAATCTTAATCTTAATGTAATTTCAGTTGTATGTAGGATTTTGCAAAAAAAAATGTTTCGCGAAATAGTAGACATTTGATAAAAAATACTTATTTTTTGCCCCACTATTTTGTCCGAAAATGATACTAAATATCAAAAGAAAAACTATGTACAACTGAAGCCAATTTTATAAGCTTCAGGTTATATTAAAAGAAAATATATCCGAAGTAAATTGTTGCGTGGGCGTCCAGCACAAAAAAAAGAGTTTCGAGAGAAACGCGTTTAAAGTGCCGCAGCGTTTGGTGTCGTGTCGTCCTGTTCGATTTCAAAACGATTTGGGGGACAATGTTGTTTTCTTTTGTCCTGTCATAGTCGTTTACGGGCTAATCTACTACCCATTTCGATCCATTTTTACTTCAAAATTTGAACTAATCACACTAAAAATATTATGAACGACCATTGTCAGCAATGTGCGCGTCAAAGGAAAATGCGGTGTACCTTCGTTATTTGTACGAATTTCAGCATAGTATTTTAGGGAAATATTCTAAAAGATACATTCTTTAGAATTATATAAAAAGAAAAATCGATTTTTTTTAAACCGTTACCGTGTTCTTCCCCCTTGTTCTAAATATCAAACTGTCATATCATTTTACCTCTTTAATGCGTGATTATATTAATTATTATTTATAGAAATAACACGAAAATATAATATCGAAAGTTCTTACGCTAGAGAAGTTAATATACCGGAAAAGAAATGCCAGAGAAGAGCAATTGCCACGAAGAAATAAGCTGGAGAAATGTTCATACCATGGAAGACAGATTACTCAAGGAACAAAAATTTTGTGAAATAGGTTTACATAAAAATTAAAAATAAGGAAAATAAGTACGTTGGAGAACAAATAGCAGTAATGCTAATCGAAGCATCCCGATAGAATTATTAATAAAATCGATTTATTAATTAGTTATCTTATGAAGGAAACATGTTTAGAACAACTGGTATGTGAAAACGAAATATTCAACTACAGAGATATTTCTATTTTTAAGTTCAACGTTTTGTCCATTTATGGCCAAATAAGTATTACATTATTAATACAAAATACATTACATTAACAAGCATACACTGAGTAAAAGGATTTCTTATTTTAAACGAAAAGGTTTACTTAGGCTGTCTTTTTAAAATACAAATTTCTATTTCAAATGCTATATTTACAAATATTTTGTTGTTAAATTAACTATGTTTTTATATAACGAATATATTTGGTTATATCTTCCATGAAACAATGAATTTTATACGAACGAAAGCACGTTTTCATACGAAAACTATATTTATTTATTCAATATCATTAATTTATAATACAATAATCGTATGGTAACTACAAACGAATCATTACTATTTAATTAAGCAAGATCATAAACGATATTCGAGATATGTAACATTTTGAAGATATCATCATATATCTAAACATATGTGTGATGTATATAAATGAAGAAATTACTTGCAAGAACTATCACGTCGTTGTCTCTTGGTTTTCGATATATCAGCCATTGCACCACAATATAGTAGTTATTTGGTCGTTTCACTTCGGACTAATTCTAATCATGTTTAAAATTCAATATTTAGCTCGCCGTACGAAGTACCGACGAAGCTAAAGCAATCGGTCATGTGTCAGTAGCATTCTTAGATCAATGAATTTCCTTAACAAATAGTGTTTGTCACGTCCGTCACCCTGATTCCAAAAATATATACATAAATATATAAATACTTTTGTTAAGAAAATTTTTAGATCCGAGAATGCTACAGAAACACGACCGAATGTTTTAGCTTCTTCGGTACTTCCTAAAGCAAGCTAAAAAGAGACAAGGAAAATAAAATCAAACTTTGAATTTTTTAGACAACAAGATTTGGTACGCGTAAAACGCACCAACGCGCAGAGCTCGCCTTTAGGTAAAATATGCGTTGCGAGCAGTGGTTTTTAATTATTATGGTTAACAATTTGAAAAAATATTATAGATACAAAAAGTCTTACATTAAATTTTAGATTAAATTGATAAAAATAAATTTTTTAGTGCATATTTTAAAATTCAAAATTATAATATTTAATACATATTTTCGGGCTTTGGGTTAACAAAATGAAAAAATCTTGCAGATATAAAATATCTTAGGATTTTGTAGTAGAATTTTTAAGAGTTTCAATTATTTTTATAAGGGCAGTATTAAGGGGGGCTTTAAATTTTGGGGCCCTATAACTCGGGAAGTATACGGGCGATTGGATTTATACTGCGACTGGATTCAAATGGGATGCCAAATAATATGTGTACCAAATTTAGATTATATTGATAAAACAAAATTTTAGTGCATATTTTAAAATTCAAAATTATAATATTCAATAATTTTTTTCGGGCTTTAGGTTAACAAAATGAAAAAAACTTGTGGAAATAAAATATCTTAGAATTTTTAGTAATATTTTTAAGTAATGCAATTATTTTTATAAGGGCAGTATTAAAGGTGGCTCCAAATTTTGGGGCCCTATAACTCGGGAAGTATACGGGAGATTGGATTTAAAATGCGAGTGAATTCAAATGGAATGCCAAATAATATGTGTACCAAATTTGCAGTGAATCTCTCCGGTACCTTCAGAGGAGTAGAGGGCACAAAATTTGGTCTTACGAGCTACCGAGCGAGCGACGACTAACATCCAAGTATATAAGTTATATACATTTTTGGATTCAGGGCGACGAGACAAATACTTTTTCTTACTGAAATTTTTTGATCCGAGAATGCTACAGACACACGACCGAATGCTTAAGCTTCTTCGGTACTACGTACGGCGAGCTAAAAAAGTTAGAGTTCTCTACGTAACAAGTATCAGAACTGATGAGCCACAGCCAAACAAAACTCTTAACGGCTGTAACGTCGAAACCGTCTACGGTTACAACGCTCCATATGAATAAAATAAAAAAGCTTTAGATCAGAAAAATATATAAATAATAATATTTTTTAAATTGATAATATTATACCACTAATTAAAAAAAACTGACTATTGTTGCAAATTGCAAAAAATCAAAAATAATGTTATTAACTTTTACAATTTCTTTTCAAAATTCAGTGGTTATAGCTAGGTTTTCTTCTTTGAACATTAGTGGTTCCTATATGATAATTTTATTATTGCAAATATTGTATTGTCTCGTCTCGGTGAATCACTAAAGCGCAGTTGCTAACCAATTTGAAATATGTATATTACGGTAAACTTAGTAGGGAAGTCAAATTGAATCCATTATTTATAGCATAAATTCTTTGTACCATAATACGTAATAAAATTGATTTAAGAGCGAGATTATTGCATGGCACCATAACTAACAATGCACCATCTTAATAAAAAAGACAAAAAAAGAACTAAATAAATCAAAATGCAAACGTGAAGCACAGTTATGTTGTGTAGGATACGGTCTTAAATAGTCGCAATTAAACATTGATCACCTTTTGTACGTACTTACGTATAGTATTAACAACTATTATAAAAAGAACTTGGAATTGTGTTTCTATTCTGCATAGTAGCGTGTTCCTGCAGGTAGCTATTATTTAATTAGACGCATGCGTAGTTGTATTGTAGAGTGCGACTGTTCCATACAGAGACGAACATACGGAGACGAACGTAAGTTAGGTTAGTGAAAAGTAGGTAAGTGCAGTTTTGTACGACTGAGGCCACTGCCGTGACCTCTATCAAGGTCACCAGTCACTCCTCGTGTTTATGAATCTGCTTCTCATTCATATTTAGATGATACCTATTATTGTTCCATTATTCGTGTATTTTTGCTCAACAGATTTCAAATTATGAAGAATGGAGACAATTACGACTTCGTATACAGATTTATTTTGGATTGATTTTATTTTTAATACAATAATTAACATCAAATTTACATGTCCAAATACAAACTAATAAAATTATATATTTTAAAAACTAATTTTATGATAGTAAAGTCAGTGTAGGACAAAAGTTAAGTTATTATTAGATATAGCTTAAAAATATATGAACTTAAAGTTACTCTTTACGGTACTTGTAAATGTAGTCGTTGTCTACAATTTTGATGTAAAATAAAAGAATTATAAATCATTACACTTTCTTACTTTCTCTTACGAAGTAATTAGTAAGTAGGTATAAGGATCACCAAAAAAATCGAACTCGAGATTTCAACAGATATACACGTTTTGACCATCCCTGAATCAAATGTGACAATTTTCGGAATGACGTCTGTGTGTGCCTGTGTGTGTACCTCTAGAGCCGAAATTGTCGAACATAAGATTGTGAACCTACATAATTTTTGACCCTAAAATAGCGTGTGAGGGTTAAAAAAATAGTCCGAATGGGTTCATTATAGTCCAATCCCTGAAGAATTGTATGAAAAATAATTATAAAAAATAAAATTGAAAATTAGTTTATTAGTTTTTCCGTAATCGTCACCGCCATTTTCAAAACATATTTTCTGTGATAAACGCATTTAAACTTTCAAATAATAGAAATATTGTGATTACATTTTTCTTTTCTATATTTAGTTATCCTCGTCTATTCCATACAACAACCCTAATATATATATATATATATATATATATATATATATATATATATATATATATATATATATATATATATATAAATATATATATTGTATGTATTGTATAAATAATATATATATATATATTACTGTTATTACTTCATTTTGCTTAAGGCCTTCAGAGAGTGAAAAAGAGGGGGGGAATAACCAAACGTTATTGGTTTTGGGACACGGGCTTTATTATTGACAGGATCAACTCAATTTTCTTTTACATATTCTTGACCCTTTTCACATCAGTAATCATTAAAAAAATTGATTGTCGGAAAATTTTAAACTAAAAGACCCCTTAATGTATGTGGTTAAAATAAACAGAACTATTTACAAAAGCCGGAAGCATTGCAGTTTACACCAACACTTGCTTCCCTCATTCATGTATTAACCAACCAAAAACATGTGTCTTCACATTACAATCTTACAAATACTACGACAAATAGGTCGATGTCTAATAGTTCCAAAAAACTCTTCGACATTAATCTCAATCAACAAATGTCTATCAGTACCAACAATAATGATTATGATTTGAAGAAATCCCAAGCGCTCATTAGCTTGTTTGACAAAATAATAGAACCTAATTATAGAATCAGCAACCAATATTTTCAATATGCAATTAAAAATAAATGTGCGGAACAAATGTAGCCATGCCATTAAATCAGAAAAAGAGGTGAATTCATTTTGATAGAGGTGAAAAATTAAAATTGCTGTCGGATGGAGGATGAATCATGATGAGCCGCGGGCCTGATTCGCTAGTGCGAAACATAATAATTTTAGTACGTGTTCCACTGTATAAGTGATTCGAACACAGTTTAAACGTCAGTTACATGGCAATCATGATCTGTTAGTACTTACACATCTTTTTTCCACCTTTTTGTTGAACTAAGTACTCTTTGCTAAGTTTTAATATAAAAGAATCGATTGTTGCCAACACAGAACTTTCTTTTACGTATAGTTTTCATTGGAAATAGATATTCCAAACAAACTGTCAAAAAACACCAATAATCCACAGTAATACCCTGAAATTGTAACAATTATCTTATTATTTTATTATGTTACCGAATATTGTTTCTTCAATACGAAACATAGATGTTGATTTAAGATTCAGCTTCTCAGTCGATCTATTTGTGTTCAACATTACTTTATTTATATTTTGTTTATTTGTCAATTTATATTCAGGCATAGTTAATACGGTAACTATGAAAAAATGTTAAAGATATAAAGTCATAATTTGTAGATACTAAAATTAAAATATCTGGAGTGGTCTGCACTCAACTTTCTTTTACGCAGTTTTCACTAGATATAGATTATATATATATATATATATATATATATATATATATATATATATATATATATATATATATATATATATATATATATACCCAGAAAATATAAAATTCTCAGCTTTCCACAGCTTTACATATAGACTACTTAAAATTCCTTTATCTGATTCCGATTTTGAAACCGAATTACAAACATTAAGAGAAATTGCATTAAATAATGGATACAACCCTATAATTATAAATAAGATGGTGCACAGGAAACAACGTCAGGAATTGACCAAACATTTTTACCACATATCTATCGAAGAAAATACTAAAATATATCGCAAAATTAATTTCATAGGCAAAACCAGCTTTAGAATATCAGAAAAACTAATGTCACTTGACATTACATCAGCTTTTTATAATAAACACACTTTAAAGAATCATTTAGTTAATAATAAAATCTTTACACGGAACCAACTTGCACAAAGTGGTGTATATGAAATATCATGCAATGATTGCAATTTCTCTTATATAGGTCAAAAAGGACGTAATTTTAATGTAAGATTTTCCGAACACATGAGATCTTGGCGTTTACAAAAAAGTGATTCTAATGTTGCCAAACATATGTTAGAATCGAATCATAAATTTGATATCCATAGTCTTAAGATTTTACATGTCAACAAGAAAGGATTAAAGTTGAACCTTCTAGAAGCATTAGAGATCAATAAAGCAGTTTCTCAGAACAAGAACTTAATGAATGAACAGTTAGATCTGAACTCGTCACCGCTTCTAAAACCACTCTAATCCTTGCTTGGTATTCCCTTAATATAACCCCTCCATATTGTTTACAATTTGTCTTAGATATAAGTACAGACCCCATTGTAATTTTCTTGTATATGTTCTGATGATGGCCTAAGAAGCCGAAATATGTATTAACAATAAACAAATTCTTTGAAACTTAACGAGTGTTTTTATTACAAATTTTATTAAAAATGTTTCAACAAGTGCCAACTGCAAGTTCTATTAATTATATATATATATATATATATATATATATATATATATATATATATATATATAAATATATATCCAAAACCTGCTATCAAACTAACCAATACTCTCCAGAAATATTCTGAAATGTCATTTATCTAATTGTGTCTATTTTGTTTTCCTGTCAATATAGCAGATGGTCCGATTTTATAAGCTACATGCGAATCCATGGCAACATAAACTAAGGCTGGCCCCGAATTTTGGGGCCCTATAACACTGGAAATATACGGGCGATTTGATTTAAACTGCGAACAGATTCAAATTGGATGCCAAACAATATGTGTAGTAAATTTGGTATAAATCGTTTCGGTTCCTTTAGAGGAGTCAAGGGCAAAAATTTGGTCATACGAGCGACGACTAGCATCCAAGTATATAAGTTATATATTCATAAATTCAGGGCGACGAGACAAACACTTTTTGTTGAGGAAAATTTTAGTTCCGAGAATTAAATACTTTAGTTTCTTCGGTACAGTTGATTCTATGAGAAAGTATCAGTTGAAGAAGATAAAATTTCCCGCAATCTTTATGTATATATTTTTAACGTAAGTCTAATAGGGTACAAGATACAGTGGCAACCAGATGAGGTTTTGCTAAATGAATTGTCAAACCACTTTTTTGCTTGCCATAGGAAATACAAAAAAGTTAAAGCAATCGTTCATGAGTCAGTACAATTCTCAGATCAAAAAATGTCTTTAACATAAAGTGTTTGTCTCGTCGTGATTCCAAAATTACATATACTCATATACTTGGATGTTACTCGTCGCTCGCTCGCTCGCTCGTATGACCAAATTTGTGCCCTCTACTCCCCTGAAAGAACCGAAGCGTTTCACACCAAATTTGTTACACATATTATTTGGCATCCCATTTGAATCCGTTTGCAGTTTAAATTGAATCGCCCGTGTGCCTCCCGAGGAATTGGGCCCCAAAATTTGGAGCCCTCCTTCATACTGCCCTTAGAAAAATAATTAAAACACTAAAAAATTCTACACAATATTCAAAGATATTTTATGTTTACAAGAATTTACAAGATATTATATCTCTACATGATTTTTGCATATTAATGACCCAAAGGCCGTAAAAAGTTATTAAAAATAATAGAATATGCACTAAAATTATGTTTGCTATTATATCAAAGCTAGGGTCACCCGTGGGCACCGTGTGCCTATATGGTAAACAGAATATAGGTCAGTTTTGACGGGTGGAGAATTTTCTTGTAATTTTCTTGTAAATCATAGTTACAATTTAAAAATAAGGTATTACCTTTGCACGGTTTGTATTGTTTAACAGATAACAAACCTTAAAAAAAATCATAATTTGATATACTTTTCCAGACAATCAGGTGTCTAAATATGTTAGAATTATCTCTTCAAAATTTTGTTTATTATTTAATTTTAAAAAAAAATTACTGCATCTATTTGTAGTTTAATATATTGTACAATGCACATTTAATATTATTTAATAATTTCATTCATGTTTTTATTGATTTTTAAATGACTAAATAATAGAATATAATAAAATTATAGGGGTTTCTCGCATTTTTTAAAAGTATTTTTAATCGAAATAATGCTTACTGAAGACATGTTTAAAATATGTTTAGTTATTTTTTAATTCAATAATTAAGCTATAATAAATTATTAAAAAGCCATATTTCGTTTCCCGCTAAAACGACTACAAAAACACCTCCCTCCACAAATTCGGAACTGTTAAAGTCAATACTAACTGCCGGCAGCCAACACCAACGGCCATTTGTCATTAAATCGTTATTGTTGTATACTTCAATGCATCACAGTGTTGATACTTAGTGTTTTGCACTTTGGTACGGAACACCATAATTTTTTTCTCGACATTTAATTTGTTAATTTTTGAGATTATAAAATCTTTATTGACATTTGACAAACAAATTAATGAACGAGTATATAGTAGAGGGTATAATTAAATATCGAAACTTATCTTAACAACTTGTAGGACTCTGTTTACTTATATCTCACCCAAACAAATAACCTTACTTAAGACGATGAGAAACCCATGTGAAAAACGACGTTTTTCTGCGCTTTCACACAGCCCTTATTTTTGTTAGTATCGAATTTTGAAAAAATGTTCTAAGTTTGGAAAGAATGAAACTCTGAAATGATCGGATTAAAATTTTCAATTTTGGTTCCACTTTTTAAATAAAAATGTATAAATATGTCCAATTTTTAAACAATTCTTACAGATATATGTAAGCCAAATTCAAAAATCTAATCCGATCATTTCAAAGTTTGTTATTTCATTTCACATCATTGAAAATTTCAATTTTTTTCTATTTAAAACGAACTCCCTGTGAACGCGCAGAAAAAGTACTTTTTCGTGTTATTTCTCTAAAATGTGTGACTGTTGCAGGGCGCCTCTATCGTTTATAAAATTAACTATATTGCTAGAAGTGAATTGGCACCGCCCAGTACAATATTTTCAAAAGTATTTATACGATGAAATATGTTTCATAGACAGCATGTAGTATTTTGTTCTAATAAAATAATATACATTTGAATTTCTAGGGTCTTATTCAATAATGTGTTACACTAATTTTTTATTGGTTGAATTTAGAGGGTAGTTCATTATAAATTCCTCGCCCCTGAATTAATTATATATATATTTATTAAAATTCAGAGTGAACTACCCTTAGTTCAACCCTTAAAAATTGAGTTCGACAATCTATATATATATTGAATCAGATACAAGGAACTCGTGAGCGCAAGGAATTCAAATTGGCCATTCTTAATTTGCTAGTATTACCCTCTACCCTTAAAAGGGCAAAATTAGAAGAATTTCTTAAATCTGAAATAATATTCGGCAATTCCGCTTAACGTGAAAGTGACCAAAGAAATATTTAAGATTGGGTAGGTTTATCCCTTAAAAAATTACCCCTCATATATGCATGCCGCACATCTATGTATACAAATTTGAGCTCAAGGAATTCAAATTTGCCATTGTTATCTTCCTTGGATTACCCTCTACCCTTAAAAGGACAAAATTAGAAAAACTTCTTAAATCTGAAATAATATTCGGCAATTCCGCTTAACGTGAAAGTGACCAAAGAAATATTTTATAGGGGGTAGGTTCATCCCTTAAAAAATTAACCCTCATATATGCATGCCGAACATCTATGTATATAAATTTGAGCTCAAGGAATTCAAATTTGCCATTCTTAACTTCCTAGGATTACCCTCTACCCTTAAAAGGACAAAATTAGAAAAACTTCTTAAATCTGAAATAATATTTGGCAATTCCGCTTAACGTGAAAGTGACCAAAGAAATATTTTAGAGGGGGTAGGTTCATCCCTTAAAAAATTACCCCTCATATATGCATGCCGCACATCTATGTATACAAATTTGAGCTTAAAGAATTCAAATTTGCCATTCTTATCTTCCTAGGATTACCCACTACCCTTAAAAAGACAAAATTAAAAAAATTACTTAAATCTGAAATATTATTCGGCAATTCCGCTTAACGTGAAAGTGACCAAAAATAAATTAGAGAAGATATTTCTTAAAGCCACCCCTCATATATGCATGCCGAAAAAAAAATTGAGCTCAAGGAATTAATATATATTCCTCCAAATAATTTATACAGCGAGCCGAAAATATTGGTGCCTATGGTACCTATATTTATTATATTATCATATATTTTTACTAATGATAATGCCCAAAACTGTTTATATTTTTTTGTTTATTTGTAATAGCAGGGTGCATGCATAAGAGCATGACTCACATTCGTCAACACAAGTAAATATTCTTTTAAATCGCAACAATTACTACAATGTTCTATTTCAATTTTATAAAATTATGAGTTCACTTTGTATCTAGCTCTGTTAGCAGCAAGTTAGTTTTACATAAAAAATGAGATGACATGTTCTGGTTGAAGAACATGGAAGAAAAATAAGTTTAATTTTATACATATTGCCTTCTACCTGAGTTAGTAAATCCGCGAATACCACGTAACGGACATATAAGGGATCCTGATTACATAATTGCAGCAATGCGAGAAAAAGAAAATAAAAAAACTGTTAATCGAAAATTATTTTAAAATTTCCATATAAGAGAAACATCGTAAATTTTTGAATATTTAAACCTAAATATTGGGGTCCTATAACTCCGGGAAAATACGGGCGATAGGATTTTGACTACGGTCGAATTCAAATGGGATGCCAAAAAATATGTGAATACCATCTTTGGTTTAAATCGCTCCGGGTTCTTCAGATCTTCCTGTATCTCAAATGGCTAAAAGCGGCCCCATACCTTCAGAGATGATGTGCGGCCACAAATTTCGTAGTGAAATGGTAGACCAATTATCATTCATATACATATCTATTCTGTTGTTATTCTTATAATATAGAAAAAAATATTATTTGTTGTAAATATAATTCTATTATTAAAATATGTGTTTTTTTTTTAAATAATAAACGTATTTTTCAATATTGAATATATAACTCATTTTTCTGAAACTGAAAAAAAACGTTCCAATAATTATAATATATTGTATGAGCATTCTTGTTTGTATATTTTAGAACGATATCGTTATTTGTGTATGTAGAATAATAATGCATAGTTGTGTAAAAATCAGATACGAAGCATACGGAGAGTCAATTTAATTCTGAGTGTACTTTGTGCTCCCACTCCGTTGAGTTACCCACTACGTCACACAATTAGTACCGCCCAACAAGCTACACGTGCTATACTGCCCTACCACCCGACCCGTCCCTCACGTGCATGCAAGACGGGTTGCTCATCCTCTTAAACAGTAGCTTACTGGCTAATATTATTTAAATGTTTATTTAAATAAAAGTATGTATGAGCAATTATCGTGAGCTATCTTCATAATTCTGAAACACGCTTTCTCCAACATTTTTTGTATTACAATGCAGGCGTTTGGCAGTTCCGTACAATGGAAGGGCCAATCAACGGGCGTTTTTGGTCACGTGATATTTTTGAAAATTTACGTGATTTTCAATAATTATTTATAATTAATAAAAGGAAATATATGCGTAACTTTTATCATTATATTGTTGTAAATAAAATTGTCTGTTGAATAAAGTAGATATTTTGTTAATATCTCTTTCACGGGAAACCCCTAATAAAGATTTTGAAAATTGTACAGTTAATTAAAATGGTTAATAATCATTATTTGCATAAATGTGTGAAATTTAAACAATCCTTTTGATAACAAAGTCGGAACTTCATTTTCAATTGGATTTCTTGCCATTTGGTTTCTGAAATGACATTTACGCTGGCTCCAGAGTTAATTAATATGTTTAATTGAACTACATCTGTTAACTCTCTTTATTGGAAATGCCGTATCGTCTTCCTTTTTCTCTTCTTTATCTCTATCGATTTGTTGAACTCTATTTCCCTTTGTCTCCTTACCTTTTGCATTTCTTGTCTTGGTAACTTTAGCATGTTCTACACATGCTCTATAGGGCTGAGGTCTGGTGATTGGGCAAGCCATGGTAATACGTCAATATTTTCACTGACCAGTCAGTTCAGAACTAACCTCGCTACATGAGGACGAGCATTGTCGGGTATAAGGTAGGAATTGCGAACCGACTGCACCGAGCTTCACTTCTCCTGTATCCATTGACTGTATCTTTCAGCCCATTCTGCTCTGACTTCGCGATTCCCTCTTCTTAATGGTTGGCATCCGAGTGAACATCGGGAGTGTAGTCCGGACTCCTGTAGTCTATTTCTATTTGCTTGGGGGTAACAGACATGTTATGGACCTGTAATAGCCGGGAAACGAGCTCGGACACGGTGATTGTTGGATTCCTTCTAGCACTTAAAATAAGGAAATGGTTTTGTACCCAACTTGTAGCAAGAACCTTGCTTTGGAGTACCTATGAGTCAATGACGACACTACAAACGGTTTATGAGGTTTTGGCTAGTGTGAAGTCCTTGCAGAGTAGTGGGAACTGATTTCTCAGGCAGGCAGTGACCATGCCATATATTCAATGTCTTGATAGTGAAGGGCAGTTCAAAATCAAAGAGGACACACAAATTACTAAAATGCTTCTTTGTAGTGCGCGGTATGTCAGAAACAAATTTTAATAAAGGTAACGAGCAGGGCTTCTTTTAATTCATAACTTCAGCATTCAGGAGTAAGAAGAGACTAAAATTAAAATAATTCGCACGGCACTTTATTGTTTATTACTATTTCGCAATTTCAAATTTTTAAGAGATATCATTATTAGAATTATTTATATGAACAGTAGACACATGTATTACTAACCTGTAACTTTTTATAATATAAACATGTAATATATATATATATATATATATATATTTAGCTTTTATTGCTACACTAAAATCATAAAATCAGCGCAAATTTTAAAATTCAAAATTATAATTTTCTATATTTAATTATGACTTTTGGGTTATGAAGAAATCTTGTAAATATAAAATCATAGAATTTCTTGTAAATATGTTTGATGTTTTAGTTATTAAGGGGGGTTTCAAATTTTGGGGCCATATAACTCGGGAAGTATGCAGGCGGCTGGATATATACTGCTAGCGGATTCAAATGGGATGCCAATTAATGTGTTTATCAAATTTGGTTCAAATCCCTTCGGTGTCTTAAGAGGAGAAGAGGGCGCAAATTTGATCTGAAAAATATTCAAGCGCATATATTTTTTGCTCGCCGTACGAAGTACAGAAGGGCTAATGCATTTGGCTGTGTCTGTAGCATGCTCGGATCTAAAAATGTCCTAACAAAGTATTTGTCTCGTCGCCCTGAATCCAAATATATATATATATATATATATATATATATATATATATATTATATGTGTACCAAATGGGATGCCATATAATATGTGTACCAAATTGCTTCGGTACCTTCAGAGGAGTAGATGGCACAAATTTGGTCTTACGATCGACCGAGCGGGTGAGCGAGCGATGACTAACATCCAAGTATATATATTTTATATATTTTTAGATTCAGGGCGACGAGAGAAAAACCTTTTATTAAGAAAAATGTTTGATCCGAGAATGCTACTGACACATTACCGAATGCTTTCGCTTCTTCTTCTTCTTATATTTTTTATACAATTTCTGAAAGGTGTTAGTGTGTAGATTACAAAAATATTTCTCCCTTGGATCTTAGCCTAATAGATATTTTGTAAATTGGGGAAATGTAAATAGTCGCAGTTGTCGCTATTTTGATTCTATTCAATGTACGTTGACTACACTCGTTCGATTTTTATGTATTGTATCTTAAATGATAGCCAAAAGTGCACTGATTAAGATGATGTATCACATTTGCAAAAGGACTGTGTAGATTTTTTACACCGTTGAAATTTCGAGTTCAAAATTTTTCTCTCTAGAGCCAAAACTGTCGATCGTAAAATTGTGAAACTTCAAACTTACAATGTTTACTCTATGGATTTTTTGTTCTATCTCCAATATCACTAGAACGGCTGCACTTATGACAAAAATTGTTATGTTCATAATGATATAAATTAATATTTGGCACAACATTTCTTTGAAAATTCTCTTCAAAAAATGTACTAGTTACGTGAAAACTGCTACGAAAAATCATAAATATCTTGTTTATGTTCCAATGGATTCGCATGTAGTTTAATAAATCGGATCATCTGTGCCTATCAATATTTTGACAGGAATAAAAATAGACTCATTTAGATAAATTACTTACATACTTAATTAATTTTAGAGTATTGGTTAGTGTGACAGTTTGTTTGGATATATATATATATATATATATATATATATATATATATATATATATATATATATATATATATATATATATATATATATATAGCTCTATGCCTAAAGAAGCTTCCTGCCAATTAGTATTTCTTTGTGAATGTATGTTATATAAATGGATTTCAAAACAGAGATATGTCGTTAATTAACGGCGTATTATCTAAATTAAAGTCAAAATGAAAGTCTAAGAAATATTCAAAAAATTACCCACCCTGGTGGCGTTGATTGATCGTTCGTGCATGTGATTGGTATCGATATCATCAAGACCGGATTCCGGCGATTTTCATATATATGTATATATATATATCCTCTTATTTGCAGCTGCGATGCAATTTTTCCTTCATCTTTTTGTTATATGAAGGTGTTACTTAAAAATCCATCTTGCATGATAGCTACCTACTATTTTATAAAGCTTTTTTTTTTGCCATTTCTTTCAACAGTAATTTAGGTGTTATTCATTCTGAGGCTCAGGCAGACTTCTTTCATTATCTCCATACTTATATTTCAATATGAAAAAAAATGACTTATACCTAGACGCAAAAGAAATTATGTTAGTACACGGTGATCAAGAAGTTCTAGAAATTAATACTTTTTAGCTTCTTTCAAATTTTTCTAATTGACACACAGGTTAATTTATCATAAAACATCCTTGTAAGTACATAAATCATAAATCTCGTTCAGTTTAAATATAAACATTTTTCTTTTTAACCGGATTTAAAAGAAATAAACTCTGGCGCCAAAGATAACATCTTAAAATCGGTTTTTTTTTTTGTAACAATATTAAATTATTCCTGTGATTTCATTCGCAAAACGAATGCACGTGCACGTGGGTACAATATGTCCTGAATCATGAACATTTATAAGTATCTTCAAAGCAAATTATCTAGAATCTTGTAGCCTTTCTATGTGACTAGTAAGTATTAGACTATAGTTGTAAAAATTGTTATCCACTTTCAACTATGGAAACTTCAAGCTGTTCATTTGCAAATAGTGACATGTCAACGCAGCCTGTCTTCTGGCAAAGATTGGTAATGTGTTATCACGCATTAATTACCCTAGTTATCACTACCAGATTGTTAATTGCCATTGGTAACGAGTTGCATGTACTACTTTGCACTGAGCACACACAGACGAAACGGTACCATCAAGAATACAGTTGAACAAACGCATCATCGACGAACAACGTACAACGGAAACAAAGCAGGATTTTATTGGATGGTTACCATCAGAAATTCTCAAACTGTCTTAGCAGAATCTACTTTTCAGTAATACAAAGGGATATCATTTTTCTTTGCAATTCTTTTTTAATATAAAACATTAAAGTATTTCAATGATAAATATTGTTATATAAATAAAAATAAAATTGCATAAATATAATATACAAATAATTTTAATTCATAATTGGAATGGCAATACTACCAATGATTATACGAAAATCAATATTTAGAAAAATTCATTGTACGATATGTCGCTACGACTCGAACCCAGAACTATGCATCGAAAGCAGCGGCATTCGATGAATATTTCTCATAATTTATTTTCGTATATGTATTTAATTATTTTTCTCTATGTTTAACAACAATTTACCAAAATAAAACCTAACGATAATTCTATTTATATTTTATTAAGAAATATCTTTTATAAAACCAATTAATATCCGAGTTAAGGCTGTCGTTTGCCTAGCAAAATATCGTATTATATTAAACTCAATAAATGACAATCAATTCTATGTAAAGAATTTATCAATATATATATATATACTGCAAATATGTAAAACATAAAGGGTGAGAAAGCACAATAATTAGATATTATCTCCTCAAAAATCAGTGTTAATAACAATTAATATCAATTATTTCATGTAAATTTTCACACATTCCCGCAAAAACAACGACAATTGCTTAGTTTCGTGCTAAATTACATTATTAGACTTACTGTATATATTATACATTTGCATAAATCCTACAATAAATTTGCATATCAATTATCGTATTCACTCATTCATCTACGATCTTAAACGATACCGTAAGTGTTTTACACACTCTGTGAAACGAAGCGCCTATTTCGCAAAATTACGCAGTTTGTCATAACGGAAACTTACAAAAATAAAAAAAGGTCTAAAATAACCGCACAAGGTTCCGTACGAAAGCTATTGTACCATGAAAAAATAACAGAGACGCAGCGAATTTGCATGTTTCAACATTTTATATAAAGTACTCAAGGTAATCACTTCTTTTCTTTCTTAATAAAAAGAATATGGATCATGAAAAAAAATTGATTCTTGGATTACATTACGAATATAGCTCGTTTTAAAATTCACTTACAACATTTAAACTATTATTTTAATGATGTCTGTGCATGTGTCTCCATGTATGTGTATGTGTGTGCGTTAATGTGTATATAGTTGCATTCACGAAGGTTTGGCCTTGCGCAAATTACGGATACAGTAGGTCCAAACAAATATTTTAGTTCCTTCCATAGATTACAGAATTTATGTAAACTAACAGATATTTTGCTAATAATCTTAAAACTCAAATAATTCGATAATTTTATATGCACCTTCAAAATTAAATGAACCCGTAGAAACTTCGCCATAACGCGTATGTAAACGTAGTGAAAACAAAACTCACAAAGTGATACATGAATGTAGCGTTCATTTTCTTCAGAGTATATGAGTTATATATATTTTTGGATTCAGGGCGATGTGACAAACATTTTTTGTTAAGTAAATTTTTTGATCCGAGAATTCTCCAGACATACGACCGAATGCTTTAACTTCTTCTGTACTTCGTACCTTGCGAGCTAACAAGCATAGGTACAACGCACTTATGCGTCCGGCTCGCTGAATATCACAGAGTATTAACTTGGCAACATTTCCAGCATATGGACCGCTGCTAGGTTAAGGTAACATTTTGAAATCACATTTGTCAAAGCGTGTATTATAGTGAAATATACTAAAATACTAAATAAGTAGACCAAAATTGATATAATATATTTAATTGACAAAATCAATTACATGTTAGTTTTTGGTAGAGAATCAACAGCTCAAAATTAATTTAAAATCGAGAATAGGTTTTCTTTTTGGTAGATACAATAATGATATAACTATGTAAGTACCAGCAAGTTTGAGTACCGCTGACCAGTCATCCTTACATATAACGAAGAACGGTGTAATATAGAGCCAGTTGCACGAGACCGTTTGGTCTGCCAGCATCTTCAAATACCCTCAAAACTTTTATCTGTTCTTATCAATTTGTTGTTTTTTAAAAAATTTGTTCCGAATAGACATCAGTAAAATGAAGAATCATTGGTTTATATTTGCGATTTTGGTTGTTATATATTTACCAGGTAAGGTTTTTTTAATTTATCTTAGTTAATATTTTGGTAATATTTTTTTAATAATTTTTATAAGAAACTGTATAAACATACAAAATGGGCATTTTGAGCCAGCAATACGTAACAGGTTCATTAAAGCAAATTTGTAATGCTAGGGTTTACTGAACCAAATTAATAGAATTCAAAACTTGTTATGCTCAAAAATAAGATGACATAGCAAAGGACAATTTTATTTTATTTTTATCTTAGTATAGATATTGCGATTGATCCTTGATTTAAATATAATATTGCAAATCAATGATTTGATGTTATATTTTATATTAAAATAATTTTTAAAATGAAAAAGATATTAGTTTCTCTTTCAAGCGTTTATTTTATACTCATTTAAAGTATGCTACGTAACTGGTTGTTTACAAATTATCAAATATCTATCTCGAATAAACATAGAATTTGTGAGATAAATATACAATTGCGACGGTAATACTATCTAAATATTACTTGGGTTTGGGTTCTCAAACGGTCTTAAGTCGACATATACTTCTAACTGGTTAACGGCCGATTTCATGAATTTTCCTTTAGCTGACTTTACAGTAACAAATATAAGAAAAATAATATGCACGTTTGTGATAATACAGGTTATATTAGAATCCGTGAATGTTAAATACAGGATGGCTTTAACAATATTATGAAATCTACCGTAAGTGGTTAAGATTACGGACTCGCCTTTTATATCAAAATTATAATTCATACATTAAGAGTAGACATAATTTAAATATTTGATAAAAAAATTATATGTAAATGAAATTTCGCAAGTCTGTACACGCTGATCTACTTAATGTAAGTACAAAAACTTCAACAAAAAATATTTTGTTTATAATTTTTTTGTCTTTGAAGAAAGTTGCATGCAAATAAGTTGGTCATGAGTTTCTGTTTCAATTTTGACAGGTAATTTAAAGTAATTTATGGTTGAAGAAGTTCTCTGATTTCTTGCACAAAATAGACTAGCTTAAATTCCAAAATAATTAACGTTTGTTCTTCAATTTTGGTGTCGAATATGAATTTCAAATTAAATATTTTAACCGATTTCCTAGTGTTCGCTCGCTGAAAAATTATTTACTTATAATTCTTATACAAATGGATGTTTTAATTGAATGAGATTCATGTGATTCGTGATCTTCATTTCTAGAGTTTTTAGGACGGAATACATAAAATAATATATGTTTCATATTGAATATGTAAATTTAGGCAATAAATAATAATTCAATGGTCTTTGTCTCTTAACAGAGGACCCACATAACTTGATATAAGCATTAGTGTCATATCATATTCATAAACCACAATCATTAAAACATTGGGTGACTGCCCTGAAGGGGTTAAGTTATCTATAAAATATGATATGGGCATAATTTAAATTTTTAATTTAGTATTGTCATTTGGACTGAAATTATTTAAATTTTGTACATCAAAATATATTACATCTTATTACAAATACTTTAAGTATTAAAATTAATATCCTATTTACTATTATACCATCTTTGAATCAAATCTAACAATTTACGGAATGATGTCTGTGAATGCTCTACTGTCTAAACTGTTGTAACAGTTATAAACTTTTAAACACTGTCTTTCTTCCACACTACGAGATATGTACTTCTGCTAAATTCTACATTGAATCAATAACTAATTTTAACTGTATTAAATGTCCCCTTAGGGGACCTCTTCTTCAGAATGCAATAAATGTTTGTTTTATCATAGAAATGAACAATACGCCTCTCAACCACGAAAGATGTTCTTTAGCTCGCCGTACGAAGTACAGAGGAGCTAAAGTATTTGGTCGTGTGTATGTAGCATTGTCGGATCAAAAGAATTTTCTTACAAAAAGTGTTTGTCTCAACGCTCGAGAATCCTTATATACATTCGTATAAGATTGAATCTACTAATTATATCGAACATAATCCTTATCTAACGCATCGATATTTTCACTACAAGCTATTTAAAGATATACAGATTCTTCTTACAGAAATATAGACTTACTTAGAATCGCACTATGTGTAACAAAATAATAACAAATTTTACAAAATTAGTTATAAATTAGATAGTATTAAATTTTTGCCAATTAAACATCAAATAAATCTTAAACATCTAGGACTAAAAAAAAATATGTTTTGCATGTCCGTCTCGTTTCAAAGATGAACTTTATGTCAGAAATAGTACATTTTCACCCTAAGGAAATAATGTGCACATTGGGAGTTTACTTTATAGGGCCCATTTATAGTCATCTGCATTTTTATATTTTTTACATTTATAGTGCAGCTTACATAAATTGAATACGTCTAATAGCATTTCACTGTGGAAAAAGTCCAAGAGGACTGGAATACGGTACACACGTTCTATTGATAGTTATAAATAAAATGTAAAAAGCCTCCTAAGATTTGAGCTTGGGAACCCATGGTATTCCACCATAAAGTAAGAAAAAATCGAATTTTCGCAAATATCTCCGAAAACGCAAGGTTTTTTACCAAAAAAACAATATATGAAATTAAAAATCGTTTAATTTTCTACAAAAAAAGATGTCCTTATCTTTTTCGTGTTATGCGCGACTAGATTATTTAACAAAAATTGTGTTTATTAACTTTTCTTGAGGCTTTTATGTTATTTCAGAAATAAACACATTAGTAAATTCGATTTTTCCTTCCTGTTCTTCAATTTGAAAATGGTAATTTTTTATTTTTCATGGAATTTGGCTTCAAAATGAGTTCTTAGCATGATAGCTACCTATGACACTCATATTTTATGCTATACAATATGAGTTTACGAGTATATGCCGTGCATAATTATTTTTATGAAATATTCTTTCTTTTTCTTTCTTCTTCAATTTTTTACTCAAAAATACAATTAAACTACGGAAATAATCCCAGACAACTGAAATTCGGTACACACGTTTTTATGATGATTATTAATATTCATTATTTTTCTTTCTTCTTAAATTTATAAATATTGATCCTGTTGAATTTGCACAAATTAATTTCTAATCAAGTTATCTGTATTAGACACTCTAATTTTTTGCTCAAAAATACAATTAAACTACGGAAATAATCCCAGAGGACTGAAATTTGGTACACACGTTTTTATGATGGTTATAAATGAAATGTGAAAAGTTCCATACTATTTGAGAGTGGGAAACCATAGTATTCCACCATAAAGTAAATCCGAAAATGTAAGGGTTTGCACAAAGAAGGTTACATATGAAATTAAATTTGCACTAAATCGTCTTGCAATTCGCACTTCGAATCGAAACGCTTTTTCACGTTTGTGGCATTTATTAATTGTAATTTTTTGTTGCCATGGCATATTCATTCCAAAGTTACATATCTAATTAACATCCCATCATAAAGCGAAATATATAAGTCTTTCTATTTTTATAATTATTGTTAAACTAGTACAATAATTGTATATGCTTCTCGGGAGAATAATGTCATTTTACCTTTAGTGTTATGTACCTTTGGCAAAATTATGAATATCTCTCTCTTGGTTTACAATATAGCTATTATTAACGGATAAAATATTTGTAACTGTGTAAATGTATACAAACTAACTAGTATCTCAGCGCAGAAAATATGTTTCATTCTTGTATTTCTTTAATGAATGATAGTCGCTCGTTTACAAGATCACAACGTACTTGTTAAGTTAATTGCATTAATACGTACTAGCATTGTTGGATAATTGGAAGTGATCGCGAACAAATACCGAATGGTTGCGGTTGCTGTGACATGTTTCATTGTGAATCAGAACCTTTCGTTAAAATATGGTGGCACGATGTTGTGAGATCGCCTGTAAAACGTTGTTTATAATGCTGCTATTACAGAAGATTAATTAGTAAAGATTACGAATTCTTCGGCACTGAACTTCGAATTTCGATTTCTTGCAGGATACAACTTGCTTGAGCAAAAAAATTGTAGCAGTGTTTCTGAGAAATAATGTTTTTAAATTTTATTTATTTCTATCGTAAATTAGTTATTATGGTCATAGTAGTACATAAATAAAATTTAACAGCCATATTCATCTACGCACTCAAGTCATATTATTAAATTGAATGAAATACAAAAATCAGACCTAAGCATTATACTTTTATGATGTTTGTAATTCCGACAAATAGATGTCGGCAATTTAAAGAAATAAACATAAAATAAATAAAGTAGTACATGTACAACATAATAATGATTGATTCATTAATTAAAATAGTGTAATCTAAAACTTTTAGATATTCCTCCGAACGATGTATAGACCATCTCAGAAACACACCATTAAAATATTGCCATGGGCTTGCACCAATTTACTTGTAAAATTAACTACACCGCCATATTCTTTTTATGATATATCCTGCTCTCAAGTACAACTTATAAAACAAAATAAAAACATAGCAATGCAACAAGTTACACCATAACCTCAAAACATTACTAAGCGCTAAGCGGCGAAAAATCGTTGCGTTGATTTCTTAATGATACCTCTGCAATCTTGAAAGTTTTCTTTTCCTTTTTTTTTTTGTGAAACAAAACGCTAGATAATACCGTTTTATAGTCTGTGTCATTAATAAAACTAAAAGCCAACCACTGGTCGTTATTGCCAATGGTTATGACTTGATATTATGATATTTATTAAATTGTTGTTTAGCATCTGAGGCCGCATATTATAGCAGTGCCCTATACTGGTGGTGGTGATTAAAGCTGGGTTTAATTGCAACGTAAATATTAAGATGTACACCGTAATTTATACACGGTGAAATTAGCTAATTGCTGCAGTGTTCATTGTTATTAAAATTATTATTGGACGGTGAAAATTGTTTACATATTTTATACTTTTACTACCAATGAAGAACAGGAACATTCACTTACATTTCTTAATTTATTATACCTCTGAATAATGTAGCGAAGGTAATGAATTGAAAATAAACAAATGTCTTCAGTGTCTTCAGCTCGCCTTACAAATAATTAGGTAGTTTTCCTTTTTAAACAAAATATTCTAAAAATTTAAGTTTCAATTATTCTTACTTATGGAACACTTTATGAAATGTTTTAATCTCAAAATGAGAGCAGCGAACTTTATAAATTTAAAAATAATTGTTCTTAATTATTATGACATTTTGGTTAACAATTTGAAGAAGTGTTATGGATATAAAATATCTTTCAATTCTTTGTAGATTACTTTGATAGAATAAAAAAAAATTGTGCATATTATAACATTCTAAATTATAATTTTTAAGAATTTTTTACGGTCTTTGGGTTATCAATATGCAAAAATGTTGTATATAGAATATCTTAGAATTGCTTGTCAAATTTTGAGGGCCTATCACTCGGGCGATTGCATTTAAACTGCGAGCGGATTCAAATGGGATGCCAATTAATATGTGAAACAAGTTTGGTGTGAATCACTCCGGTACCTTCAGAGGAGTAGAGGGCACAAATTTGGTCTTTGGAGCGACGACTAACATTCAAGTATATACATTATATATATTTTTGGATTCAGGGCGACGAGACAAACACTTTTTTTAGTAGAAATTATTTAATCCGAGAATGCTACAGACACACGACCGAATGCTTTAATTTATTTTCTCCTTTTCTTATCTGTATTATTAGAAATACTATATTTTAATTTAAATTCACCCTCTACAATTGCTATGAAACAAAATCAATGTGTCTTGTAACTAGGAAAACGTGTTTATAAAACTACCAATTTGAAATGGTACATTTCTCATGTCGTTCCCGAGATATACATGCGATAACTGCTACTTCCTATTATGATATTGTTTAAAAAAAATTGAAGATGCGCACCTGGGCTATATACAAAACAAATCTCTCGATCATCACCAGGAACTCATAAGTTCCTGATGACGACCGAGAGATCGAAACATATGTTGACATATTTATAAATAAATATTTTATGAAACTTATCAAGTGTTTTTCTAATTTATAATAATTGAGAATGTTTGACGAAATGTCCACCAACGAAAGTGTTATGTTAAGTAAATTAGTAGTGTAATCTGTACAACCGTTGTATACTGTTAAAATTAAAATGATAGACTATTTGGACTAATAGAAGAAGGAGTCATGCAAGATGACGTTGAATTTGTACGAAATTTACAATGAAAAAAATAGATACAGGCGTCGATGTCTTTGGCTCCCCACTATAACTAACTATAAATAACTGCCGTAGTACATCATATAATGTTTTTTAACAATTGCTATTTAAGTACAGAGTAATGTTAAAGAGTATATTACATAGGGTAATTATACTCGCGCGTGGAAGTGTCTACGTTCGTACTTTTATAGTAATATTTACTCTTAAATGGTGCAGGCTTTCGTAAATATAATTTAAAAAAATGTAAATGTTATTAATATATTGAAAAAAAATCGATTGTAAATAATTTTAGGTTCTATTATTTCGGAAATAGAAGATTTATTTGTTTAAAAATGTTCAATCGGCAATCAAATGTTTCTAATATTTCTAATATGGCAGCACTTCCGTTCAAAATAAATGATAAGAAAGATAATATTAACTTAAATTTAAAAACTTTTCTCTATAAATGTATATACTATTTGTAAGAAAAACGCATTTGAAATCATAGATGTCTCTATAACAAACGTATGTAGAAAGTGGGTAGAATAATTGATATGTTTGTGCATTTATTGAAACAATCGATAACTCATTTTATACCGTTCGTTCGACTATGAAGTCTACTCTTTTTTAATCAAGTTCAATTTTCAACACTTTCTATTAGCTATCCATTGCATGATAATAGCGGTTAGTATTACCCTAGTTTTGATAATAATAACTATATTTAAAACGAAACAAATAAATTGGTTTATATGAATATGAGTGAATATTACCGAAATACTAAACATCTAATTTATTTTGATGATACCCTCAGGTGCCAATTAAAAAGTCAAATAAGATAAACAACTCACTAAGTTCGACCGCAGGCTACGTTTTTATCTATCTATGCATAAATAAAATCACGAACTGCCAATGATTATTAACTAAACACTCAATGAATTTCCGATGCACACATAACAAAAATAAAACTAAAGATAATTAAAATTTACAACCAGAACGAGAATATCTTATATATTTAACGATCTGGGTTTAATTATGTTTTGATTTGAAAATCTAGTGACCTATTCGCCTACTTTTCGTTAGAACTGTGCCATTTGCATAGTAGCGCAACGCACATCTCTTCACTCCGCTTCAGTGCCTGTGCAACACAGTTCTCATTATGAAACACTCAGCTGACTTATATTAAATATAACATGCAGCGGCATTTATCAAATGATATACACTCGCGATATAATTACTATGAATGTAACTCTTTTCATCGGTTAATATGAATATGAAACGATGTATTGGTTTCCTTTTGAATGAATATATTGGTCAATTGTGATGCTTAATGATACAAACATTATGTTAAGCGTATCAAAACTAAAATCTGAAATAGTATACACATTCAAACTTTCAGATTACTAAAATTGACTTGTTTTAATTTATGCTTGATACAATTTTTATTCATCCCTTCCCCCTGATTTGATATTTCTACAAATACAGCGTGTAAAAGAACGATTTATTAAATTGTTATTCATGGCTTATCATAATAATTCAGTTTATATTATAATTATTTAGTATTATTTTGTGCGGTTTTTTTTTTTGGGATATCTAAAATATAAATAAAATACGAATAAAGACAAGCAATTCTACATTATATTAAAAGTCTAAGAAAGTAAAAATCAAAAATATAATTTATCTATTAAATTATTACATTATTAGGTCTTTCAAATGTACACTAATAACACATCACATTTTATATGACGGATTTGAATCTGAAAAATATGCACCCCTCTCGTATAAAAATCCTATCGACACCCCTGGAAACACTATTTTCAACTACGAATTTTTATTTAACAAGATGAATATAAATTCATAATAAGTTCCCTAACTAAGCTAATCAAATTGATAAATACATTTTTTGCTCACTAACCAATTAGCGTTTTGTTTATTAAACAAGCATTGGTGCAGGTAAAAATGCCACCAGGTCGTAGAACTACAAGAAATGTTCACGCAATGAAAAAAAGAGAATTGAAATAGTAATATTTATAAAATTTACATTGATAACATTCTTCTAACCGCTGATTTTTAAAGAAAAAACATCAATTATTATGCACTGTCTGATTTATATTACTCAAGTATTTGGCGCATGATGACTTCATTTTATGATTTTTAAATATATATATTTTGATATCATTTTCATACACATTGATTTCTCATTATAATATTATAATTTTATCCACGAACGTGCGAACGTGAAAAACAAAATTCAACAGAAAATAACAAATGATATTACGAAAATTTTTAAATTATTTTTAATTATTATATTCTAACCTTTCTGTTCAAACTGTAAAAACATTATATACATCAATATATATATACAAATGTTCCGAAAAGGATTATTTTCCGTCACGTTTAACTTGAGGCCTTGATACTGGCCCTAATACTTATTTTTTATGAATTCATTCAACTGGTATTTAAGCATATTAAATTGGCTGGTTAATGTTAACCATTAAACAATAAGCTCGGGGTGGGGGGGGGCATTCCCATCAGGACGGACTATATGATAACACAGTGTATAATATACTACAAGTTCTAAAGTATAAAGAAAACAATATTGCTAACAACACAGATTGATTATTACAAGTAGGAACAGTTGTTAGACATCCTAATACAAACAAGTACGTAGGTACATTTACTATAGGTAGGTGCATTGACTATATACGATTTGTGTTAATATTGCAAAAGAAAAACCGGGATAATATATTATTATAATTATGTAGCTGAGCGAGAAATATTTATTATAACGGTGTTTGATGATGTTTATGCACTAAAAAAATTGTATAATGTTTATAATGTGTAACTAAATACTTAACTCCGTGCTATCACGCTAGGCGTGCTTGTGAACTCTTTGCAAGCACGTGGCGAATCGTAATTATTCTAATAGATTAACGGAAACTTGCAACATATATTGTAATATCCGGTTTGCCATCTCTAACACGGCACAAATGAACGCGAACGCAAATGTAAACGCGCTAGTCCGGTATCAGACATACTGCAGCGATCTAGTCTTGCATCGTATTCATTAAGCACTTTATATTAATTTTGTTGATTAAATCATAAATTGGAATTTAATTAATAGCTGTATTGAAATTGTTTGTTTTAATAATAATATATGTCTTAATGATTCGACATCGAACTCTTCACTCTACACATAGAATATAGAAATTAATTAATCGTTTATAATTCTCTTACTAAACTAGGTTAATCCGTAGGCATAGGCACCTTGCGCCCATATCATATACAGAAAAAGGTGCCCTCCTCACCGATATTATTAAAATAATGTAAATATTAATAACTAGGGTCACCCGTGGGCACCATGTGCCCATATGGTATACAGAACATAGGTCAATTTTGACTGATGGCGAATCTTCAAGCAATTTTATAATAATTACACAATACAAATTTCCACATAGCAAATAATAATACAAAAAAAATCGAGTCCTTGCATATTGCATACTAAGCACTAAACGTAGCTGAGAATGTACCGTTTTTGAGATCGTGAAAAAGTACACTTTTATAGATTATTATACTAAGTATAGGAACTTCTTTCCGGCCTGTTTAGTTACTTTAAATTTAAAGTTTCATCTTCAGCTGGTTTTTAAATAAGAACGAACATACACAAACGTCACGATAATAATCAGAAACGATTTGGGAAACACCGAACGTGTAAATCTCGAATTAAAATTCTGCATATAATATCCTTACAGGTTACATAAATGTATTTCAAAATGATTAATAATCATTATAAAATATAAATGAAATGTTATTTAACTCAACAATGAATTTATGTACACTACAAATTCTTAAGACTAACATCAAATATATTTCTAAAGTAATATATTTTATTATATTTATAATAATAACAAATTCTTTGTAAAGAATATACGACTATGAAAATAATGGAATGATTTCAAATTTTCTTTTTAACTAAACGCCTAAATTATTCTCGAAATTATTTGATGATTGATAAAATTAAATAAAGTTATTTTTTGTTCTAACCTAACGTTGGATGTCTCAGTTAAACCATCTTGCATAAAGAATACACAAATGAAACTGCAATTTCTGCATAGTTCTGATAACTGATTGTCTATTGAGTTCACATGTACAGTTATGGCAGTAAAATTTGTGGTTAGTACTAAACCTGCATTTTATTACCGGAATTCCACGTTTGCATTCCAAATTGCACATTTTATTATTTTTTAAGTATTTCTAGTTACTACTTTTTAGTACCGAATTTAATAATTAATTTAAAAAAAAAGATAAATATTAAAATCATCTTCTATTTTTAGAATATGCTAGCTGCAATGGCTTTCACTCGACTATCTTGTCCTTTCAGTATCTGTATTTTTAGCTCGCCATTCGAAGTTAAAGATACTAAAGCATTCGACCGTGTGTCTGTAACATTGGCGGATCAAAAAATTTCATTAACAAAAATTGTTTGTCTCGTCATCCTGAATCTAAATATATATATATATATATATATATATATATATATATATATATATATATATATATATATATATATATATATATATATATATATATATATATATATATATATACGAGTATATACCATATATTGATATTTCCAACAACTTTTAATTGAAAAGTTTCTTCAACAAATGTACCAGTTACGAGAAAACTGCTATGGAAAATCTTAAATATCTTATTTATGTCGCCATTGATTTGCATAAAGTTCAATCAATCATATGTTCTGTGCCTGCCAATATCTGACAGGGAAACAAAATAGAATCAATTAGATAAATTACATTTCAGAGTATTCCTGTGAAGTATTAGTTGGTTTGACAGTATGTTTGGGATATATATATATATATATATATATATATATATATATATATATATATATATATATATATATATATATATATATATATATATATTATATATATATATATATATATATATATATATATATATATATATATATATATATATATATACGTATATATATATATCTAGTAAAAACTACGTAAAAAAGTCGAGTGTAGGCCGCTTCAGATATTTTCTATATGTTAAAAGTTATTAAAAATTTTGTAATTATGTTCTTGAGAATGATTCAATCCATTTGGTAAATACGTTTCAATAAATAAGAAATTTTACTACCATTAACTTTTATAACTATCATCTATTCCCGTATCTCGTACCGTTTTCGAGATAGTAAAAATTGTTGCAAAAGCAAATTTTATTTACCGTATTAAATTTTGTATTCTAAAATAGGAGGCATTCTTTAGAGTAATATAAAAATTCAAAGTCTCATATTATTATTTTCAATGGTTTTTGCTTTAGAGTGTTCACAGCCAGACATACACACACATCTTGTCGAAAATCGACAATATCAATACAGTTAAACTCAAAACATGATTACAATACTTTCTTTTAACTCCGTCCAAGAAAGTAAAAACGTGAATGTTTAGTAATATCAACTGGAAGAAGTGCATGTCAAAAAGATCACAATAGTTTTGCTTTTAAACATCATACTAGCTGATGAAACAGACCCGTACTGTCAGATTTACTAGATAAAGCAATTTATTTTATGTCTTAATACGTGGGAATTCCATTTTGTACAAGTACGTAAATTCCACAAGACCGAGAAAAAAAAAATTCTAATACGTGACGGGAAAATATAATTTTACTTACTTTGTGGTGCGTATGTACATTGCAGCAAATAACTTACTTATTTACTTGCAAAATGCATCATATAGATGCATTTGTTATACCAATGCTTTAGTAGTACTAGTTTTATACGTGTGACCAGACGACACGTTTTCATTTACCAATGTTCTGGTTTCTTAAACATAGTTACTAGAATAGAAATATAAAATATACATAAGCGCGCGATGTTGTTTAGTTAGAACACGCTAGATGCTACGTGTATATATATATATATATATATATATATATATATATATATATATTGTATATATATATATATATATATATATATATATATATATATATATATATATATATATATATATATATATATTTGTTAGTCCTTGGTCGCAATTAAACAAAATGTTTATGTGCTAAGTTGTACCCTGACTTACGCGATTTTCGTCGCACCCACCTATCGCGTAACTTCGGGGTGACATATACTACATTTTGGTGGATATAATACCGATACCGTAGAGACCTTTTAATAGTATACCTTAATAGTATTGTTTGTAATAAGTAATAACTGTGTGTGTGTGTGTGAAGAAAATTGAAATATACTCGTATAACCTGAATTGGTCACGCAATCACATGTCAAAATATCAATAATATGGATACAGATGAAACATTACCGGTTAGTTGGCACGATAGTACTGATTACTGACGGAGCGGCCGTAGCTCCGCTCGACCTTCAGTGCGAACAGTCAGACGCAACTATTTTACTCATTTTAAATTAGTACACAAGAAAGTATAGTAATCAGGAAATATATATTGTTTGTATCTGAAAAATAATCCTTTTTACTTTCTATTATGAAGTAATAAAGTAAGTATTATTAATGTTTTATCTCCAATATTAATGAAACGGCTGCATTTATGACCAAAATATTTATGTTCAAAATGAAGGATATTAATATTTCGCATAACTTTTGTTTGAAAAATTTCTTTAGAAAATGTACTAACAACGAGGATACCGCTATGGATCATCCTAATATTCTTATTTATATTGTCATGGAAGTACATATGTAAGAATTTTTTCTTATAGTTATCGTATTATTTTATCGTAAAATTTACAATTAAGCAAAATATAAATATTGTATGTCATATGGCGCTGCTTAACGCAAATAGATCGTCTGAGAAGGTGAATTTTAAAGAATCAACATTTATGTTTCATATTGTAGAAACATATTTGATAACATAATATTTGTTTAGTATTTTCGATCAAATTAATTTACAGAAATATTCTATATGAAAGTACCGAAATCCCGTTTTATATAAATTTAAGAAAATAATAAATAAATGAAATGATGGGTGCTTGGCCGACATTCCCACGTTTTGCATCGATTCAAAGTTCTTTAAACTCTTCTGTACAACGAAGGTCGTGGACAAATAACAAAAAAACAACAACGCATATTGTAGTAAAAATGAATGCATAAAAAAGAGTTATAAATAGTTAATCGCCATTTAATTCAGACTAATGATAACTACCGGAATTATAAACAGGTTTTTTCGTTGTTCTAAAATTAAATTATGCGAATAGCAACACTAAAAAAAATTGGTTAAAATTTCATTAATGATTTCTTTTTTCTATCATGAACGAAGTCTAAAAGGAATTTATATATACATGAAAAAAATTAAATTCGAGATTTTAATGGAAATATCAGTTTTGAACTTCTTTGAATCGAATCTGCCTATTTTTGAGATGACGTCTGTGTGTGTGTGTGTCTGTCTATATGTGTTTCTCTGAGTGTGTGTGAAGGTAAATTTATGAAATTTAAACTATAGACTTGCTTATAGTCCGGGTGTGCATACAGTTTGCTAGAATATATATTTCTAATGATAACTACGGAAAACCGATGTTTAGCTCGCCGTACGAAGTACCGAAGAAACTAATGCATTCGGTCGTGTGTCTGTAGCTTTCAGATCAAAAAATTTCATTAACACAAAGTGTTTGTCTCGTCGCACTGAATCCAAAAACTTATATACTTAGATGTTAGTCGTCGCTCGCTCGATCGCTCGTAAGACCAAATTTGTGCACTCTACTCCTCTGAAGGTACCGGAGCAATTCACACCAAATTTGGTACAAATATTATTTTGCATCCCATTGGAATCTGCTCGCAGTTCAAATCCAATCCATCGTATACTTCTCGAGTTATAGTTCAATACTGCCCTTATAAGAATAATTAAAACACTAAAAAATTTTAAGATATTTTATGCCTTTGAATTTGTAAATATACGCAATTTTCTTTTTAATCAATTTATTCTACAAAAAATTTTAAGATATTTTATATCTATAACAAAGGCCATAATAATTAAAAACAACTGCTCGCAACGCATATCTTACCTAATCGCGAACTCTCCGTATTGGTGCGTTTTACGCGTACCAAATCTTTTTACTATTAGGTTCATCAAATTCAAATGAGGTACAAAAATAATATGCATATATTTTAGTAGGTAAAAAAAGTACTTCAATCTCCAAATGATACAATTTAAATATGAAGTAAATTGTTAGTTATTAAAAGGCTTTATAATTTAAAACTTTATTGTGTATATGTGTCAATTCTAGTGTCTGTAGGCATAAAACTGTAAATATGCAATTCTAAGAAAATAAATAAGAAGACAAGTATTTGTATTACGATTGGTTATATGGTTTAGGATTGGCCATAAACTGGTATTATTATTGCATCGAAAGTTATGTGCATTTGAAGTATAATGTAAAAGATATTATACCTACCTACATACACGTATATGTACAGGGTCGGATTTCCTGTTAGTTTAGAAATTTAATCTATATAATTTTCATTTAGAGAGGACGATTTTAATACTAGTACTTAAAGATTGGACATACTAATTTTTAACAAATTTTATACGTGGTTCTATTAAATGTAAATGTTAATGGTTAATTTGTTTACTGACATATATATCCGGCTAATTTCATAGTATAAAATTAAACTAGCTTTTATTTAATACATAACTGTATACCATTCTATTATTTCTGTTAGGGGCATTTAATCAACATAATAATTATCACAACAGAAAATATGACGTTTTAGTTTTATTATAGGACTGAAATTGAATCAGATGTTTTTTAACATAATTACTAGAACTGATTTCAGGCAAATCTAAACCGACTTTGGTTCAGTAGACGGTTCTATATATTTCTTAACCGAGGTTCAAAAATTAAACTTAATTTAGTTAATTATCGTTCAATACCAAATTTTACTGATATTTATACTATAAGACCTATATCATTTAGATTTTAGATGAATTGAGGAATAATGACCGAATGTTTTAGCTTCTTCTGTACTTCGTACGGCATGCTAAAAATATGTTATATAAATGCAAGTTTTCTAATGGTTGGAAATAGTACAAAAAACTAACGTTATAACAATATTTTCAAAAAGTTGAATTATGATGTTTGATAATAGATGTAATAAAGATGTTTTCATATTAACGTTATTTATGGGTCGCAAATAAAATTAATTTTAAACGTTTTTAGCTCGCCGTACATAGTGTAAAAAGTGCTATAGTGATTGGTCACATACTAGCGCCAGTTCTTGTTAATATATATGATTTAAAAATAATAATTATACACTTGATTTACTACGGTTTAATTTAAGTATATTAGCAAATGTATGATTTCTAATTCAAGCTGAGTAAATTATGATGTTTGATAATAGATGTAAAAATGGTGATATATAAATACAAGTTTTCAAATAGTTAGAAATGGCACATAAAAACTAACTTAATAATAATAACAATATTTGCAAAAAGATGTCTCGGACAACTGATGTTCCAAGCATCATCAAATGGTTTTATGATCAAAATATTACCAATGAATGTTTACCGGGGTTATGCTTAGAATAACCATCTCCGTAAACCTATAGAAGCTTCATTTGCGAGTCATTAATATGGAACAAATCTATACGTTATGGGCATATTAAAAACAATTTTTACAGTTATCTTTATAGATTTACAAAGTCGCAATTTATTGATTTATCTGCAAAACATATTCTATATAAAAACAAACAGATTTATACATACGCTAATATTTTCATTTAATTTTCATAGCAGGTCGCGCATCAGTGGATCCCTAATATTAAGATGCAATAAGTATGTTTGCGCATGCTTAAATCTGGTTTTGTTTGATTTTTTTCACCTGTAATTTCAGTTTCGAGGTCGCCAGGTCATTTACTGGTCGTGGCTATCAGGCAGACAAGACATACTGCACCAATGCTTGCGAAGGCACACACACATCAGTAAATATCCATGGATTTCAGGATAACACACACACACACTCACATACATTTGTATTCTTGCTTTTGATCACACTGCCTTACAATGCGAGAAAACTAGACAGACCGTGTATGCATGTGAATTTTGCAAAGACTCTTTTGTTATCAACGACGTTTTATGTTCATATCTTTCATTATTTTGTTTATCTTCTATATTTTCTATTTGTTTTAGTTGCACGTGGGTTTGTTTTAGCAGAACCTCCTCATTTGTTTCTTGGCTTTTTGCTCGATATAATTTGATCGATTCAGTTTACAATTTTTCTTTGTCTGTTCGGAGTTTGTCCAGAGATTTTATTTGACTATTTTTTTCATTGTTTCGTTGTTCCTTAATAGCAGATTTTAGTCAGTTAGGCTGTTGTCGACATATTTATATTTCGTGTCTTTACTTAAATTAAATTTGTTTTGTACACATTAAAATTTATTTTTATTCGTCGTAAAATAAAGTACAAGTATCTATAAGTTCGAGAATTGTGTTTTCTTATAAAGAAAGACATGCAAAAAATTGATTGGTAGATTTTGATGGATATAGCCGTTTTGAAGTTCACTGAGCAGAGGCTCCGGAACTATTTTGGAACAGGGGGGGGGGGTTGAATTCATATAATATCCGTATATCTAAATAATATTTCTATTTTTAATGCTATTATGGAATTTTTAAAGGAGGCCAAACTCCCCCTATTGAAAGATCACAGGTGACGAAAGCTCACTCTACCCCCTTCGCCTCTTCCGGCGGAACTATCACGTTTTAGATTAGACTACTTTCTCAATGATGACCATTGTATTCGTGTATTTGTGTTGTGTCGCATTACTCAATAACTACTAAGTGCAGAACAGCGAAGTTTCGTATATCACCCTGTGATATATGGCAAAAAGCTGAGTACATATTGAACAAAATTTCGCATACGGAAGGGGGCCATTGCTTTGGTTGTTTATTGGAGCTTTTGGAATTAATACAATATTATTTGCATGCGAAACGCATTTAAAATTCATAGACATAGCACTCATATAATGTATGAATTTAATTTTTATAAAACAAGATAAGGTAAATGCTCCTGCCGTCAGTTTGTCTTATAAGAAATATGGAAATATGCGATGGAGCATCTTTGTATACGTATATTATTTTAAATATAACTGTTTCTAATTATTATGGCCTTTGAATTCACACTAAGAAAAAGAACGTTATAGATATTAATAGTTTTAAAGTTCTTCAAAAAAAAAATTACATACTAAAGAAATTTTACTTCTTATTTTAAAATTCATTATTATTTTATTATATATAATATATTTTTATGGCCTTTGGGTTACCAATATGAAAATGTTTTGAAAACAAAATTTATTAGAATATATTGTAAAAATTTGAGAATTTTAATTTAAAAGGCAGTACTCCAAATATTGGGGCCATATAACTCCGGAAGTACACATGCGATTGAATTTTAACTGCGAATTAATTTAAATGTGATACCAAACAAGCATTGGTTCAAGCACCAGTACTTCCAGTACCGCCGTACCGGCGAGCAACAATCATGAAATTTATATATATGTATATATATATATATATATATATATATATATATATATATATATATATATATATATATATATATATATATTTTAATAATGAAAACGCTATCAATTTTTAGAGTACAACATTTATTGTTTCAATCATCCAACAATCAATCAACCAACAACATTTTAAATTATATATTATAATTAATAATTTTTTTTTTACGTTTATGTTCACAATCTGCAAAAATGTTATAAATATTATTATATTTCTATAGCCCCTGAGTTCACATTTTGAATAAACTTAGTTGACATAAAATAAGTTCTTGTATTTTCGCCCTGAATCTAAAAATGTATTTAACTCAAATACTTGGATGTATGTATCTCGCTCGGTCGGTCGTAGGACCAGAGATTGTGACCGAAACTCCTCTGAAGGAACCGGGCTGATTTTAATGAAATTTAATATACATATAATTTCCACGCCCGTGAAGTTCCCCTCGTATCTTGTATCCAATCGCCTGTATAGGTCTGGAGTTATAGTGCCCTCCTAAATACTGCTCTTATTCAATTTTGATTTTTTTTAGAATTTTCTACTAGAAATTCTAAGATATATTGTTAAGATTTAATTGTTAGCCCAATCGCAATAAATACAATACTAAAAGCGATAGCAATTCATTTTTGTAACATATTAAAATTATTGTTTTATACAATAATGTATTAATATACAGGCGTCTTTGAAATTTGGGTTATGTTGTTTTGAATGTTTGAAGACATTTAATATGAAATAAATGAATTTCTGAGTATATAATTCTAAATCATCGACATTATACTCACAGAGCCGATTTAACCAATCTAACCAATTATGATTCCGAGATTTATTTATTCCTGTACCATAACAGTATAATTTCCATAACCCCACATTTAAAATTGCACACATGGGTAACGTTAATATCGTTCGTTTCGTGATTAGCCAAGGATATTAAAAATTATTTGATGAACATTTCCTAATTTTATTAATTAAAACACAGAAGCAAATAGTTTATATATTGGAAAATATAACCAAAAAAATAACTGTCACATGACTTCTTCGTTTCACTTATAGATGGCGCTAAATGTCTGATATACTTCAAAATATATATTTTTTAAGCCTATGGGCTCACAATTTGAAAAAACGGTCACAAACTCAGGTCTTACGACAGACCGTTGAGCGGGCGAACGAGATACATAAATCCAAGTAAATGAGATATTTATTTTTGGAATCAGAGCAAAAATACAAGAACTTTTTGTTAAGATTCTTTTTAGATCCGAGCATGTTACAGACACACGACCGATCACTATAGCTCTTTTGTACATTCTGCACACATTTTGTTTTATTATTTCAAAATAATATTCAAAAACATTATAAGATATTTTATATTTATAACGTGTTTACAGATTGTGAACCTGAAGGTCAAAATAATTAATATTACTAATAATAATTTTGATATTTAAAATGTTGTTGATTGTTGGATGATTACAACAATAAATTTTATACTCTAACAATTGCTATCGCTTTCATTATGGTATATCATGTGATTGGGCTCGCTGGTACGGTGAGCTGGAATCACTGGTGTTTGCTTGTTTCATTTTATCTTTAAAATAAATTGATTTTCTTCTTTAAAAACCTCAGTGGTTAAAAACTGTTTCATTATAAATAAGAAATAATTAAAACATCCACTGAATAGATAACTCGGCGAGCTCTAAGCATAGGTGCGTTGTACCTGTTCTTGTTTTGTCTTACTTCTTTTCTCTTCTATTGTCTTGTAAATATTCGTGATTGCTCGCTTATGTTTATTTTTCATGTTTTGCTTCTCACTTTGGTTTTATGGTAGCATGGTGGTCTCTGGTAAGTGAGGTCCGAAATTTTATGTCCTTTTTTTGCACAATCATTTTTAGAGTAATTTCGGACGCAACAGGGGCTTCATAATAATTAGATATTTTCCCAAATAAAAATAAATAAGAACGGGTTGTATACATTTTGCTGTCATTACCATCGCTATTACTATGAAATATGCAATGAACTTTTAAAGCTGCTCTTTATTTTGCATAGAGAACCAACAAAAGATATTATTTCTTGTTTATTTTTATTATTTTTCTGAATGGTCACTGGCGATGTATTAGTCGAGGCGAGTGTAATAAATGGTAATGTTTAATTTATATGCTGCTCTGATCATTGTAAGATAATGAATTATTAATGTTCATTTATAAATAGAGTTGTCATGTAGCTTAACTCTTTATTAAAAATTGATATTGACAAATATTAATTGAAAATTACACTAGTAACAAATCAATTATCTTGTTACGGCAATGTATCTATAAAGTTATCTAATTAAAAAATTGTTGCTCAGAATCAGTACTTCCTCGTATGACCGATTTTATGAACACATCTCTGAAACTACCTATAGTCGATTTGTGAATCTCACTTTAAATTTAATAGTCTTTATCAGTGGCCCACCTGGAAATTTATGCATATATATTTTCAATACACATGAAAAATTTCGAAATTTTAACAGATATGCATGTTTTGATACACAAAACCAACATTATTCGATATGACGGTTGTGTGTATGCATGTATGTGCCACACCTATTTTAAGAACAATGTCAACTTAACTGGAAGTGTTTAGATTACTCTTGCTACTCTTTTCAATATCTTGGAAACGGCATGTATTAATGAAAAAGAGTTTTTTATAAAACTTGAAGGCATCAACATTTCTAGCAACAATTTTGTTTTTAAATGTGTACTATTCACTGTAATATTACCTTTGAAATTAATGTTACTTTTACGTTTCCCTAATTATCCGCACACTGTTATTGTTTTACGTCATGAATTTAAAATGAAATAAAGAAATATTATATTAAATAGATAGTGTACGTATAAGAAAATCGAATGAAGGCCACTTCAATTCACACAATCCGGAAATAGTGTAATGCGTTCAAGGATTGTCAATACGTGTATTTCCGTTCATATCTCGATTTTGAAATGTTTCATAAAAGCAATAGTTCCTTATCACATTCATATAAGAAACTTATTAATAAAATATATATTTTTGATGTATTTAAAGTTTCTTCACATTGAAGACCACAAAAAATAACAATTTATATGTAGAACATATTCAACATAGCAATTGCATTCATTGATCCCCATACATATGTTCGTATCAATGTTTGGATTATCTCTTCAAAAATCAATGTTTATTTTTGCAAAAACAAATTTAGGTTCAGTTACCTATGCAGTCAGCTTGCTTTATTTTGGAGCTCTATTCCACAAGAAGTATACGGTCGATTGATTTTAAATTGCGAGCGGATTCAAAAGGAATGGCAGATAATATGTGTAGCAAATTTGGTGTCAATCGCTCCGGCACCTTCAGAGTAGCTGAAGACACAATATTTGGTTTTATGAACGATCGAGCGACGAAGTATATGAGTAATATATATTTTTGGATTCAGGGCGACGGACAAACACTTTTGATCCGAGAATGTTACAGACACACGACCAAATGCTTTACCACTTCTGTACTTCGTACATCGAGCTTAAATAAAATGGTTATACTTCTTTTCGCTATTATTACTTTCTTTTACAAAGTAATAAGTTAGTATAGGGATCACCAAAAGAATCGACCTCCAGATTTTAATGGAAATATCTATTTTGAGCGTGAATCCATTTTGACTATTTTCTCAATGATGTCTGTGTGTCAGTCTGTAGGTGTGAACGCTCTACAGCCTATACCGTTCAACGTAAAATAATATGTTTTGAATTTTAGATTTGTGTATTTTGTAGATTGTGATTATGTATTATGTATCGAACCACTGTTTGTTTACTAAAAATGGTTGAAATTAACAAATTTTGGAGTTAAAAATTTAACACAGAGCATTTACCACACCATATTTTCATTTACTCAGAGGCACTTTTATTACTGTGTACAGTAACACTGATATATTTGAAAGTTTAATAACTCACTCTAAAATATGATTTAAGCTAGCCTCAGATGACAGAATAGTATAAATGTAGCCGCATTGTTACAAAAATAATCTATACGAATGCTTAGGTTGGTGTTAGAAGTGCATATATAGAACAGTAAATCCGACAATATTGTTCACAAATCAACTAACAATTCTAGCGGAAATACTGTAAGTAAGCGAAGCGTTGACCGCGGTCTCGGCCAGACTCGCGGTATTTCTTATTGATGGCGTGCACCAGTTTTACATAAGTTAAAGAATCCTAAAACGGGGTTCGGAATTCAGAAATGACCGACGCGACATGGCTAGGTGGGTGAACGTACGACGGCCATTAGGGAATTAAATGAGAGTTCAAAACCGCATTGTTAGCTGGAACAGTCACTCTGATTGTCTCATTGTAAAACGGTTAATGCAACTTTTACACTGATCGATGTTGCATGATTTTTATCTTAGCAAAAAATGCAAATTTACTTTGTGCTTATACATGATGAACTAAAGATTTATTTATACTCTAACAGTTATAGTTCAAAGATCTTTTCTATATGAGGGTAACTATGTTTACTCTTTTAGACAAAGTCTAAAAGGAAGTATTGCAATTATGTAGAAATAATAACCCGAAATTTTTAATATCAGAAATACAAATTTGACTCCCTTCAATCTCATTTACGTTGTGGTAAGAATAGTCTATTTTAAATGTTGCTAAAACGAGCGCCTCTATTTTTCTTAACAAATTATTATTAGATAAGCATAAACAAAATCTATTGTGTTCTACACTAGACTTTCCTGACCGTATAATCCAATAAAATTCATTCTTGTGTATTCTTTAAATATAATAAGTAAAAATTTTCCTATGTAACTCTCATAATTTGTTTCAGTTTTGTTTTTTGTTTTAACATTCGTTGTACTGTGATTAAAGTAAAGCAATTTAGTTATACATACATCACTCGGAAATACTCAATATCAATTCAGATGTAAAAGGTGATTTCTGGTAAAACACCTAATTTTTTTTTAATTCAATACATGCATTAGATTTCGCCAAATTCAATAATACGTAATTAAAACCCCAAATTGCATGTTTAAAAGAAAGATAAATATAACAAAACAACTCATTTGTAATATACAGTAGATAAAATCTTCATTAGTGTATATGAGTGAATAATTATGAGCCAAAAGTCAACTGGAGTTTCGATAATGAATCGGTCAAGAATAGAAAAATCTGTTTATCTCTCCATCCATCTAGTGTTCTGTTATAATAATACAACATGTTATTTTTAACCTTGCCCATCAAAGACGTGTTAGTGAGTAGTACTCTATACCTACATGTATAATGCTGTTGTGAAAGAATGTGTATAGGTTTACTGAACTATCGTTACATTAACTTCAGTTAACAGTCCGTTAAAATAAATGACGATGTTACGGTTTTGTTGTGAAAACACCAAAGTACAACAAAGTGATTTATGACTGCCCAGTGGCGTTCGTGGTTCGTCTTCATTGACACAAAAAATGGTGTTATTTATAATCTTACGATTTATTACCACCTTTGTTTTATATTTTATTTTACACTTCATTCACGATGTGGAAGCTCATGAACCGATTGCATACAATTTTTTAGAAAGAACTTTTTGTTTGCAAGAATTGTTCTTTGTACCAAGGATATATTATTCATATAGTTTGTGGCACATAAAGGAGTCACCATCTTCCTGTAGACAACGGGAATTTGTTTAACTAGACAGCTAGTAATTAACAGTAAAAATGAATATTTGAATTGTGAAAAGATATTCGGTCAAATCTATATTATATGCGATATGAAAGTCGGCTTTTTGCGAAAGACTACCAGTCCTTACTATACATTCTATACATAATTCTTATTATTTGCCTGAACGAAATTCAAAAGAAAGATTGTGATCATAAAAATTGTCGAATTTATGTAAATACATGCTTCCCTGATGATATATCAGCAAATATCTTGATACTCTCTCACTATGTCAAAAACAGCATTTAGAAATAATGCGATAAATATAAAAATTGAAGATATTCAAATTACTTACAATTTGTGTTTGAATTTTTTTTTTAATATCTGGAGTGGCCTGCACTCAACTTTCTTTTACGTAGTTTTTAATAGATAGATATTAATATACATATATATCCCAAACAAATTTATAATTGATCTGAATTTGAAGTACTTATCGTATTCACTCCTAAACTGTCAAACTCCACAGATAACTCTGAAATTGTTATTTAATTATGTTAGCAAATATATATAATATAAATTGATTCTAAAATAATTTACCTGATACAATTTATTCTAATAAGAAATCAATATTTTAAATATTAATTCATACAGATAACTGTTAATGTAATGCTTGTTTGTTTTCAATAAACAAGAAACAAATGCTGTAACTCATGGTTGATCCGATTTAAAAATAATATTTGTCACAAGTGTTGGTATAACTATGGCAACGTAAATAAGATATTTGAGTTTTTTCGTAGCATTAATCTCATAACTGGTACAATTTATGAAGAGACTTTTCAAACAAAAGTTGTGGGAAATATTAATATCTTTCATTATGAACATAAATATTTTTGCCATAAGTGCAGCCGTTCTAGTGTTACTGGAGATAGAACAAAAAATGTATAGAGTAAACATGCACTTCCGATTTGAATATTCTTTTCAAAAATAGGAGGTGCACATCTAGGGTATATACAAGTCTTAAGTTTGAAGTTTCATAATTTTTCGTTCGACAGTTTTGGCTCTAGAGCGTTCACAGAGACACAGACAGACAGACATCATTCCGAAAATAGTCACATTCGATTCAGGGAAGGTCAAAACATGTATATCCGTTGAAATCTCGAGTTCGAAATTTTTCATGATTACAATACTTACTTATTACTCTGTAAAAGAAAGTAAAAACGTACCCTATACTGAATAATTGCTTTTGAAATAAGAAAATGTCTACGTTGTATCCATTGTTTCATATTTACTTTATTGTTTTATTATAAATGTAGTTTTATCAAATATCAAAATTAATAACAAAAGTGGAACAATATTATCAGAGTTTGGTCGTAATATCCGTACCCTCTCTGTTTGTAAGAAAATAATATATATGTTCAATCAAATATGTATACAAGAAAGTCCACTTGATACTCCAGTTTTATTATACTATAATTGAGATACTGAGACAACGGACTTGCGCCATAGTCAAAAGTTACTAGATTGATGACATCATGAGTTAAGACGTTTACACTACTAAAATCAATTTGTTGACATTCTATTAACTTAGGTTAGAATAATTAGAAGATATGAAAAGAAACTACAAGAAAGTGAAGCACAATGAATTAGTCTTGAACAACAATAGGAATATGAAGGAATATACCTAACACAATAAACTAAACCATAAACTACAAAATTATAGTCAAACGATTTAAAGAATAACTCAAAACAAATTTAAACTCACTTCATTGTATTTCTTTATTTATCATTTTTGATGCGTATATATTTATTATAAAACATTATATTTTAAGCTAGTGAAACATTTTATTTTTATCAGTTCCTTACTGGTGGATGACGAAGTTCGTTGCCTCAGTATCTCGAGTATAACACTAAATAAACCCCATTTGGTATTAAGCATGTTAACTGAAAATGTTCAGCTCGCCTTATATGTAATATATAAGATGTAAGCAGCGGACTTTCCCCTCTTATTTCACACTTGACAATACAATTTTAAAATAATTATATTTTATTATTATGACCTATGGGTTCACAATTTGAAAAAATTTAATACATATAAAAAGTCTCACAATTGAATGTAAATTTTTCTGACATTCTTAAAAAGAAAGTGTTCAAGTTTATAATTCAAAATTATATTTAATAATTTTTTTATGGCCTTTGGGTTACCAATATAAAAAAATCTTGTAGATATAAAATAAATTTGAACCTTCGGATGATTTTTTTTTTTTCTAAAGTGGTCTTGAAAATTGGGACCCAATAACTCCGGAAGTATACGGGCGATTGGTTATAAACTGCGAGAGGATTCAAACGAGATGCCAAATAATATGTGTAGATAATTTAGTGTAAATCGCTCCTCTACCTTTGGGCACAAATTTGGACCGAATGAGTAATATATATTTTTGGATTCAGGGCGATGAGACAAACACTTTTTGTTAAAGAATTTTTTTGATTCGAGTATAGCACAGACACACAGCCAATTGCTTTAGCTCTTCTGTACTTCGTACGGCGAGCTAAAATTTATGTTATGTTTGTGTGTGTATTTCTACTGAGTCTTAAAAATGCATTGTGTAGATTTGCAATATTGCATTTGTAATCACCAAATCTCTGTATACTTTTCTCACAGCCTAGAAATAAATGTCAACAATAAAAACAAATGTATGGAATACAGAACGTGGTTATGTGACATCTTTGTCGTTTTAATCATGACCATGTAACCATGGTCTTAGCTTGGTTATTTTGATTATGAGAGAGTGGGGGTATTATGTGTTGTAGTTTCACCAGGTTCTATAATAGCATCCAAGTTATCCAATGACACGTAACCAGAATAATAGAACTGGTTACGTGGACGCAATTCAGGAACGCACTACTTGTGAACAACGAATAGAGATACATGCGAAAATTATATTCGTGTCACTCAAAACAATTTGTGGTACTGTCGATATCGTTTCCTTAATGTGTTTTCATTCAATATTTTTCTTTTCTTTTACACTTGATTTTCATAATACAAACGTTTCTTACAAAAGTTGTGCGAAATATTAATAGCATTCATTGTGAACATAACTATTTATGCCATAAGTGTAGCTGTTCTAGTGATATTGGAGATAGAACAAAACATCCATTGAGTAAACATGTTCTGTCGGTTTGAATATTTCTTACAAAAATAAGAGGTGCACATCTAGACGATATACTAGTCTAAAGTTTGAAGTTTCACAATTTTAGGTTTGACAGCTTTGGCTCTAGAGCGTTCACAGACAGACAGACACACATACAGACGTCATTCCGAAAATAGTCACATTTGATTCAGGGAAGGTCAAGACGTGTACATCTACTGAAATCTCGAGTTCGAAAATTTTCATGATTACAATACTTACACTTACAATACACACACACACACACACACACACACACACACACACACACACACACACACACACATACATACATACATACATACATATACATATAGAAGTCTTTCCGAAAATAGTCACATTCAATTCAGAGAAGGTCAAAACGTTTATATTCTTTGAAATCTCGAGTTCGAGATTTTTCATGATTACAATACTTACACTTACAATACACACACACACACACAAACACACACACACACATACATACATACATACATATACATACAGAAGTCTTTCCGAAAATAGTCACATTCAATTCAGAGAAGGTCAAAACGTTTATATCCGTTGAAATCTCGAGTTCGAAATTTTGTATGATTACAATACTTACTTATTATTTCGTAAAAGAAAGTAAAAATATTATGTGTGTGTAAGTGGTTATTTATATGTCTGCCTGTGTGTCTGTCTGTAAACGTTCTACATCCAGTAACATTAAATATAAAAATATGTTTTGAATTTAAGTATTGTATATTCCTGGTCGGTTTCTAAGCATATTTTAATGTCAAACCCCACAATCATCTAATCAACAATAATTAGTTTTAATTATTCTTTTAAATTGTGTTGGTGCAAAGGTTAAATAGAAATAGTTACTTTATTACAGCAAATGTAAATTTCGTGTAAAGATCAGCGATCAGCATTGATAGAGCAAAACTGACCGGTGGTGCGGTGTAGTGGAGTTGGTGCTGCCGGGCATCGAACCCGTGGTCCGCGAAGTGTGACCGATCATCTTGGTTAGCATGCAACTCTTAACCAGGGTACGTCCCCCCTTTGGCCACCAGTAGCGTCACAGATAACAAAGAAAACCCCAATTATATATATTTTTTTCTCTTTCGCTATTCACAGAAATGCAAGGAACATCGAAAAAAAGTCGAACATGCTTTTATTGCTCAAGAAAGTTATTCGGTATCATCATGTCTATCCAAGTTTGTATTTTGTTTATTATCGTTTGACTAGTGCAGTACCGCTAACCTATTATAACTATTTACTCTACGTGACCGTTGAAATTTACTTAAATTATTTAATGTACTAGACAAAAATTTCTAGTTCAACATTTCCCAATATATTTAGTTACCTTAGAAATTTGTTAATTACATAAACCAATGACCTAAATGGCTAGATTAAAATGTTCAAATATATTAACTGCACATTATAACGAAATTTTTCAAAATATATTTCAATACCTATGATGAACTAATGATATTTGTTCTTAACAAATGCTGTTTATTTTTTACTTTCTTTTACAGAGTAATAAGTAAGTATTGTAATCATGAAAAATTTCGAACTCGAGATTTCAACGGATATACACGTTTTGACCTTCCCTGAATCGAATGTGACTATTTTCGGAATGGCGTCTGTGTGTGTGTGTTCTAGAGCCAAAACTGTCGGACGAAAAATTATGAAACATCAAACTTAAGACTTGCATATGCCCTAGATGTGCACCTCTTATTTTTGAAAAGAATATTCAAACCGGAAGTGTATGTTTACTCTATGCATGTTTTGTTCTATCTCCAATATCACTAGAACGGCTACACTTACGGCAAATATGTTCATAATGAAAAAGATTAATATTTCGCACAACTTTTGTTTGAAACATTTCTTCATAATTTGTACCAGTTATGAGAAAACTGCTACGTTGCCATAGTGATACCTACATTTGTGACAAATTTAGTATTTTTAAATCGGATCAACCATGAGTTACATCATTTGTTTCTTGTTTATTGAAAACAAACAAGCATTACATTGACAGTTAACTGTATGAATTAATATTTAAAATATTGATTTCTTATTAGAATACATTGTATCAGGTAAATTATTATAGAATCAATTTATATTATATATTTGCTAACATAATTAAATAACAATTTCAGAGTTTTACTGTGGAGTTTGACAGTTTAAGAGTGAATACGATAAGTACTTCAAATACAGATCCATTATAAATTGGTATAATTATCCAGTTATTATTAAGTTATAGTAATTTCATTTGAATTTTCATTTTATATTGGTCAGCAAAAGACTTTGTTATCACTTAATAATAATAATTATTATCTGCGCCCGTTTCCCCGTATTCCTGTAGAGTATTGGTTAGTTTGGCCGTTTGTTTGAGATTATAAAAAAATAAATAAATATATATATAAATATATATATATATATATATATATATATATATATATATATTTATATATATATATATATATGTAGACAGTTTGTTTGGGATATATATGTATATTAATATCTATCTATTGAAAACTACGTAAAAGAAAGTTGAGTGCAGGCCACTCCAGATATTTTATGGATAATTTTCAATGAGTGAGATAGCTATGGCGGAAATCTATGCTCATATAATGTACATCTACGATCAAGTACGAAGAAGCTACTTAGAAGCTAAATCGAAGTGATGTACGTACTATGTTAGAGTTCGTATTGTCTCGAGGGATGGACAAGTTTGTAAATCGAGAAAATTACATAACATGTATCGAAAATTCAAATGATTTTAAACAAGATACTTTAGGTCCAGAGTCACGTTCAATCGATGCTGGTCGCATAATGTTAAAGATTCCACACTATAATTTTCTTTCGTCATGCTGCTCTCTCACTTTATGCTAAGTTAAAGACAGGTAGTGTTCAGTGAACAGCCAGCTGAGTTGACCGAGCCACTAACCAAAAAGCACATTTCAAGGCCGTAGTTTACACACTGAATCACAATTAAAATACTTTACATGCATGGCAGACTTCTTAATTTTTCTCCAACAAATAGCTGGCGTTAATTATAACGAATATTTCAAATAGTTACCAATCTAAATTAAATTATAATGTGTTACTAGATTTAAACATAAATTTAATGTAACTATTTATATTTAAAATGGAATTAAATTCGCTTATTTGATAGATTAATTGCCTTATTTAAAATAATTTTATAGGTATCTTTCGATCTTTGCTACTTACGAATTTTATTTCTTTTCTTCAAATAAATAACAAGGCTTTTGTTTATGTTCAATTAGTTAAAAATAGCTTTAAGGAAATTTATTAAACCGACCCTAAAACTTGTTACTGACAATCTAAATATAACAAGAAATGATGTGGATTTCAAATATTTTAACTGCGAACTCCCACGTAACTAAACTTTAACGAAATAAAAATGAATACAGGCTCCAATGCCTCCTGCTTGTCTTTAGGCTGCCATGTACTTAAATTTGGATTTCATAGGCATTTAATAAACAGCTAGGGTTCCATCTATGAATACTTAATTACTTTAGCATCAAAATACCTTTTTTATTTGTAGATAATTTTGATATATCCAAAAATTACTAATAAAAGGAATCTGATTCAGTACGCCCTATAACTTCGAATGTATAAGAGCTATAGAATTTTTCAATACGTAGCGATCAAAATGGGCAGTCATATTATATGTATACCAAATTTGGTGTAAATTGGTCTAGTACCTTTAGAGGAGATTCATGCACAAAGTTGGTCTTACGAGCGAGAGACCGATTTACATCCAAGTATATGAGTTATAGACATTTTTGGAATCAAGTAAGGCACAAAACGATTATCAACGCAAAGAAACATTTGATTCTGAGAATTTTGCTTTTTCATAAATTTGCTCACACAATTTACTACAACGTTTATTTAAAAATTTAAAGCTACTTAATCTAAATCTAAATAAACTTACTTATATGTTTCGATAATAATGTTAACATTATTATACAGAAGTTATTATTGTATTGTAATAACAAGATAATATAACAAATCAGCTTCAAATAATTATCGTTAATCCACCGTTTGAATAGTTTAATTTAATTAATTTCTTTAGAGTTATTTCCAAGTATCAATTGGTAGCTATATCATAAACTACTAATAGGTACTTGTACAAAATCTCATTAAAATAAAATTTACGACGAAGAAAAAAGTGAAGTAACTGTTCACACTATTATTAATGAAACTATAATAAAACAGTTAATGCCTCACAAAAATCTGATTCCCACAGTTTTACTAATTGGTTTTTTAATACTGAATATCACAAACCTGTAATTGACAAGAAAAGGCATTTCTTAAAACTGATAAGTATATAAATGATTGTATCTGGCTTAAAATGTAAAGTATCTGATGAGTATTCATGCAAATAACGTAAACGTAACATGTTTATATCTTGTTTAATTTGCCCATTTGGTAATAAATTAAGAGTTTTTTCTTTTCTTTTCAATTTTGGACTGATCCAGATAGTTCTTCAGTGAGTTTTTTCTTACATATAGAATATGAGATGTATGTTTTTAGAGTGAGACATACACGGAAATTGGACACGATTTGAATTAAAAATATTTTGAATCCGCTGACGTTTCGGTTTATATTACCATCCTCACTTTTGACATTTTCACACCCTTAATTCCTACTACTTGAGCACATATTTCGTATATTATAGAATATATATAATTCAAATTAGTTGTAATTTTACAAAAAAAGAAAAAAGGCGTTCTACACTTATAATCTCACATATAGACAAACAAACAAATACTTCTGAGTGTTTATATATATATATATATATATATATATATATATATATATATATATTTATATATATATATATATATATATATATATATATATATATATATATATATATATATATATATATATATATATATATATATATAGGAAAGATGATATCCATGAATAACATACATTTTTTAATTTCAAATTTTGTCGGGAAAACAAAAGACTCTATGATAAATGACATTTCAGAATATTTCTGTAGAGTATTGTTTAGTTTGACAGCAGGTTTTGGAAATATATATATATATATATATATATATATATATATATATATATATATATATATATATATATATCTAGTGAAAACTGCGTAAAAGAAAGTTGAGTGCAGACCACTCCAGACATTTTTCTATAAGATGATCAGAGACACACACACACACACACAAATAGGCTGACACAGACACGTCATCTCGAAAATAGTCAATATCAATTCAGTAAAAGTCAAAGTATGTATTTCCGTTAAATTACGATTTCAAAATTTATACTTACTTAAACGTAGTCAATTATAATAATAATCATGAATATTTTCGAAATCGAAATTTTAACGGAAATACACGATTTGAGCATCCATATTTGCTCTAATACCAAAACTGTTGAAGAAAAAATTATTAAATAATAATTTATAGACTTGACATGACTCTAAACGGGTTTACGCTTGCTTCTTTTTGTATACCTCTAAAACAAGAACAGTCAGAAAAAAAGTCATTCGCATAAAAGGTGTAGAAATTGAAATTTCTATCAATTTTTGTTTAAAAATAAACCATTTCCTTTAGGTGCTCGGCTTGTTTATATCTCGTTCTCTGTCTAGGAACGGTTAATATCTATTGATTTCAGACTTATTACGATTTATATTAATAATCTTGTAAAGATTCACACACAGATACATTATTCCGAAAATAGTAAAATTCGAGTCAGGGATGCTCAAAACGTGTATTTCCTATAATACTTGGAGTTTGAAAATTATCATGATTACAATATTTCCCACTTCACCCAAGAAAGTAAATTAGATAACTATAACCTCAGTGGGGTTCACGTGAAAGTGCTTGTCTGGTATGTTTACAGTTAATGGTACAAACAATTTTAGCTCGTCGTACAGAATGTACAAAAGAGTGATCGGTCGTGTCTGTAACATTCTCGGATTAAAAAGAAATATCCTTAACAAATAGTTTTTGTCTCATCGCCCTGAATCTAAAAATATATATAACTCGATCGATCGCTCGGTCGGTCGGTCCTAAGATGTGAGTTTGTGACCGCAACTCCTCTGAAGGTACCGGGCCGATTTTAACAAAATTTAGTTTACATATACTTTGGGTGCTCAAACGGTTCCCATTGTCGTTAGAAAAAAATTGAAAATATCAAAAATTCTAACATATTTTATGTCAAGCAAATATCTTCAAATTGAGAGCCTAAGCCATTAAAATATTATGAATAAGAAATTTTTTTTTTTTAATGATAAATATTAGTAATTTTCTTACTATTATGTCAAAAATTTAATTAAACCTATCTACACATTATTTGGCATCCCATTTGAATCCGTCGCAGTTTATATTCAATCGCTCTATACTTCCGTAGTTGTAGGGTCCCAAAATGCTGCTCTTAGAAAAACAATTAAAACGCTAATAACTCTACTAATAATTCTAAGATATTTTATGTCTACAAGACTTTCTCATATTGTTAACCCAAAGGCCATAAAAAATATTAAATGATTATTATGATTTTGATTTTTAAAATAGGCACAATTTTTTTTATCAAAATGATCTTCAAAATATTATAAGACTTTTTATATTATAATTAAAAACTGCTGCTCGCATCGCATATCTTACCTATAAGGCGAGCTGAACGCATCGGTGCGTTGTACGTACTGAATCTTGTTTAAAGAACCTTTTTAAACAAATGTTGTGCGAAATATTAATATCTTTCATTATTAACTTTACTACTTTTGTTATACATGCACCCGAACTAGTGATATAGGAGGAAGTACAAAAAAATCATAGAGTAAACACGCACTTCCGGTTCAAATATTCTTTTCAATAATAAGAGGTGCACTTCTAGACCATTCTTTACGATTCTTAAGTTTGAAGTTTCACAATTTTAGGTTCGACAGTCTTGACTTTAGAGTGTTTATCGACAGACAGACAAACAGATATATAGAGGTCATGCCGAAAATAGTATATTCGATTCAAGGAAAGTCAAAACGTGTATATCTGTTGAAATCTCGATTTCAACATTTTTCATGATTACAATACTTATATTATACTTATTACATCGTAAAAGAAATTATTATTTATTATAATTCTCTTATTGTTTTTGGGCTTACAATTTGAACAAAATTTCTTAATATAAAATATCTTAGAATTCTACAATATGTATAGTTGTTTTTACTTTCTTTTACAGAGTAATAAGTATTGTAATCATGAAAAATTTCGAACTCGAGATTTCAACGGATATACATGTTTTGACCTGCCCTGAATCGAATGTGACTATTTTCGGAATGACGTCTGTGTGTGTGTGTGTCTGTATGTGTGTGTGTGTGTGCCTGTATGTGTGTGTGTGTGTGTCTGTATGTGTGTGTGTGTGTGTCTGTGAACGCTCTAGGACGAGATAAAAATCCGTTGTGGTTTGGCATTTCACTTGCAACAATTAATATATTTCCACAAGAATATAATATTTAAATACCAAATAAGGATGTGGTTAATAAATACATTAATACGTTATTTAAACACCACAACTATACTAAATAAATAGTTTTGTATATTACACAATAAAAGCGAATTTACTGTTACTCGGATCCAACGTGTCAAAATGCATCTTATATTTTATGTTTTGCTCATAAATTTCATTCCTTGAACGCATCGATTTTGACATATTGAATTAGTTTAATAAAGATATTGTCAATCAGTTTAGGACGTCCGACTGTGCACCTAACAAGGCCACCTGTTGTTAAGCATTTACATGTGACCACCAGCGGTCGTAAAACAGTTTTCTTATGTTTTGTTTTATCTTGTTATAGAATGTTTCTCGGTGCGAGATTCAACGTGTCCACGGATATGTCCACCTCTGGGACTGGGCGAGCCGGTTTGCGGCACGGATGCTGTCATTTATCCGAATATTTGTGAATTACGAAAGAAGACGTGCGGAAAAGGTAACACATTATTTTATTTTATTACTATTTCCTATTTTATTTGTAACATCATTTAGTTAATATTCGTTGAATCTAATTTTTTTTTTAATTATTAATTTAGACTAGGTAAACTTGTGGGCACCATGTGCCCATATTGTATGCAGAATACAGTTTAAATCTCACCGATTCATCTGTCTAATTGAATAATTTGACGGCTGGCGAATTATCTTGCAATCTTTTTGTAAATCATGGTTACAATATATAAATAAGACATTTCCATTACACGGTTTTTCCTAGTGAGCAGAATTTACACAGCTACACTATTTATATAAATAATGGATACTAAACCTAACAAACATTCATATTAGTATGATACCTATTAGTTCTATGTTTAATTACATTACTATAAACAAAATTTATAATAATCTAGTGAAGGAAGTTGCATATACATTAAAATAAATGTTACGTTCTTAAGTTTATTCTTGTAATTTATCATTATATTCCTAGTAAATTTGTATGAAATACTTGCAACTTGGATATCAGATGAAATTCTTACGGAAACAGTGCCGTATTTTCAAAGATGTAAAACTCGTGTAGAATTACCCGTATTTGTCGGATTTACAAAATCCTATTAGAATTTTTAGCTCGCCGTACGTAGTACCGAAGAAGCTAAAGCATTCGGTCGTGTGTCTGTAGCATTCTCTGATCAAAAAATTTCATTAAGAAAAAGTGTTTGTCTCGTCGCCCTGATTCCGAAAATGTATATAACTTATATACTTGGATGTTAGTCGTCGCTCGCTCGCTCGGTATCTCGTAAGACCAAATTTGTGCCCTCTACTCCTCTGAAGGTACCGGAGAGATTCACTCCAAATTTGGTACACATATTATTTGGCATCCTATTTGAATCCGCTCGCAGTTTAAATCCAATCGCCCGTATACTTCCCGAGTTATAGGGCCCCAAAATTTGGAACCCCCCTTAATACTGCCCTTATAAAAATAATTGAAACACTTAAAAATTCTACTAAAAATTCTAAGATATTTTTTGTCTACAAGATTTTATCATTTTGTTAACCCAAAGCCCGAAAAAAAAATCAAATATTATAATTATGAATTTTAAAATATGCACTAAATTATTTGTTTATCAATATAATCTAAATTTGGTACACATATTATTTGGCAACCCAATTGAATCCGCTCGCAGTACAAATCCTATAACTCGGGGCCGTATACTTCCCGAGTTATAGGGCCCCAAAATTTGGAACCCCCCTTAATACTGCCCTTATAAAAATAATTGAAACACTTAAAAATTCTACTAAAAATTCTAAGATATTTTTTGTCTACAAGATTTTATCATTTTGTTAACCCAAAGCCCGAAAAAAAAATCAAATATTATAATTTTGAATTGTAAAGTATGAACTAAAATTTTTTTTTTATCAATATAATCTAAAATTAAATGTAAGACTTTTTACACCTATAACATATTTTCAAATTGTTAACAAAAAGGCCATAATAATTAAAAACCACTGCTCGCAACGCATATTTTACCTAAGGGCGAGCTCTACGCGTTGGTGCGTTTTACGCGTACCAAATCTTGTTTCATTACATTTTGCAATAAATAAAGGACAATGAATTTATGAATGGGGCTTAAGTGTAGATTCTTTTATGAAAAATATTTTATTATTCATCTACGCTGTACTGTGGAATTTCTCCGAGTTTAGATATTAAACTATTGCTTTCTGTTAAACTGTTCTTATTTGAAATTTATATTTAAGAGGAATCCCTACCGAGCTCACTTTTCGCTATCAGCATTATTCAGTAGCACAAATATAACAATATATAAAATACATAAAAACCAGATATTAAAATGCTTGCGTTTCAACTGTAACGCAGTGTTTACAAATGTTACCGCTGGCAGTAGCTAAATTAGAATACAGTTACCATGAAAATGCTCCTACAGTTTTTCAAAATATGACTATAAAATGTATTTTTAAAAAATATTTCTGTTAATAATTGCAAGTTAAAAGTTCAATCTAGGCATGTACAGACGTAAATTGCGAATATCGTTCTTCAACTCATAATAAACCTCTTATGAAAATCTTCAATTTTTGGAAAATGTTTCATTTATTTTTATATCTAAAATATATAAATTTTGTAAAATTTCGTCTGTACAGTCGTGCATTAGATCATACTTAAGCGACATATATTTTTTTGGATCGATTATATTTTAATTTAGGGTCAGAAAACGCCAAGAGCGGAACGATGATTTTTGTTTTCATGCTACTGGGTAGGGATTCCTCTTAAGTATATTTCGATTTTTACGAAACATAGTTTTGCATGATGTTCTGATGGTAAAGCTTGAACGACGACCCCTCTGCGAAACTGCCAGTATCATAAAGACTATCCTGAATTAGTTGACTAATTAAGGATATGCATAATAGCTTCAAGATTATATATCCAGGATATGCATTCACTTATCATTAAAAGATTCAATCACATTTCAGCACGTTTTAATATAATCTAGTAGAACGTATTATAATTATTAGGTATTGTTACAAAGTTGCATTAGCTGTGTATTTGCATTTGATAAAGAAAGGATATTACATGTTCCCAAATGACTTCCGATGTTCTTATGTACTAATCCTTATTTTATAACTTTGAAATTGATATTTTAAAAAGGCCACTATAAAAGAAGTGTAATTATACATGCATATTTGTACAAATATACCAATTAAATATCATTAATATAATAACCCAGAAATTTTTGTATGTGAGTGAGTGTGTATGTGTAGAACGCTTTTTTGGAAAAATGCATATTGGCATAGACGGGGATCGAACTCACGACCTCCAGGGTGTAAGAGGCGAGTGTCTTAGCCACCATGCCATGGCGACAGATAAGAATTTTGTATATAATATCAAATAGTTTATATAGTGTCTTATTTTATAACACATAAATATAAATTTAACTCAAACGTGTTGAATATGAATTTATCATTAATTAGGGTGCTTTTACTTTTGATCAATTGTTTGCTTTTCGAAATAAATGTAAATATGTGAATGAAAGAAATACATAAGTTTAGTATCGAAACTACAGTTTCAGTTATCAATTCATTTATAAAGAATCTTAAAACAGACTTTGAATAGAAACAATTCTCGGTTTACGATGGAGTTCCATTTCAACACGTTGTTCGTTATAAACTTTATTGGATACGTATATTTCGCATAGCGGATTAAAACCATGACCAAATTTTACTAGCAAGTTAAATTTAATTTACCAAAAACAGTTAAATTTCATTTTATACATAATTTATTACTGATAATAATTGTAACACAAGTTTATTTATTTGAATTTTACAATTATGTTGACTATACATTTAGTATTTCGTTTTATATGTGACTCTATCTATTGTAGATTTTAAGAAATATTTAATGATTGTGATTTCCGACAGTCGAAATTTGCCTATATTTTCTTACAAAATACCACATTCAAAATATTTAATAACAAACTTCTTCGCTAGGCATCCACCTATCGCAAGATGCTAGTTTATGCAACCGTGCCCAAGGCTCAAAATGTGAACACCGGTGTACGAATGACAAAGACCCCGTTTGCGGTACAGATGGCCGAACTTACCTGAACCGATGTATGCTGCAAGTGGAAATCTGTCGGGTGGGCATTGCCATGTCCCATTTAGGTTCATGCAACAACATCTCAGCCCATCGGGAAAACTGTCCGGTGTCGTGTGAACAAGCCCCTTTGGATGGACCAGTGTGTGGCTCCGATGGGAATGTCTACAAGAACACTTGTCAAATGAAACTTTTAACTTGCGGGTATTTTGAGTAGTTATGTAGTGTGCTTGCGGTGATGTTATTTAGGTTTATGTGGTTTTAGGCAGGGCGTTGTACGAACCAATAAAAAATATTGCCAAACGACCAGACATTGCAGGGAGTCGTGCTGGAGGAATGCGAAACCTACTTGCGGTTCCGATGGAAAGGTTTATGCAAATGCTTGTAGGATGAAGAGTAAAAACTGTGGGTAGGGCTGAAATACAATCATCTAAATCAATATTTTCAAACTTCAATAAGTCGAACTCCGCGAAAGTGCTGCAAATATATTTCGAGATTTATAAAATTCGTGTTATAGATCTTAATTATATGATATACAGAATACACAAAAATCACCCGCAAAAATTCGACTTATGGTAGTACATAATTATAAATAGATTTAATTCACATTTTCTTTTATGCGTGTTTACAAATTTATTATTTTAGAAATAAACAATTTAACCGAATTGTATGAATAATCGTCATACATACATATGACAAGCATAAGTATAAACACCAATGCCTTAATTTTGTCGTATTATCAATTACATTACTTCCTATTAGACTTCATCGAAGATGGTAAAAAAATACAAATTATACGACGAGCTAATGGCATTGTTGCCTGTACATATGCTTTTTATTATTCTTTGAGTATGTAACCTTAATGATTATTCCAATTTTCCTTAAAATGATAGACTAACATTTTATTCCGTATTTCAGAAAGCACGTGTTTGAAGTGCCAATGACATTTTGTCTAGCTCAAACGCAAGAGCGACACGCAAACACGCCAGCATGTCCGGCAAGTTGTGAAGGTGAAAAAGAACGGGCCACATGTGGTTCGGACGGTTTTATCTACCAGTCAGAGTGCGAATTGAAACTCTTGAACTGCGGGTCAGTATCGAACACATCCAATGTCAACCTGATAGTTTCATTATTTGAAAAACATTTTAGTTCACAAAATAGGCGACGAGTGACCAAAGTTGATTTCGACAAGTGTCGCACGAAAACAACAAAGTGCAGCAAAACAAAATGCGGTGACGACTTTGATCCCGTGTGCGGCACCGACGCCAAAACATACCAGAACCAATGCGTTCTTAGTTTAGCGACTTGCATGAAGGGAATACAATTGGCTCATTTGGGTAACTGTACTCTACTGCAACAGCGGTCGTCGTGCCCCGTGGACTGTGTAGACGAGGAGAATCCCGTTTGTGGATCTGATGGAAATGTTTACAAGTAAGATATCCTTTATACTCGTATGTATTCGTTAAGATTTATCCCCAATATGCAGTTCTTTTTTAAATCTTAATCCAAAACAAGCATAGGTTCATGCACCTATGGCTTCAGCTTGCCGAATTAATGCAAACACAACAGAACAGAGTATTTTCGCTGCCCAGGTTGAAATACGAATCCTCATCTCACTCCGCGCATATATAATATTTCTAATTTAATATATATATATATTATTTTTTATTATTTTGATTCGATTATCGGACAAATTCTTACAATATTTTATAGATTTTTTTGATATATTCAAAAATAATAATTGTTTTGCCTATTTTAAAGTTCATAATTAGTATTCCTTTTATTTTCTGTTACGTTTGGGTTCAATAAATGAAGACATAAAATTACATAATATTTTTGTTTTTTTTTTTTTTAATATTTTAATAATTTTCTAAAAAAAAAGAGTATATTGGCGCTTGGGTATAAACTACAAACGAATTTCAATGAGATACCATAGAATATGTGTAGGAATTTGGATTCAGGGTGACGAGACAAGAACTTTTTGTTAAGGTAATTTTTTGATTCGAGATTGTTACAGATGTAGAACCGAATACTTTAAGTCCTCTGTACTTCGTGCGGCGAGCTAATAATATGTGCGTCATTGTATAGAACACACATTTATTAGCAGAACATATTTGTCAATTAAGATTTACTGGTCCGAAAAAAGGATTTCGTATTTTTCGAATCCATCACAAACAAAAACCTATTGGTAGAATACCTACATAAATAGCGCTGATGCGAGCACGTCGAATACTAGGTGTAGGCCTATATAGATAATCGAAATGCGAATTTCTGAAACAAGCTCTTGCTTATTTTTTTTAATATTCTGGCATAAATAGTGTTACATTTTTATGTGACTAAATTTGCGGTTAAAAGTAAGAGTTATTCTTCCGGGCCATATACAAGTCTTATGTTTAGAGCTTCATAACTTTATAATCAACAGTTTTTCTTGTAGAGTGATCACAGATCACCGACATACGCAAATCATTTCGAAAATTCAGGAATGCTTAAAGCATATATTGTCGTTAAAATCTAGAAATATTCGTGATTATAATCATTCCTTTTATATTCACATTCGTATAAGAAAATAAAAATACACAGATATTGCATCTGGTAGTACTTTAGGCATTTTTAAGACACTTAAAGTTTACGCCATGTAATTTACATTATTCATAATATAGAAAATAATATATTGCAATGCTAATTCATGAATAATGAAGAAGGAACTGAAGGAGTTACATCCTTGGATTGATACCGGAACGATTCGCACCAAATTTGGTACACATATTATTTGGCATCCCATTTGAATCCGCCCGCAGTTTATATCCAATCGCCTTTATACTTCCCGAGTTATAGGGCCCCAAAATTTGAAGCCCCTCTTAATACTGCCCTTATAAAAATAATTAAAACACTCAAACATTCTACTAGAAATTCTAAGATATTTTATATCTGCAAAATTTTTTCATATTGTTAACCCAAAGCCCGAAAAAAAAAATTAAATATTATAATTTTGAATTTTAAAATATGCACTAAAATTTTCTTTTAATCAATATATAAAAAATATATATATAAATATAAAAAATTGTAAGACTTTTTATATCTATAACATTTTTTCAAATTGTTAACCAAAAGGCCACAATAAATATAAACCACTGCTCGCAACGCATATCTTACCTAAAAGCGAGCTCTACGCGTTGGGGCGTTTTACGCGTACCAAATCATGTTAAATAATAATAATGTATTTAATTAAATCTTACAAATATACTAAAAAGTCGAAAAATTTACACATGTACCCTAATTTCTACACAAAAAAAGAAGCAGGGAATGCTATATTTAATGTGTCAAATCACAAATACACAACGAAAACTAAATTTAATAGCACAAGGCAAAAGAACTTCCGCGACCGGTATAAACAACCTATGTCCATAAAACATATTCTGGCATATTGCAACTGATAAGTAAGTGACATGTTATAACAATTGTGCTCATTTTATAGACTAATTGTATCTGAAAATATTTCAAACAATTTTAACTTAGGTAGAACGCGCCATAATATAACCCTGGTCCTTGGAAGTAAAAATTTAAAGTGTGTCTAATAATATTGCCAAGATCTGTACTTCTTATAAAGCGAGCTGAAGGCATAGGTGTCTAGACCTATGCTTGTTGTTTTCAATTCATTCTCCCATTGCTATGAAGCAATATCAATATGTGTGGTAACTACGGAACTCGGCTTTCATCATAAGTGATTTTTTTAGTACATGGTACAATAACCTTTGAAACCAAACATGCTAGATATATTGATATCTTTACCTTTTGTAAGAGCCCCTTTTCCTCGAATCTCGTGTCGTTTTCGAGATGCTTAAAAATTGTCACGAGTAAACAAGCACTGGTTGAAATATCCTTTTCAAAAATAGGAGGTTTTCTTTCTCGGGATATACAAATCTTAATTTCAAAACATCATAGTTTTAAGGATTGTTCACAGCAAAACAATTAGTAATTAAGCTTATAAAATTACAAATAACAATCTAGTTTGTATTAAGACAAGCAATGCTAACATTCCAAGCAACAAAATTAACACAATTTATAATAAATTTTGTTCCTGTATGTCATATAACAAACTGGAATTATTACTTATAATTTCTAAGCTTAATTACTGATTGTTACACTGTGAACAATCCTTTATGTTCAACAGTATAGGCTGTAGAGCGACACACAAACACACAGCCGTGTGACAAAATGGATTCTAGGACCCTCAAATGGATATTCCCATTAAAATATCGAGGAATATTTTTTTAGTGATCACAATACATTCTATTATATATTACGTATAAGAAAGTATATAGATGTTTGTATGTTTAAAATGAATCTAAAGCGTGCACTTGTAAGCAAAAAATGTAAAAAAAGTGCGTGAGAAACTGGTCAGCCTTGCACAAAATACAAGCACGAACACTCTCTTCGAACCAATTAAGATATTATTTCTTTAGTCAAGGCCTTGAAGTACCACATACGATACTGACAGAATAGCAGCAAAAAATGTGAAAAATTTACATACATCACATAATTTCTTGCTGCATGTCGCGTGTGCTGTTGACTTCTTGTAAATAATAATAATAATAATAATAATGTCGTGTTTCTGTAGGTCACTATGTCAACTACAGAAAGATACATGCGGACAACTGGTTGTTGCTGTTCCCGCTCACCATTGTCGAACCACTGCCCTCTGCAATGAAGTATGCGGCGAAGAACGTCAATTCGTTTGTGGGTCCGACAACAAATTTTACCGGAACGAATGTGAAATGAAAAGAGATAATTGCGGGTAAGTTTTGACGATTTTTATATGCTGCTTGATAAATAATTATGTACACTACAAAAAACCCGATAAGTGAACCAGATATGCAAACCAACCCCTTCCTGATAAAAAACTGGAGAGCCCATCATTCGACTTTCATATACTATCACTATTTATATTTATAACAAGCACAGTTGCAGGCACCAATGTCTCTAGCTCGCCATATTATCTATTCAGTGGATATTTTAATTAGTTTATTTATCTAATAATTATTTAAAACACATTTTTTGTTCTATCTTCAATATCACTAGAACAACTGCACATATGGTAAAAATAGTATTGTATATAATGAAAGATATGAATATTGCACACAATTTTCTTTGTTAAGTTTATTTAAAAAAAAAATACTAATTACCAGCAAACTGCTAGTGAAATTCTTAAATTTCTTATTTATGTTGCCATAGATACACATCTATGAATATTATATTTAAAATGTCGTATGAACTATGCAACATTTTGACAGGGAAACAAAATAGAATAAAATAAATTGATAATTGTCATTTGCCACCGGTAAATACAAATAGATCGACAGAACGTGTTTCGAGCGTAATGATTTTGCATCTAGTGAAAAATACGTATAAGAAACCTGAGTGCAGGCCCCTCCGCATATTTTTATGGTCTTTGAGTTCACAATCTGAAATAACGTTATAAATATAAAAAGTCTTATAATGCTTTTGAACAATTTTTTGGTATAATAGAAAATGATAAGCGGTCTGCACTCGACTTTCTTGTACGTAGTATTCACTAGTAAAATATTTATCCCAAGCATACTGTCAAACCAACAAATACTCCACTGTAGTACTCCGAAAATGTACCATTTATCTTGTTATTTTATAAAGTTCTCAAATACTGTTTCTTTCATTATAAAATATAGAGTGTTTCTTTAATATTTACCTTATGAATATATTACAACATAATATTTAATATGTACTGTATTCAATATTAATTTTCAATAAACTATACACTACAAACAAGTTTCTCAGTCGATCTATTTGTGATAAAATGTTGCCAGGCATAATTCATATGATTTATTACTTATAATTTCATACATGTGTATCTATGGCAACATAAATAAAAAATTTAAGATTTTCCGTAGCAGTTTATTTGGTACATTTTTTGACGAAACTATTCAAACAAAAGTTGTGCATAATTATTTTTTCCATAAGTGCAGCCGTTCTAGTGACATTGGAGAAAGTAAGCAGAAATGTAAGGAGTAAACATGCATTTCCGGTTTGAAGTCCTTTTCAAAAATAAAAGGTGCACATCTAGACCATATACAAGTCAGAACTTTCGTTTACGTTTTAGTAGTAGTTTGTTTAGATTCGATAGAAATATATAAATTTTGAAATTTGACGAAATATCTCGAGCATTGATGTACAGAATCTGTTTTCGTTCCATTATTCCAATTTAGCATCAAGAAATTTCAATTTTATTAATGCTTATCATTTCTAAGTAATAAGTATATACTCGTAGATCAATACCGAGAATCAATAAAAATTCCAAATTGCTTAGACTATTTTTTATCGACTTGCGAATCATTCTTTTGTAGCAATGAATTATCCATAAATATGTATAGAAATACTGGATATAATTTTTTATAGATTTATGTTACAGCTTAATTTGCTCAGAATTACATCATTAATGTTAAATGAAACATATTTTTATATTACTTACATGGAATTTGTGCAATATACAATATCTACAATTTACAAACTATATGTCAAATACTTGGATGTATGTATCTCGCTCGCTCGATCGGACGTAAGATCTGACTTTGTGACCGCAATACCGGTTGTTTTTCAGGGGAACTAAAAGCGTAATTAAAAATATCAATACAAACCACTGTGGGTGCTCCTATAGACTCAGACTCCCTGCAGATTTTTATTTTTTTATCATGTTGATATTAATCAAACATATTTAATTTTTAAACCAATTTCTTTTATTTAAAGAAAACATATCTATGTGGTGCCCATGAAGCGATGTTTGGCGGGATTCGTATTCAAAGGTTGCCAGAAGATTTGCCCTACTTACTACGACCCAGTTTGCGGTAGTGATGCCAAGACCTACAGTAACGGTTGCTTCTTGGAGATGGAGAACTGCAGATCAAGATCCGTCGTCAGTTTGAAGAGTTATGGAACGTGTGCTGAACCAATCAAGGCACCACCAAAAAATTATTTGTACTGATTAGTTATGTAACATAAATCTATATTGGTCATTCTGGAATACATATATAGATCAAGTATTTGGCTTGGAGGTACACGGAAAAATCAAGTATTATTCATTTCAATATACTATTTTATTTGCTTTAAAAAAAAACGTACATATTCACAGCTATATACATGCGAATGCGCATTGAACTTGTTGTGACTAAATGAATACAATTGGCTAAATATTGACTTGTACTGATAAATATATATGTTTCAATATTTAATTGATGATCTTATGCTACAATATAATACAATTTATTTATTATACTACTTAGATGTTACATCGACATAAATGTCTAAGCCAATATGGTGGCCATTTTGTGACAAATCCGGAATGATTAATAATTTCACTTGTTTTTCTCTTCAAAATCAATTGCTTAAAAATAAGAATACATTTCTTGCCTTTTCATGAAACTTCATATTATTTTTTTGAATTTCATGTTGTTTTTCTTTGTGTAAAAGTTGTATAGGATTTTGTTTAGCAATTAAGGATTTATATATTATTGTGCCAACTGCCAAGAAAATTTAATATTTATTCAAATATAGATGTTAGATTTTTTTTTGTAATAATATTAATACTAAATATTTTAGTTACATTATTTATTTATATTCATAATCATCATCGTAGAGTTTGTGTCATATCTATAAGTAAAATGTTTAAATGAGATTCCACTGACTACTTTTACATCGAGACGATTTTGATCGCATGGTACGAGAATACATCTGATACACAGGAATTAGTCATTCAATAGTTTAATATATTGATCTCAATCCTTACGACATTTTAATATTATGATCTATACGCCCAGCAAACCAACATGTATATATTACATATCTGATACATTACATTTAAAGAACACAGCTCAGATGTATACTAGATATGTATCAGATACATATCTTTGTGTTGCGTGTTTGCTTGGCGCGTAATATTAATTATTTCAAAATAATATTAACGAATATTTTTCTTTCAACTATTTTTATCCGTTCGAAATCACCTAGATGAAAAGGTAGTCAATAATGTTTTATTTCAATCCTGTCCTGTCCTAGCACTTAACGAAACCAAGTGCGTCCAATGATGTTAGCAAACCGGAAGTGATGTCATTCATTTCCAATTCATTGGTTCGCTGCGCTAATCGCTATCAGTTAAATATTTGGCGGTAATTATAATTCTATGATTATTATCAATTTAGTTATTGTAGACAATTGTTGCTGTTTGTCAATTGATAAATTTAAAATAATCAAAAATGAAAAAGTCTTTATAGATGAGGATGGCAGTTTGGCTCGTAACGGGCATTACAATAAATGAAAATCATTTTTAACATTATTTAAATTGTGAGGTAATTTTATCTGATATGTTTTTCGGTTAACACGACCTTCATATCTTTGTTGACAATTACCTTTACCACAAATTCTAATATACATTTAAACCGGTGATAGCTGTTATTTTTTTTAAAATGGTCAAAAATCGACGTTCAATAAGGTATTGTACTTCGCTGCTGCTAGCCAAAATCTACTAACTGAATTTGCTAGCATGCTAACGTCATTGAATGCACCTAATTGAATATATTCAAAAATAATCTTAGACTTCTAGTGGGGAATTGCCGAACTTTATGTTTAATCATCAGTCTATTTTACGCGTTCGTATCACATACTCAAAAAAATATATTTAATTATATTCGAACTACGAATATCCACATGCGCTTTCGGAATGGACATGTTTCTCTATTCAATTAAATAACTGCGATTAATCTTGTAACGGCGCTGCATTAGTGAAATAGCTGCGCACCGATGATTGCAGAACTGTGTGGATATAAAAAGGAGTTGCCTGCACTCGACTTTCCTTTACGTACTGTTATTTAGAAATATATATATATATATATATATATATATATATATATATATATATATATATATATATATATATAAATGTACAATTTGGCTTATTATTACAATATATCTTTATCAATATATTCAAATTAATTTTTTAATACGTACTGTTTTTTGATATATATTTCAAAATTTATCTGCAATAACAAACTCGTTCCAAGTCAACTTTTTGTGTTAACCGGTGTAAAATGACAAATATTAAATATAAATGTTTTTCCATTTTGTTTGTGTCAATATATTTTTTGCCATAGCTCATACGATATGTTAAACATATATGCGTCTCTATAGCAACATAAATAAGATGTTTAAGAATTTCCGTTACAGTTTTCTCATAACAATATTTTAAAGAAGCTTTTTAAACAAAAGTTGTGCGATATATTAATATCTTTCATTATGAACATAACTATTTTTGTCATAAGTGCAGCCGTTCTCTTGATATTGGAAATAGAACAAGAAATGCATAGAGTAAACATGCACTTCTGGTTTGAATATTCTTTTCAAAAAAAGAGGGGCACATCTAGACCATATACCAGCCTAATGTTTGAAGTTTCACAATTTTAGGTTGGACAGCTTTGGCTCTAGAGCGTTCACAGACACACACAGACACACACACACAGACAGGCGTCATTCCGAAAATAGTCACATTTGATTCAGGGAAGGTCAAAACATGTATATTCGCTCAAATCTCGAGTTCGAAAATTTTCATGATTACAATACTTACTTATTACTTCGTAAAAGAAAGTCAAGACGTAGTTGTGTACATTACAATAATTTCTTTTTCCATGTTAACTTAAACTTAAAATGAACTGTCAATCTACTATTTTCGAGTAAATAAAATTGCTAGCAATGATGCAGTATCTATTGAGTTGGTTGCATATCTGCGAAGCCGTACGTAGTACCGAAGAAGCTAAAGCATTCGGTCGTCTGTCTGTAGCATTCTCGGATCAAAAAATTTCATTAAGAAAAAGTGTTTGTCTCGTCGCCCTGATTCCGAAAATGTATATAACTTATATACTTGGATGTTAGTCGTCGCTCGTAAGACCAAATTTGTGCCCTCTACTCCTCTGAAGGTACCGGAGCGATTCACTCCAAATTTGGTACACATATTATTTGGCATCCCATTTGAATCCGCTCGCAGTTTAAATCCAATCGCCCGTATACTTCCCGAGTTATAGGGCCCCAAAATTTGAAGGTTCCCTTAATACTGCCTTTATAAAAATATTTGAAACACATAAAAATTCTACTAAAAATTCTAAGATATATTTTGTGTACAAGATTTTTTCATTTTGTTAACCCAAAGCCCGAAAAAAATGATTAAATATTATAATTTTGAATTTTAAAATATGCACTAAATTATTTTTTTATCAATATAATCTAAATTTAGTACACATATTATTTGGCATCCCATTTGAATCCGCTCGCTGTATAAATCCAATCGCCCGTATACTTCCCGAGTTATACGGCCCCAAAATTTAGAGCCCCCCTTAATACTGCCCTTATAAAAATAATTGAAACACTTAAAAATTTTACTAAAAATTCTAAGATATTTTATGTCTACAAGATTTTTTCATTTTGTTAATCCAAAGCCCGAAAAAAATTATTAGATATTATAATTTTGAATTTTAAAGTATGAACTAAAAATTTTTTTTATCAATATAATCTAAAATAAAATGTAAGACTTTTTACACCTATAACATATTTTCAAATTGTTAACCAAAAGGCCATAATAATTAAAAGCCACTGCTCGCAACGCATATTTTACCTAAGGGCGAGCTCTGGGCGTTGGTGCGTTTTACGCGTACCAAATCTTTTTTTTTTAAATTTTCTCTTTAATTATTATGGCTTTGGTAAACAATTTGAAAAAATATTATAGAAATACAAAGTTGTCGTCATATTTTAGTATGGTCGTAAATAAATAAAACGTCCCTCGGCTTGCGTAATTTGGTCTTCAATGTCGATTTTCTACTAATATTTATTTGTTTGTTTAATTTTTATGTTTGCATTTGATTAAACACACCCTAATCTATATTATATATAATATTTGGGGTGGTTCCTATTTTAGTATGGTCGTAAATAAATAAATCGTATCGCAATGTATGTGTGCTGGTTGCGTTCAATTGAGATTTGCTTTACCGGTTCCAGAACGAACATGTTTGGGTTCGGGCTTTGCTCAACGAACATGACAGTTACGTTGCCGGTATTGATTCTATAAATCACACTTGCGCAAATAACAATTATGTATTTTACACAAAATATTGTTCATATTATCTTATGTGCTCCCCTGTGTTATAATTATTAATAAATAAAACGTCCCTCGGCATGCGTACTTTGGACTTCAATGTCGATTTTCTCCAAATATATATTTTTTTAAATTAATTTTTAGCTCGCCGTACGTAGTACCGAAGAGGCTAAAGCATTCGGTCGTGTGTCTGTAGCATTCTCTGATCAAAAAATTTCATTAAGAAAAAGTGTTCGTCTCGTCGCCCTGATTCCGAATGACCAAATTTGTGCCCTCTACTCCTCTGAAGGTACCGGAGCGATTCACTCCAAATTTGGTACACATATTATTTGGCATCCCATTTGAATCCGTTCGCAGTTTAAATCCAATCGCCCGTATACTTCCCGAGTTATAGGGCCCCAAAATTTGGAGCCCCCCTTAATACTGCCCTTATAAAAATAATTGAAACACTTAAAAATTCTACTAAAAATTCTAAGATATTTTTTATCTACAAGATTTTTTCATTTTGTTAACCCAAAGCCCGAAAAAAATTATTAAATATTATAATTTCGAATTTCAAAATTAGATTTTTTTTTTTATATAATCTTAAATTAAATGTAAGACTTTTTATATCTATAACATTTTTTCAATTAGTTAACCAAAAGGCCATAATTATTAAAAACTGCTCGCATCGCATATATTACTTATAAGGCGAGCTGGACGCATAGGTGCGTTGTACCTAAGCTTGTTATGATTGCATTTAATTAATTACACCCTAATCTATATTATATTAAATATTTGGAGTGAGGCATATTTTAGTATGGTCGTAAATAAATAAAACGTAGGATCGCAAGGTTTAACGTACTAGTTCTGCACAGAATTTTTGCTGTAATTACTAATTTATAGTAGATTTTATTATTTTTTATTATAGTATAGATCACATAATAGTTTATAAACATAAATACACTAATTAGAACATCGCTATTTATGTATAAACAAGGTTTTAAGCATAAAAACAAAAATGATCTCAGGGATCCAATCCAGTTGTAAATTGGGATTGTAGTTGGGAAAAAACGAATACCAATCCCAAGCTAACTTCAGGGGCATTAACTTTTGCTGTTGGTACTATAATTCAAACGTCGAGATTTGGCAACGCTGTATGTATTTGTCATTATCACATTTATAACCTTAAAATAATTTATTGGGACAATTTGAATAATGTTTCGTACTAGTAGCTTCATATCATTTTTAAAACGGTGCAATGTACCAAGTGATGTTAGTTATGCAATTCGAAATATAACGGCTACGGCAAAATGTTTAAAAGCAGAAGATCGAAGGGAAATGCTTGCATCTTTGCCAGCGAAAGACGAAGGGACTGAAGGAGAACGCGCTATAGAAATTGACGCGCTACTTCAAAAGTACAAACATAAAATATTAAAAGGAAATCAAATCTTATACACCTGCATATTACAGAAAAGAAAATATATTTCCGACTGCAGATACTCCAAACCAACTTTTTAACGGAACACCTTTTAAAGAGCTTCCGGTTTTCAATATTAGGGTGTCCTCAAATAATACCATACTTAGTTTAACTGACTATAAAGGTGAAACGAATGCAGTTTAAATATTTTTAATTATTAATTTGTTGCTTTAGGTGTCCCAAAATTAATTAGGTCCTGCGGTGTCGAAGGATTTAAAAATACTAGAAAAGGTACAAATATCGCAGCACAGGCAACTGCGATCAGTATAGGAACTGTAAGCTACTCTGCAACTTGATTATATTGTTACAATTTTTTTTAAAATAAATTTTATCTTAGCGGGCCTTGGAACGAGGTTGGAAGACTGTTAGGGTACGAGTTCGTGGCTTAGGACCAGGAAGAATGGTAAATAATTCTTTTACATCTTTCCTACAGGGTTCTTGTTTTTAGCTCGCCGTACGTAGTACCGAAGAAGCTAACGCATTCGGTCGTGTGTCTGTACCATTCTCGGATCAAAAAATTTAATTAAGAAAAAGTGTTCGTCTCGTCGCCCTGATTCCGAAAATGTATATAACTTATATACTTGGATGTTAGTCGTCGCTCGTAAGACCAAATTTGTGCCCTCTACTCCTCTGAAGGTACCGGAGCGATTCACTCCAAATTTGGTACACATATTATTTGGCATCCCATTTGAATCCGCTCGCAGTTTAAATCCAATCGCCCGTAAACTTCCTGAGTTATAGGGCCCCAAAATTTGGAGCCCCCCTTAATACTGCCCTTATAAAAATAAGTGAAACCCTTAAAAATTCTACTAAAAATTCTAAGATATTTTTTGTCTACAAGATTTTTTCATTTTGTTAACCCAAAGCCCGAAAAAAAAAATTAAATCTTATAATTTTGAATTTTAAAATATGCACTAAATTATTTTTTTATCAATATAATCTAAATTTGGTACACATATTATTTGGCATCCCAATTGAATCCGCTCGCAGTATAAATCCAATCGCCCGTATACTTCCCGAGTTATAGGGCCCCAAAATTTTGAGCCCCCCGTAATACTGCTCTTATAAAAATAATTAATACACTTAAAAATTCTAAGATATTTTATTTCTACAAGATTTTTTCATTTTATTAATCCAAAGCCCGAAAAAAATGATTAAATATTATAATTTTGAATTTTAAAGTATGAACTAATTTTTTTTTTTATCAATATAATCTAAAATTAAATGTAAGACTTTTTACACCTATAACATATTTTCAAATTGTTAACCAAAAGGCCATAATAATTAAGAACCACTGCTCGCAACGCATATTTTACCTAAGGGCGAGCTCTACGCGTTAGTGCGTTTTACGCGTACCAAATCTTGTTTATTTATCTAGTGGGCAATATACTTCCTAATAGTATTTGAATACTAATAAAATCAGAAAATACAGGATATATATGTTCAATTTTTTTTGTAAATGTATTTCGATTACAAAATACTATTCGATTATTGAATTTATATACACAATTTTTTAACTCGCCGTACGAAGTACGAGCATTCGGTACCGGAGCGATTTAAATCAAATTTGTTACACGTATTATTTGGCATCCCATTTGAATCCGCTCTTAGTTTAAATCCAATCGGCTATTTACTTCCCGAGTTATAGGGCCCCAACATTTGGAGCTTTAATACTGCCGTTATAAGAATAATAAAAACACCCAAAAAATTCTAAAATATTTTATGCCAACAAGAATTTTCCATATTGGGGACCCAAGGGCAATAAAAAAATATCAAAAATTATAAACTTGAATTTTAATTTTTTTTGTTTATTTCAAAATAATTTATAGAAAAATGTAAGACTTTTTATATCTATAACGTATTTGCAAATAGTTAACCAAAAGGCCATAATAATTAAAAACAATTATTTTTTTATTTGGAAAGCGCGGAGAGGGAGGGTCCGCTGCTCGTATATTACATATATTATAAAGCGAGCTGAACGCATAGGTGCGTTGTACCTAGGCTTTTTTTAAGTGTACAATTTTATTTATGAAAAATTCCAAGACTACATCAACTTTTTTTCAAATTGTGAACCCATCGCCCCTTATAAAAATAATTAAAATACCCAAAGATTCTACAATTCTAAAATATTTTAAAGATTTTTTCATATTATTATCCTAAAGCCCAAAAAAAAAATTGTTTAATAATAAATTTTTGATATACACTAAAAATTTTTTATCAAAGTAATCTACAAAATATTGTAAGACTTTTTCTATCTATAACATTTATTCAAATTGTTAACTAAAAGGCTATAATAATGAATAATCGCTGCTCGCATCGCATATATTATTCATAAGACGAGCTGGACGCATAGGTGCGTTTACTTTGGTATTTCAAATACTGCCACCTCTGTTAACCCGTCAGAACTCACGTGAACTTTTCGGTGATCTTTACTCGCGTGATGAGAGATTTGCTCACGCTCTGTGCGCATGCGTCAAATATTTCGCGCGCTTAGTTTTTATTTAAATTTATAAATCATAACCTCAACATATTTTTAGATAGTTTTTTTTTTTAATGTATGATTAACAAATTATGTGATCTTCAAAAGGTAAAATATTGTAGAAGGCAATAATTAAAATTTCTTTTAATCATAACCCAGATTATTAATTGGTGTTAGTATATTTGTATTTAAAATTATATTTATTCTTTTTAAATATTACAATTAAATGTAATTTTTATAAAATAATTTAACACATAAATCTAGTTGAATTGACAATCCTCTTCGTGTTTTTTTAGTTTAGTTTCACAGTTCATACAATGTATATTGCACTTGTAACGCATGAGTTTTAAAACTAATGCGCTATAGCGAATGTAGCCGGGAGGCAAACGAAGATGCACGATCAAGCCCGACCACTACCGAAAGTAAATTTTTCATGCATACACGTTTACTCTCGTGATGAGAGATTTGCTCACAATTTCCGAAATGCATGAAAATAATAAAAAAAATCAGCTTTACTTAGAATGGTCGGATTTGGGAAATTTATAATTTCAAAATAGATATTATTTGATAGAAAGAGTTTCAACTATCCATTTCATTAAAAAAAAAAAGTTATTAACATTTTAAATCGAGCGTGAGCAAAATGCTCATTACGTGAGTGCTGACGGGTTAATTTTCGTGCATATATTAATTATAAAACTTATTTTATATCTATTGAATTATGAAATAAACCTATTCTGATTTAGTCGGCAATCAAAGGTCTACAAATGAGTGGAATTAATATTATATCAGTTACCGATAGTACTCCAGTATCCTGGGATCCACCAAGACCTCGAAAACAACGGAAATTGTAAATAATTTAATGTCAATGTATTATGAAATAAAAATTGTTTTATATCGTTAGCAAATTAGGTCAAATTATTTGTTAATTGTCTTGTTAGGGTACGAAAGGCATTGTAAAAAGGATGCAGCAAATAATTTGTTTCAAATATTTATTACCAACTGCGAAAAATCAAATTCTTCAACATTTAACAAACACACTATTTTTACTCTTTCTATGTACTGTTTATATCAATTTATACAAAACTATTAAACGTTCATACAATTTCGTGATCAAATTTGTCGATTCATAGCTCAATATTATATTTTAAACAAAAGTTAAATTCAAATGATTTGGTGTTATGCGGTTGGCAATGGTTTGTTTGTCAGAAAGAGCAATGGCAGCGTTTGTCAAATCGTCTGTCATAGAATTGGTGTTTTTAATGTTTTCTAGTGGTATATAAAGTGTTTCGAAAGAAATTTTGTAAGAATCGGCACCCTCGCGCAGAATGCTATATGTGAGTATTATTTGCTTCATTGCTTTTATATAATCTAAGCGATAAACACACATATTTACTTACCAATGACATTTAATTGAAGGTAATTCAAGGCTCAATTTTTACACTTCAAACACTTAATTTAACGTCATACATGACTAAATACTTAACTGTGCATTATGTTAAGCATGTCAAATGTCAATCTGTTGTTGTAATTATTGCGAACAGGGTTTGTTTTATACTTTTGTATTTGACTGTACTGGCGCGGTATTTTTGATTTTCTCATGGTTCACAGGTGACGTCAGTATGATATTAAGGAGTTGATTTGTTTTATTTTAAATATAAAATTACTCCTGCATATCTCGTATTCAACTAATATTGAACATTCATTATCTTATTTATATTGTCAATAGAATTCATTGAGATATGAAATCTAATTGTAATTTAAGATTTTAGTTCTTATTTTACGAAATGAGTCATATTTTTATCATAAACTTATTAGATATTATAAGAATCTTGTTATTTGCTTATTGTTTTTAAAATAGTTTTATAATAAATAATTGCATTAAAAACAAATGTTTAATATTACGCTAATGTTTTTTTAAACGTTCATAATCAACCTTGTATTTTTATGTTTGTTTACATACCTAGCATTTATTTATTAAATCATTGCTCAGTTATTTTAAAATTGTTATTACTGAAGATTAAATACACCGATTACATGGGCGTACTTTTCGAATATTAATTGTTAAGTATTTGGAGCAAGCACATAAATTTGTATATTTTGCAATAATATTTATATTTGATGCCACGTATAACATAATTATGTTTGTAAGTAAGTTAGCACCTCCAAAAAACTTGTTTAAGTTTTGTTCCCACGATGCAAAATAGCATGAAATTCACGAAAACTTTATTTCATGAAATAGAATTTCAAAAAACAATCTTACAAGCAACTGATGTTCACACGGAAACAATTGCTGTCAATTTTATTTCAATGAAATTCATATATGTTAGATATTGATTATGTTCGATAAAATTGCGGCTATAAAGAAAATAAAGAGCAAGAAACGTAAAATTTGATCACATAGTTGGCAGAGGAGTTTTGGCAAACTCATGTGAGAAACGGCGCACAGCCCTTATTTTGGATAAATGCGAATTTAAAAAAAAACGATTGGAAAGGGTGAAACTATGAGACAGTCGGATTCAAATTTTAGTTTTTGACTCCATTTTTACTTTCTTTTACGAAGTAATAAGTAAGTCTAGTAATCATGAAAATTTCGAACTCGAGTTTTCAACGGATATACACGTTTGGAACTTGTGACTATTTCGGAATGACGTCTCTGTGTGTGTGTGTCTTTCTGTCTGTCTGTGAACGCTCTAGGACCAAAACTGTCGAACGTAAAATTATGAAACTTCAAACTTAAGATTTGTATATCCCCTAGATGTGCTCCCCCTGTTTTTGAAGAGAATATTCAAACCGGAAGTGCATGTTGACTCTATCCATTTTTTGTTGTATCTCCAATATCACTAGAGCGGCTGCACTTATGGCAAAAATGTTCATAATGAAAGATATTAATATTCAGCAAAACTTTTGTTTGAAAAGTTTCTTCAAAAAATGAACCAGTTACGAGAAAACTGGTACAATATATCATAAATATCTTGTTTACATTGCCATGGATTCGCATGTAGCTTATTAAAACGGATCATCTGTGCCTGTTAAAATTTTGGCAGGAAAACAAAATAGACTCAATTAGATAAATGGCATTTTACAGTATTCCTGAAGTATTAGACAGTTTGTTTGGAATATTCATAAATATGTATATATATATATATATATATATATATATATATATATATATATATATATATATATATACATATTTATGAATATTCCAAACAAACTGTCTAATACTTCAGAAATACTGTAAAATGCCATTTATCTAATTGAGTCTATTTTGTATGTATATATATATATATATATATATATATATATATATATATATATATATATATATATATATATATATATATACATACATATATATATATATATATATATATATATATATATATATATATATATATATATATATTTATAATTGGTTCAAATTCAAAAATCTAATCCGGTCGTTCCAAAGTTTATTATTTTATTTCACATAAAAAATTTCAGATTTATTCTATTTTAAATGAAGGCGCAGAAAGAATGCTTTTACTTGATATTTTTCTAAAATGCGTGACTGTTGCCTCTATCGTTTATATACTATATTGCTAGAAAATTATTTATATGAAATATGTTTTACAGAGGAGAGTGAATTAGCGACGCGTAGCCCAGCGATGAATTAAATAGTTCTACCGTACAACGAACTCGTGCCCAGAAATTGTTACAGTCTAAATTCTACTTGAATAGCTTTAATTTAAACCATCCTATACAGTGTTGTCACTAGCCAGGGACAACACTGTATAGGATGGGGATAGCCCCGTATGAGACTGTGAAAACAGCCCCAAAATACTTATATATTAATTGTAAATTTAACATTTCCTTTATTTATTAAATAGCAATTGTTACGATCTGGATTCTAGTTGAATAGCTTCTAAGTACCCTAAGGAACAACCCCTATATTATGTTCTCATTGGCTATCCCGTATGAGATTGTGAAATCAGGCCCTAAACACTTATAATTTCATGGTTTTAACAATATTTAACTCACCGTACATAATGTACAAAAGAGCGATAGTGATCGGTCGTGTGTATGTAACATGTTCGGATCGAAAAAAATCTTAAGAAAAAGTTCTTGTATTTTTGCCCTGAATATATAACTCATATACTTTGATGTATGTATCTCGCTCAGTCGGTCGTAAGACCTGAGTGTGACCGCAACTCCTTTGAAGTTACCGGGCCGATTTTAATGAAATTTGATATACACATAATTTCCACGTCCGTGTATTTCCCGTTATTTTAAATCCAATCGTCAGGGCTGGGCCGGAGTTAGTCAACTTTAAAATTTTTTAGGATTTTCTACTAGAAATTCTAAGATATTTTATGTCTGTAAAGTTCTTTTAAATTGTGAGCCCATAGGCTTAAAATAATAATAAAATATTTTGAAGTAAATCAGACATTGATCACCATCTATAGGTGAAACGAAGAAGTCATGTGACAGTTATTTCTTTGGTCACAAACATTTTCCAATATATAAACTATTTGCTTCTGCGATTTAATTAATAAAATTAGGAAATGTTCAACAAATAATGTTCAATATCCTTAGCTAATCACGAAACGAACGATATTAACGTTACCCATGTTTGCAATTTTAAATGTGGGGTTATGGAAATTAATACTGTTATGGTACAGGAATAAATAAATCTCGGGATCATAATTGGTTAAATTGGTTCAGTGGGCACTGTGAGTATAATGTCGATGATTTAGAATTATATACGTAAAAGAAATTAAAAATAGGTAGAAATCGCGGTTATCGCAGACTTGCGGCTCAGGAAAGCGTAACATGTTTATATATATATGAATACTACGTAAAAGAAAATCGAGTGCAGAGCACTCCAATTTTTTTTAAATAAAATGTTCTGACTGACTTACATTTGACTCTTTTAATCATAAACTATATTTGCAATCTAATAGAGTCTATTTTTATTAATGAGCCGTCTATTAAATAGACGGCTTATTATATATTTAATGCTGTTTGGTCTTAACAGTTTTTCCTACCTGAGTGTTGTGTGTGTGTATCGAATGATACGTTGACGACGTAACGGTTGTTTTTATGTATCTTTTTTATTCATAACAACGAACGCAGGGAAATTTTGCTTGCAAGTTGTCGCATGCGCAACGCACCTGCGTCGCGTAATTGAACAACGCTGTTTCCGGTGTCTAGCCAGGTGTTATTCTGTATGTCCGGCACGCGTCGGATGCCGCGCCATGCCATGCCATGCCTGCTTGCGTTCACGTTTATACCATACATACACGTTCATTTATAATTATCATATACACTCACTCACTCAGGAGTATAAAGAACGTGTACAATAGTTTCACGTACCTTTTCTACTGAATTCCACACAAATCTATTGTTTTTCCCATGGCAACGGATGTTTTGATGATGTTCACAGTTGGAGTGCGATTGTACGCAGAAAACTACACGTATCAATACGGCGCTAGTTTCGATCGATTCTGTAGCTCTTATTATGTCTACTCGTGCAAATTTAGAATATACAAACTTCCAATAGGTAATTATTTGCTAATTTCACAGAAACATTAATTTATTGCAAATTAAAATTATAATATATTGTAAATTAATGTACAGTATTTGTATAGGTATCCTAAACGTATATTTATTGAATATTTATATTATTTTATTAAAAAATTAAGTATTGAGCAGATATTTCGCTACCACTTTAATAATATTGTTTTCATATTGACATTCGTTAATATTGGGATTATCATGAGGCAATTTAGGAATTATGGTAACTTATAATGGATATTACATATAAATATATTAATTTCAATATCAATTATTTAGTAAATTTTATATTTTTGCAGAACCTCACCGTATAATCTATTTGATTGATTTTTCAATATAATACTTACATAGAAATAAAAAATATCTATTTATAAGCAGGGTTTTCAAGGTCGCTGATTAAGAATCTGAAATTAAAAATTTGAAAAACAAAGTGGCGGATTCAAAATGACGAAAGAAAAGTATAATAATATTCATATTTTCATGATATTTCGGATATAGGGGTTTTTGAGATCGCTGATTAGAAATCTGAACTTAAGAATTTCAAAAACAAAATGGCGGATCAAATATGGTTAGCAAAGAGTATAAAAATTGTCATATTTTCATGAAATTTCGGATATTGCAGTATTTGTGATTGCTGATTAAGAATCTGAACTTAAACATTTGATAAACAAAATGGCGGATCCAAGATGACTTAAAAGAAAGTATAATAATAGTAATATTTTCATGATATTTCGGATATATAGGTTTTTGAGATCGCTGATATATACAATATATATATATATATATATATATATATATATATATATATATATATATATATATATATATGATTTATATATATATATATATATATATATATATATATATATATATATATATATATATATATATGATTTATATATATATATATATATATATATATATATATATATATATATATATATATATGTATATATATATATATGATTTTTATATATATATATATATATATATATATATATATATATATATATATATATATATATATATATATATATATATATATTGGTATTGGTATAATTTTCAACCCATTCATTTATATAAGGTAAGCTTGGTTTTCATATTGTTTCTGTTGGATTATTATTTCCTAATATTATATTTTTATAATCAATAAATATTGATGAAAACTACGTAAAAGAAAGTCCCGCGTTGGCCACAACCCATTTTTTAATTTAAAGCTTCATAATTTTATCTTCTACAGTTTTTACTATACTAAATATTAACATCGTTAGTGAAAGTTAACTCCTACTACTTTTTAGCTCGTCGTACAGTAAGTACAAAAGAGCTATAGTGATTGGTCGTGTGTCTGTAACATGCTCGGATCGAAAAAAAATATTAACAAAAAGTTCTTGTATTTTCGCCCTGAATCCAAAAATATATATAACTCATATACTTGGATGTATGTATCTCGCTCGCTCGCTCGCTCGCTCGGTCGGTCCGTCGTAAGACCTGAGTTTGTGACCGCAACTCGTCTGAAGGTACCGGGCCGATTTTGATGAAATTTGGTATGCATATAATTTCCATGCCCGTGATGTTCCCGTCGCATTTTAAATCCAATCGTCAGTACAGGGCCGGCGTTATAGGCCCCCAAAATTTGGAACCCTCCTAAATACTGCCCTTAGCCAACATTTAAAAATTTTAGAATTTTCTACTTAACATTCTAAGATATTTTATGTGATTAAAGTTTATTCAAATTGTGAGCCCATAGGCTTAAAAAAAATTATATAAATTTATTTTGAAGTATATCAGACATTGATCGCCATCTGTTAGTGAAATAAAGAAGTTATGTCTATTGTGACAGTAATTTGTTTGGTTATAATTTCCAATGTATAAACCATTTGCTTCTGTGTATTAATTAATAAAATTAGGAAATGTTCATCAAATAATTATCAATATCCTTGGCAAATCACGAAACGAACGATATTAACGTAACCCATGTGGATGTGTGCAATTTTAAATGTGGGGTTTTTGGAAATTAAAACTGTTATGGTACAGGAATAAATAAATGTCGGGATCATAATTGGTTAGATTGGTTCAATGGGCAATGTGAGTGAGTATAATGTCGATGATTTAGAATTATAAACGTAAACTTAGAAATTTATTAATTTCATATTAAATGCCGATGAAATATCATAACAACAATAAATTTTGTACTATAATAATTGCTATCGCTTTTAGTTTTGTATTTATTGATGTGACCGCGCTCGCCGGAACGGCGAGCTAATAGCACTGGCGCTAGCGCCAGTTCTTGTTCATTCGATCTTTTGGTAGAAGGTCTGATAATCCCTAAAGCCACAGTTAATATGCAATAAACAAAAATTATGAATGGCTGCAAACTTATTGTCATATACTTCTTTCTTATTGATTTTATTTTTCAGTTTGAAACTGTCTGTTAAAATCGGGTTTAGATGTATTTTATCTATTTAAATTTAATGCCAAAAAATAGACAGATTCTGACGGCCGCGTGATTTACTATGTGACCGATTGCTTCGTCATTCGTCATGTCACTGTCTGCAGTGTGCCCAAATTGTAAATAGTTCTTCTCATGCTGCAATGGCATTTCAATAAACACTATTACCATGTTCACATAAAGGATTCAATATTGGAATGAGATTGAACTGAGTACGTTCCTCGTGTGTTCACATGTCCGGGATTGAATATGAATTTCAATACGATTTGAAGTTCTTAAAAATTCCGATAGATGCGCTGTCGTCAGCTGATGACAGCTGTCATTCAGGGGAGTCGTTAGAATTTCAATTCGTAGGGGGCACAGAAATTTCCCGATTCACTTACGTCATACAAAATGTGAATTTGTGATCATATTCCGTAGGTGTCTATATTTAAAGAATACATTTTGGGAAAAACAGGCGGGGCGTTGTTTAAAAGAGAGGGTTCGTGCGCCCCCTCTGAAATGGCCTATCGACGCCTCTGCTGTCACGATACTGCGCATGTCTCATTTCAATCCAGTCCCATTAAAAATGAGACTGGAATGAGTCAATCCAATCCTTGTTTTTTGTGTTCACATGCGGGATTCAATACCGATATCGAATTCAATACCGTATTCAATCCTCCATGTGAACATGGTATATATAATAGTAAATACAATTGTTTCTTCGTATTTTATTATTTTCATTGTATACAGGGTCTCAAGTTTCCCGTCGGTAGCAGTTACGGGTTTAATTTCATTTTTATAAATATTATGGCAGAAAAAAAATACTAATCAGAGATAACTGTTTTTTTTTAATGTAACATTCTCTTTAGGAGAAAACTTTTGAAATAAAAGTTGTTTAAAATTAGAATATCTTGAGTTTTTATAACTATAAGTTTTTCTGTAAATGAAGCCAAGATAGTTAAAACAAGATTTGGTACGCGTAAAACGCACCAACGCGCAGAGCTCGCCCTTAGGTAAAATATGCGTTGCGAGCAGTGGTTTTTAATTATTATGGCCTTTTGGTTAACAATTTGAAAAAATGTTATAGATATAAAAAGTCTTACAATTTTTTGTAGATTATATTTAAAAAAATATATTTTTTTTAATTTTGAAATTCAAAATTATAATATTTAATAATTTTTTTCGGGCTTTAGGTTAACAATATGAAAAAATCTTGTAGATATAAAATATCTTAGAATTCTTAGTAGAATTTTTGAGTGTTTTAATTGTTTTTATAAGGGCAGTATTAAGGGGGGCTCCAAATTTTGGGGCCTTATAACTCGGAAAGTTTACAGCCGATTGGATTTAAACTGCGAGCGGATTCAAATGGGATGCCAAATAATATGTGTACCAAATTTGGTGTGAATCGCTTCGGTACCTTCAGAGGAGTAGAGGGCACAAATTTGGTCTTACGAGCGACCGAGCGAGCGACGACTAACATCCAAGTATATAAGTTATATACATTTTTGGATTCAGGGCGACGAGACAAACACTTTTTCTTAATGAAATTTTTTGATCTGAGAATGATACAGACACACGACCGAATGCTTAAGCTTCTTCGGTACTACGTACGGCGAGCTAAATATAACGAGTAAACGAGCACTTTCGGTTGAAATATCCTTTTCAAAATAGGATGTTTTCTATTCTGGGGTACCCAAATCTTAAATATAAAACATCATATTTTGACGTAGAACGGTATAGGCTGTAGGGCGTTCACACACACACACACAGACATCATTGAGAAAATAGTCAATATGATTTCAGGGACCCTCAAAATTAAAATTTTCATTAAAATCTCGACGTCGATTTTTTTGTGATCCCAATACGACTTCCCTGTCCACAGCCAGCGTATGCGTAGCGTACAATATTTTTAATTTATAAATACAGTGGAACAGAACAAATTTTTACTCGACCCGCGTACAATGTCTCGGCGCACGAATGCACAAACATGGCTTTTGTGCCGCGATGTTTCAGCATTGCTGCATTAGATGTACTCCGGTGTGCGCTTTGTGAACATTGTCGTTGCGTTTGTTGTTCTTTCTTTCCATTTTCGGAAAATTATTTAATAAAGAAAATTGTTTCGGCTCGCGAACGAATTAAGTTCATGACCCGAGGTACCAGTGTACTTATTACTTCGTAAAGGAAGAGAACATGATATATATTTCTAGATTATTATGGAATACTTGTTCTTGATTAAAAATTACTTCTAAGCCTGCGTAACCAAAAACCCATATATATGTATTTATATTTATATATAAGAGATAACTGCCTCTATTAGCTTTTTTATCAATTTCTACCACTCAATGTCGTTCGTTCAAGTTCTGTATTAAAATGACTAATTTCCCTGTAAGTGTCCCATTATCTCGACCTGCAGAATTTTCTAAATACCACCGAATCCATTATCTCTAGTTTTATTTTGTTCCGTGCATTTAGCCGCGTCGCATGCGCATTGCGTGGCGCCTCCCCTCGCAGGCTTGCCCCCTACCTCCGGACTCTTCCCTGCCCATGGTGCATCATTTTCACACAGCTAGTCAGTGGTGTTGTTCGGTCTATCCCCCACATAGAATTTTTTTAAACATATGCAGACATCATACTATCATTATCAAGCGTGAGCGTTGTTCAATTATTTTATTTTCACGACAACTCAAAAACGTTTTTTTTTTTGTGTCATTTTTTGAAGACTTGTGCCTGACATCTGCTTGGTTACACAACAAGCGTTACCAAGACAACCGGCAGTTACATTTGTCTGTTGGTTAATTATTGTGTGATGGTTACGACTTAATATTGAAATAATTACTGTTAATTTTAGTGAAAATTTAACTTTCTATTACTAAGTTAAATTTTCTTTTTCCAAGGATTGTTGTATGTATAAAATCGATTTGTTCAGTGATAAAATAACATTTTTCTACGATTTCAACTGTGATAAGATAATAATGTAAAGTGAAGGTGCTACTAAATAATTCCGTGTCAAGTGTGTTGAGTACTCAAAGGTTACAAGTGTGACCAAAAATTATTTCACAATGTTTTCTATTTTACGATGATGGTAGAACGAGTTGATGGGTTTCTGATGTACCGGAGGCCCGTTTACCGGATCTTCCAGTACCTGGAGACGTAAGCATATGTTTTATATTGATGTTAACATGTTTACAAACACCGCTAAGCTTAATGTTGACAAGTGCATTTATTTGTGTACAGGTTATACTTCAAATTTGTTTGTTATGTAAATTTTATAAGATTTCTCGTTTGTAGAAAATAAGGTTTGTACAATTATTTAGCTACAATATAGACACCAAGCATTAATTTGTGTTCATTTATGTAAATATTGGGGCGCTGAAATTCTAACATGTCTCGAGACGAGACATACAGTCTTGACTTCAGAAATTCAATACGAGACTCTTTGACTAGTATCGCGTATAAATGTAAGCTTCCTCTCGTCTCGGTTACGACTTTTGAAAATAATTGCATTTCAGCAATTATTTCATAAACATTCACTATAGAAGCCTCTGGCTTGTGAAAAAGTCATCTTCTATATGTTATATTTTCGGGACTCGCGATTTTTCAGTCTCGTCTCGCGGCAACAGTGTCTTATCACTATCAGCCTTCTTTTAAAATCACAAGACTACACCAAATCTCGGGTCTCTCGACATCACTAATGTCCAGACGTGACAGAAAATCGAACATGCATTTGAATCCTCTGTTCAGATTATCATAAAAAGTAAAATTATTACTAGTGCCCGGATTCTAACTTCCGGGAAGATATCAGTCAGATTAGCATATATTAAATTGTATCGCAAAAAATAATATCTTATCCTGAACTTTATTTAGTAATTTTCCGCATAATCCATTGAATTTGTTTAGAAAGAAAGAAAAAATATACAAATTACTAATAAAAGCGATAGCAATTGTTAAGGATTGTTCACAGCTAAAGAATTAGTAATTAAGCTTAGAAATTATAAGTAATAATTTGAGTTTGTTGTATGACATACAAGGTTAACGTTCACAGCAACAAAATTTATCATAAATTATGTTAATTTTGTTGCTTGGAATGCTAGCATTGCTTGCCATAATACAAACTAGATTGTTATTTGTAATTATCTAAGTTTAATTACTAAATAATTCGCTGTGAACAATCCTTTAGAGTACAACATTTATTGTTGCAATTATCCGACAATCTATCAACAATATTTTAAATTTCAATATTATTATTATTAATACATTTTTACTTTCTTTTACGAAGTAATAAGTAAGTATAGGGATTACCAAAAAAATCGAACTCGAGATTTCAACGGATATACACGTTTTGAGCTTCCCTGAATCGAATGTGACTATTTTCGGAGTGACGTCTGTGTGTGTGTGTGTGTGTGTGTGTGTGCGTGTGTGTGTATGTGAACGCTCTAGAGCCGAAACTGTCCAACGTAATATTATGAGACTTCAAACTTAAGACTTGTATATAGTCTATTTGTGCACCTCCTATTTTTGAAAAGAATATTCAAACCGGCAGTGCATATTTACTCTATGCATTTTTTGTTCTATCTCCAATATCACTAGAACGGCTGCACTTACGGCAAAAATAGTGATGTTCATAATGAAAGATATTAATATTTCGCACAACTTTTGTTTGAAAAGTTTCTTCAATAAATGTACCAGTTACGAGAAAACCGCTACCGAAAATTATGAGAATCTTGTTTACGTTGTCATGGATTCGAATGTAGCTTAATAAATCGGATCATCTGCGCCTGTCAATATTTCGACAAGAAAACAAAATGGTCTGAATAAAAAATTATTTTTTATTTTATATCCCCTGAGCTTACAATTTGAACAAACTTTGTCGACATAAAATATCTTGGAATTTTTAGTAGATTTTTTTTTAAAATTTGACAGCACAGTATTTAGTAGGGCTCACAATTTTGGGGCCCTATAACTCCGGACCTCTACAGACGATTTGATTTAAAATACAATGGGAATTTCACGTGGAAATTATATGTATATCAAATTTCATTAAAATGGACCCGGTACCTTCAGAGCCAAAACTGTCGAACGAAAAATTATGAAACTTCAAACTTAATACTTGTATGTGCCCTAGATATGCACCTTCTATCTTTGAAAAGAATATTCAAACCGGAAGTGTATGTTTTCTCTATACATTTTTTGTTCTATCTCCAATATCCCTAGAATTGGCTACACTTACGGCAAATATAGTTATGTTCATAATGAAAGATATTAATATTTCGCACAACTTTTGTTTGAAACATTTCTTCAAAAAATGTACCAGTTGCGAGAAAAATGCTACGAAATATTATAATATTGTTGTTGTATACTGTAAATATGTTGTTTACGTTGCCATGGATTCGCATGTAGCTTATAAAATCGGATCATCTGCGCCTTTGACAGGAAAACAAAATAGAATCAATTAGATAAATGACATTTCAGGATATTTCGTAGAGTATTGGTTAGTTTGATCAAATATATCTTGACCTTTCAAAACTACTTCAGATTCCAGCACCTTGTATACATTTTATACGAATACGATAATAAATATGCCTTTATCTATATATATGTATTAAACTAAAATATTCAATGCATGTTAGGCAAACATACTCAATTTTAAAATTCAAAACAATCTATATGCAACATCGATAACTCATATATATTTTAAAATGCATACAATGGTGCAACTTTATCCATAAAAGTCACGCAGAATTCTTATATCTTGCAGAAACCAATAAAAAAACTTTTATATATTAAATTAGTAATAAATTTGGTTATTTTATTCTGATTAAAAACACCGGGAAAACACGTAGTAACAAGCAACTGCGAAAAGACAAACTATGACTAAACAATGTGACGAGTAACGATATTTTTGAATATTTATTATATACATATTAGTTCATACGAATCATATTTTTAGATATTATATCATTGCCCGTCTCTCCTGCGGAGCAGATTTTAAATAAATATTGTCATATCATTTTTTGTTTCAATAAAAAACGAAGTTTTTTTTATCATTATAAAAATCAGATGTACCTAGACACTAGTGGCTACATTCCTATTGCAATATTGATGAATAGATCTTAGTTTCTTAATATTTTAAATATCGTTCCACATATGAACTCGTTTCAATTCAATTTCATAGGAACATAATTTAAAAAGAGCATGTGTGCAGGCACCCAAGCATTCAACTCACCATATGGCGACCTTAGCTTCGATGGAAAAATAACCTTTTATAATATTTACTGAATTTGTGACGAAAACATAGACTTTTTAAGAGATAATCTAATTATTGTGTTGCCTCAGTGTTTATTACAGAAGAATTTAAGCAAACATAATTTGGTAATGAAATAATCATATATGATCCGATAGAATCAAAGGAATTTGTTTATTAATTTTCAAAATTATTCTTATTAACTAACGGAAACTTATTAATAATAACGGAAGAAGCTAAAGCATTCGGTCGTGTGTCTGTAGCATTCTCGGATCAAAAAATGTCATTAACAAAAAGTGTTTGTCTCGTCGCCGTGAATTCAAAAATGTATATAACTTATATACTTGGATGTTAGTCGTCGCTCGTAAGACCAAATTTGTTCCCTCTACTCCTCTGAAGGTACCGGAGCGATTCACACCAAATTTGGTACACATATTATTTGGCATCGCATTTGAATCCACTCGCAGTTTAAATCCAATCGCCTCTATACTTCCCGAGTTATAGGGCCCCAAAATTTGGAGCCCCCCTTAATACTGCCCTTATAAAAACAATTAAAACACTCAAAAATTCTACTAAAAATTCTAAGACATTTTATGTCTACAAGATTTTTTCATAATGTTAACCTAAAGCCCGAAAAAAATTATTAAATATTATAATTTTGAATTTTAATCAAAATAATCTACAAAATATTTTAAGATAAATTTTGTAATGTTAATATTAAAGGGGGTTCAAATCCAAATCTTTCGATAACTTCAGAGAAGGGGCTACGTCTTACCAGCGACATACGTTTTCGTATAGAGTTATATTTTCGGTATCAGGAAGATGTGAAAGGAATTGCCTGTGCAAGAATTTTTTGATTTTGAGTTTATTACAGACACATTATAGTGTTTGGTAGTACAATAGAATTATAGTAGTAGTGTGTGTGTACTGCCAGCTAAAAATTAAATAATGATGTGTAGTTATGAGGAACTTAAATAGTTTTATAGAAAAAATATTCTATTTGATATTTTTTTCTGAACATTTTATCATACACCGACACCCCTAGTTTAAAATGCATATAGCGTGAAGGAATAAAAAAATGGTGACATTTAATTTATGAGGCACAAATGGGGTACGATGTTTAACTAAGATATTAAACCTACTCATCCAACCCCCCTACAGCTGGTACACTTAAAATAGAAACAAGTTTTGATATTAAGCTTAGTCATACTAGTAGTTTCTATTTTCACAAATAATATCTGCGAAATCATTTAATATTTCCTACTTTATAGTAAACAATCATTTATTTTCGCAGTAATAATTAATTACAATTCTTTGAATTGTTATCATTTATTCATGTTATTATTCATGTTATCACGTTCATTTCAAGACAGGTTTTAAATGGATCTTATTTTAATCTTAAATCATTCATAATTTCAAATACTACAAAATCTGCAGTTCTTGACTTTTTTCTTGGACATTTTGTGGAATATTAAATATATAAATGTATCGTCTTAGATATAACATATACATAATTTTCAAATATGGAACAGAAAAATATTATAAATCCATAAATTTTGCGTTCGTGTTAACATATCAATAAAACATACAAGTATAAAAATGGCATATATAAGGTCACTGTGATAAGACCTCTGATAAAAAAATCTTAGCATACAAGAAAAAATGTTACGCACAAATAGGACCAATGGCATGTTTAAGAGCATATTTTTGATAACCATGTTTAGATAATATATTTTTACAAAAATACTGTTATTGAGTGCTTTGAACTTTAATCTCATATTCATAACTTATCCATTTTGGGATATGAGCTACTTCCAAGTCTTGAGCCAAAATTTGTGCAAAATATTAATATTATGATTACAATACTTACTTATTACTCTGTAAAAGATAGTAAAATATCTGGAGTGGCCTGCACTCAACTTTCTTTTACGCAGTTATCACTGATTATTGATTATAAAAATATAAAATAATAATCCAACAGAAACAATATGCAAACCAAGCTTACCTTATATAAATGAATGGGTGGAAAATGATACAAATACCAATTTGTAATACCTTTGAAGTACTAGCTATCAAAACTAACCAATACTCTACAGAATCATTCTAAAATGTCATTTATTTAATTGAGTCTATTGTTTTTCTGTCAAAATAGCAGATGATCCGATTTTATAAGCTACATGCGCATCCATGGCAACGTAAACAAGATATTTATAATGTTTTGTAGCATTTTCCTCGCAACTGGTACATTTTTTGAAGAAATTTTTAAAACAAAAATTGTGCGAAATATTAATCTCTTTCATTATGAACATAACTATTTTTGTCATAAGTCTAGCCGTTCTAGTGATATTTGAGATAGAACAAAAAATGCATAGAGTAAACATGCACTGCCGGTTTGAATATTCTTTCCAAAAATAGGAGCTGCTCAACTAGACCATATACACAAGGCTTAAGTTTGAAGTTTCATAATTTTAGGTTCGACAGTTTTGGCTCTAGAGCGTTCACACAGACAAACACACACACAGACGTCATCTCGAATATAATCAAATTCGATTCAGGGAAGGTGAAATCTCGAGTTCGATTTTTTTGGTGATCCCTATACTACTATATTACTTCAAGAAAGAAAGTAAAAAGTTCTAACTTTGTTGACTCAAAACCGATTTTGATCATTTATGTTTTACTTTCTTTAACGAAGTAAAAACTAATTCTTGTTTAAATATCGAAAAAGTTTATAAAAAAGTTCCCCATAGGTGAGAAACTGTACAAGAATCATTTCGAACTCGAGATTTCAACGGTTATACACGTTTTCATTTTCCCTGAATCGAATGTGACTATTTTCGGAATGACGTCTGTGTTTGTGTGTGTGTGAGTATGTCTGTGAACGCTCTAGAGCCGAAACTGTCGAACATTTGCTTTCGTCACAATTGTATTCGATACAATTGTTAATTAATATATTTTATGAAGAATAAAATAATCAACACGAGTAATTTACAACAAAAATGAAGATCTGGCCATATTTAAGTGGTCTCAATTACTTGTTCGATACAATTACCCATTCGGCATATTTGACTTCTGTACAATTGATTCGCTACAATTGCCTGAAATCTTCGGATAGTACGTTATTTAGTATTGAACCAACAAATTATAATGTATTAAATTATTCATGTAAATAGTTTTTTTTTACAATATAATTCGTAAATAATATCAGGTACACAACCAACACTATTTTTCAAGTAAAACAAACCACGGGTATCTGCATATCCGCAATGCGTGCATGTTTGTCTGGTTCCCTGCATAGCACTCACGCCAAATCGATTTTTCCACTATGGCTTTGAACTTGACAGTTGACATAACAACCTCAAAGAAATAAAAGTAGAAACTTTCATATAAAATATTCATACAATCATTACCACTACTGTCGACTGCGACGATTTTTTTTTTTTTTTTTTTTAAAGAAAAAACGTTGTTTTGTCATTGGTGGGATTCGGTGTCAGCAAAACAAACACTTTGAAATACGATACTGCGTTAACGATACTTCTAATGTAACGTTACGAGACGCATTTGTTTATCTATCGTTTAGCTTTTGTGTAATATTAGTGCGTACAACGCTAATAATTAAATATAAACTCCTTGTTGGTAAATTAGAAGGTTAGAATAATATTTTACGAAAGAGCGATTAAAACCTAGGAAGCACAAATGAATATATTACATATCTGGTTATTTAAACATAAATGCTTTAACATAGAATAACAATTATTAAAAAAAAAAGAAAAAAACTAATACTTACCGGGAAATTATGAATTTATTGACGCAATTCACAATTAGCAGTATAAAACCCATTTAAGTCTATAAACCTTTCCATCTATATTATAATCTACTTAAGCCATAAGTGTTGTATCATTAAGACAGTTTCCTTAATTGTATTATTACACAAAAAAACAGGATTATAAATTTACTTACGATTGCTGTTTATTATTTGATTCGATTATTCAAATAATATGTATTACAAACCCTTTTTACACAACATTTTTAATGATTTGACATTTGTTTCATTATTGTTTTTGAATTAAATAATCAGGCTAGATTCTGAATTTTGCAGTATTAAACTGCAGTGTGGCGGCAGTTTTAAAAGTGATAATTAGTTATATGCTAAAATACAATGGATTGTGCCATCAAAAATAAAAAATAAAATTGCCAATCAATCATGTTTCTAAATATGTTTGAATTATCTCTGCAAGATTTTATTTCTCTAATAATCAGAATTATAAATTTACTTACTTACGGTTATTATAATTTGACCCACTATAGAATCTTACTGCAACTCATATTTTCAAAAATCACTGCTTTTTGGCCATTTTGAAGTGAAAATATTAACTATGAATTAAAATAAATGCTCAAAAACACGTATTTGTTAAAAATATATGCAAATTATTCAAAAATATGCACTTATTTCATATTAAATACTTAAAAATAGAATAATAACATGTTACTCCCCTTAAACTTAAGATTTACAATTCAATCAATGTGTCCGTAACTCGTAAGTCACTAATTCACATTGAAATACTGTTTTTGACGCTCACGTGGTAGCACTTTTATTTATATTTGTTCTTTGGTCGGTCATTTTAACATAAATACTTAATTAGCGACTCAGAATTATTGACATTAACAGATAGTAAATGTCAATTGATAATATTAGATTTTTATCCGTATTGTCACTTTCGATTTGTTTTCCCAACCTAGCCAATTCAGAAGAGTAGTGATTGTTTTATTTCAGTATAGACTATTTGATTATTTTATATAAAAATATTAACAGTCGCTATGGCGCAGAGGTTAAGAGTCTTACCTTTCACCCTGGAGGTCGAGAGTTCGATCCCCGCCCCGTTCTACACATACATATAAGCAAACATATAAACACATACATCTGAGTGTTTATATATATATTTATAATTATATACACATATTACACATTAGAAAATATTCCCCAATATGTCCAATACATACGGGTGCAATCCTGGTTACCATTGCCAGCGATTGACACTCATCTGTCAAAAATTAGTCAGGATTGCCAACTTTTTACTAGTGAGCAAGTCAACTGCTGACCCGGCTATGATTATGATTATCACTTATCAGAAACGCGCGCGTACTGTATTGATATTTAAACGAATTGAAGAAGTTTCTTTTCGTATTTTGAAACGCAAAAAATCTAGTTTTTTTTTTAAGTGTCGCCAAATGACTTCGAACAGTGCTTTAACTTTAGGTGCAAGTTGGTAAGCTTAGTAAAATAAAGTTGGACGACAGTTGAAATAAAACAAATTTAATCTGCCGTCCACCGATATGGTCTCGCGATGTGATGTTGCAGTATTGATTTTTGCAAGGGCGTGTCTGTACTCTGACTACATCTCATCGCTATGTGCATGTTGGATGCTGTGTGGAACCCACCGCCGCGCCGGTTGCTATATTATACCTACCCCCAACAGACACCGTCAATGTACATTTCAATGTTGATTTTCATATAGGGGAAATGCAGACTAAACAATAACCACCACACACAGTACGGCCATTTCATACAATAACAACCAAATATTATTATATATATTCAATTTTGTTTTTTGTTTCTACAGAAAAATTTATTTGAATTTCGCATAGCTTGCGCTAGTAACGCTAGTAACATTGATGTTCAAAAATAATTTTTATTTGCAGGATGGCCACTTACTTCATATACATTGAATCTATTTTTACTTTCTTTTACAGAGTAATAAGTAAGTATTGTAATCATGAAAAATTTCGAACTCGAGATTTCAACGAATATACATGTTTTGACCTTCTCTGAATCGAATGGGACTATTTTCGGAATGACGTCTGTGTGTCTGTGAACGCTCTAGGGTCAAAACTGTCGAACGAAAAATTATGAAACTTCAAACTTAAGACTTGTATATGCCCTAGATGTGCACTTCCTATTTTTGAAAAGAATATTCAAACCGGAAGCGCATGTTTACTATATGCATTTTTTGTTCAATCTCCAATATCACTATAACGGCTACACTTACGGCAAATATAGTTATGTTCATAATGAAAGATATTAATATTTCCCACAACTTTTGTTTGAAACATTTCTTCATAATTTGTACCAATTATGAGAAAACTGCTACGGAAAAACTCATATATCTTATTTACGTTGCCATAGTGATACCTACACTTGTGACAAATTTTATTATTTTTAAATCGAATCAACCATGAGTTACATCATTTGTTTCTTGTTTATTGAAAACAAACAAGCATTACATTGACAGTTATCTGTATGAATTAATATTTAAAATATTGATTTCTTATTAGAATAAATTGTATCAGGTAAATTATTATAGAATCAATTTATATTATATATTTGCTAACATAATTAAAAAACAATTTCAGAGTTTTACTGTGGAGTTTGACAGTTTAAGAGTGAATACGATAAGTACTTCAAATACAGATCCATTATAAATTGGTATAATTATCCAGTTATTATTAAGTTATTGTAATTTAATTTGAATTATCATTTTATATTGGTCAGCAAAAGATTTTGTTATCACTTAATAATAATTATTATCTGCACCTGTTTTTGCCAGGAAAACAAAATGGACATTTCAAAGTATTCCTGTAGAGTATTGGTTAGTTTGACCGTTATATATGTATATTAATATCTATCTATTGAAAATTACGTAAAAGAAAGTTGAGTGCAGGTCACTCCAGATATTTTCTTTCTTAGACGAAGTCTCAAAGGAAGTTGGGGTAGGTGGGGCACATCGTTGCATTTATAAGAAAAAATGTAATACATATGTTTGTGTAATATTTAGGATATTAAAGGAAGGATATATAGAAATCCTATTTATCCATATTTACAAATAAAAGACAAGGACGGTTAATTGATAAATGTAACCAGATTAATTACAGGCACCAATTCCTTCAGCTTTACAGGAAATACAGTATAAGCGATGCGAACAATGGACACTACATATTTAAATTTAAAAACAATTTTTATTTTCCTTTACGAAGTAATTAGTAATTATTGTAATCATGAATAATTTCGAACTCGAGATTTCAACGGATATACATGTTTTGACCTTCTCTGAATCGAATATGACTATTTGCGGAATGATGTCAGTGTGTGTGTCTGTCTGTGAACGCTCTAGCGCCAAAACTGTCTAACGTAAAATTGTGAAACTTCAAACTTAAGACTTTTATATGGTCTAGATGTGCAACTTCTATTTTTAAAAAGAATATTCAAACTGCAAGTGCAAAAAATAGGAGGTGCACATCTAGACCATATAGAAGTCAGTTTGATGTTTTATAATTTTAGGTTCGACAGTTTTGGCGCTAGAGCGTTCACAGACACAAAGACGTCATTCCGAAAATAGTCACAGCCCCCCATTTTGGAAATTTGTATTTTTTATGATGTCAATGAATTGTGCTCGAATTGTGCTACTGTTTAAAATATGTAAGCTAAAAATGGGAGGTTAAGTTAATGGACCTTACTTTAGGCCGGCTGCGGCATTAATATCTGAGATGCACAGAGCATAAAATAGTATAGTGCGTGAAATTACTTTGCTAGGTAACAGACAGTGTGATTGATGACAACATATATCGTACTCTAGTTTTTGCTCAAGTTTAATGCCGAACCCCGGTTAGTGTTTGCTCTCAGCAAAACATTTTGAGTGTCTCCGTTACAAACCGATAATCTTCATGTTATGAATGAGTCACCCTCTGACATAGTTATTCCATTAAATATAAAAACTATAAAAGGGGGTGAGTCAACGTAAGTTAAAGTCGGGCCCAAATAGGTCACGCTCGGTAACTCTTATATAATTTCAATCAACATATATAGGGTGTATGAGAAACCAGGTCAAATTTTTACGCATGTAGTTTTTAGCTCGTCGTACGATAGTACATGGTGTTTGAATATGTGTCTGTAACATTCTCGGATCAAAATTTTTTGCTAACAAAAGGTGTTTGTCTCGTCACCCTGATTACGAAAATTTATATATCTTATATCATTGGATTATGTCGCTCGTCTGTAAGACCAACTTTGTGGAAGTATTTCCTCTGAAGGTACCGAGCCCATTTTAATGAAATTTGATATATGTATAATTTCTACGCCCGTGAAGTTCCCGTCGCATTTTAAATCCATACGTCTGTACAGGTTCGGAATTTTAGGGTCCCAAAATTTGGAGTCCTAAATATTGCCCTAGTCAACTTTTAAGTCAAAGTTTTTCCAAATTGTGAGCCTAGGGACTATATATGAAAAATATAATTATTATATCATAAAAATCTTCAAATATTTATAAGACATTTTATATATATAATGTTTCTTACAGATTGTGAACCTGAAGGTCAAAAAAATATTATTAGTAATAATAATATTGAAATTTAAGTTGTTGTTGATTGATTGTTCGATGATTGCTATCGCTTTAATTAATGTACTTCATGTGATTGGGCTCGCCGGTACGGCGAGCTGGAAGCACTGGTACGTGCACCAATGCTTGTTAATATAAGCTCAGCACAAGGAAGTATTCGGCTATTGATTTCTATTTGTGCTTAGGGTAAATTTTACTGGGTGCTCATAAATGCGGACGTGATTCAACTTGCATGATTTATAGGGGCACATTTAATGAGATTAAAAGTTTTATACGGAATATTTCGAAACGTGCATTGGTTTTTCTTGGGCACAGGCCCATTCTGCTATTAAAATGTGAACACGAATTATAAATTATGGCAGTCAACGACCAGGCACCCTTTAATTAGTATTAAATCTGCATGCTACTCAAAACTGTACGAAAAACGCATTTAAAATTAATAGATGATTAAATAGAAGCTATTGTAAGCAGGGCTTCGAACCGTATTTTTTTTCGTTTCGGTTGTAGTTCCGGTTCAATTAAAAATTTATAAATCAGTTCGGTTTCGGTTTTCGTTCCGGAAAAATATAACGGTTTTTACCAGTTTTTGGTTCAGCTCCAACAATGTTTCTAACCGAAATTAACCGATTTTTTTTTTCGGTTCAGCTCCGGCTTTCGTTCCGACAATAATAACGGTTTATTCCGGTTTTCGGTTCGAAGCTCTGATTATAAGAATTCGACCCTTCTTTATGTCGGACGTTCTTATGTGAACATGCAACTGATGGTTACTGTTCACGAGTTCGCCTTTTTGAGTGTGATGTGGATTAAAGAAATTAAACACACAAATAAGATAAAATATAATTTTATTAATAAAACATTAATTGAATTCAGATAAAATATAAATTAATAATCACAGAGTTAAATTTAATAAAAATTATACAAAACAAACAAAAGGTTCATAAACATTTAAACCAAAAATTATACTAGTCCACAAAAGAGCTATAGTGATCGGTCGTGTGTCTGTAACATGCTCGGATCGAAAAAAATCTTTACAAAAAGTTCTTATATTTTCCCCCTGAATCCAAAAATATATATAACCAGAAAAAAGGATAATATATCGGTCGGTTGTAAGACTAATATATAACTCATATACTTTGATGTATGTATCTCGCTCGGTCGGTCGTAAGACCTGAGTGTGACCGCAACTCCTCTGAAGTTACCGGGCCGATTTTAATGAAATTTGATATACATATAATTTCCACGCCCGTGAAGTTCCCGTCGCATTTTAAATCCAATCGTCAGTACAGGGCCGGAGTTATAGGGCCCCAAAATTTGTAACCCTCCTAAATACTGCCCGTAGTCAACTTACCAAGTTACCCATGTGTGCAATTTACAATGTGGGGTTATGGATATCAATACTGTTGTGGTACAGGAATAAATAAATCTCGGGATTATAATTGGTTGGATTGGTTCAGTCGGCTCTGTGAGTATAATGTCGATGATTTTAGAATTATATACGTACTCAAAAATTCATTTATTTCGTATTAAATGCAGAAAGAATTACGATATTGCTCAATTGGCGGTAAAATCTCACAATATTTTCAATTATAAAGTGACTGTACTATTGGTGGTTCTTGAGCAAACATATAATCGGGGTTTTTGTTTCAAAAATATAATTAGAAATTCTAGTTCATCTTTCAATGGTATCGTGCAATTACTCGGAGGGCCAATTTTGCCTTCAGGAACGGGTCAACAAATGGCCAATGCTGTTTATGAGATACACTGTGAAAAACAATTTTCATGTTCAATAACCGATGACCTTCCTAGCAGAGGAGAAATATTTTTTAAATTCCATCAACTTAATACTAAATGAAGCCTAGTTAACGAGAATATATGATTATTACTAAACACAGTAGTCATATCGTTTTGTATAAATATATAAATGGTCGAACATTTTACACTTATTATAGTGTATACAAACTGTGGGAACATTCGTTTCCGGAATTTATGCATTGCATTCTTTTTTCGATAATGGTTGGGGTCATTAACCAGAAATGTCAATTATCTCAACCTAAAGAGGAACAAAAATGGTGTGTCCGGTTGGTTGATATGAGTGGATCAAATGCGGTTCCTGGTGGAAACTGATAACCAGATAGTACTATTAGTGATTACACAGTTTTGTAATCGGTATGAAGAACTACTAGTATTATTATTTATCTTTCGTTCCCCCTGTTTATGATAAATTGTGTATAGTAAATCGCCTACTTCACAGAAATGTTTATTTATGTAGATAATCGGAAATGTGTAAACTGATTTCATGTTGAATGTTTACTTTGGACTAGTGCACTATTGTATCTCAACGACGTCTTCTAATGGTTTGCACTTTTCTGTAGCGTTGGAATTTTACATATTATTTACCAATAATTGTCATTAAAATATCTGATAGAAGATACAATACTAATAAGTTAAATCCACATAGAACGTTGTCACAATGTTGATTTTTATATACCTTATAATAACTTTATTTCTCCTTACAAAAATCTGTCATCGCCTTTTTAATCACTTAAAATGCACCAAGGGTGCTAAAATTTGGCGATACTAAAATCCAAGTATAAGAGCGATCCCAACGAGCGAGCGGCGACTAATATCCAAGTATATGAGTTATATATATATATATATATATATATATATATATATATATATATATATATATATATATATATATATATATTAGCTCCAGCTCGACGTACCGGCGAGCCCAATCGCAATAAATACAATACTAAAAGCGATAGCAATTGTTAGAGTACAAAATTTATTGTTGCAATCATCCCGCAATTTTTTTTTTTTTAAATTACAATTTTATTATTATTCATAATTATTTTTACCTTCAGATTCACAATCTGTAAAAACATATAATTTCCCGTCGCATTTTAAATCCAATCGTCTGTACATAGGGCCCCAAACTTTTTAGTAAAAATTATAAGTTTTTCCAAATTGTGAGCCCAAGGGCTATGAAAAATAATAAAACTTGATAAAATTTTAATTTAATTAATTATCAGGTTATCTGTGTGTAAGTTGTAGTTATTGACCAGTTGTCAAATGTGTAATTTATTCTCATTCTAATAAAACATAATTCCTTGACGTATTTTTTATCTATGATTATTGCAAGTTAAGTCAACGATATATTAAAATCGTAACAAAGATAAAAATATATATGATTTATTATTTGTATGATTGCAACAATAAATGTTGTACTCTAACAGTTGCTATCGCTTTTAGTATTGTATTTATTGCGATGTATAACTCATTTATTTATTTATATAATTGCCTGAAACATGATAACATAAGGTTTTTCGGGTCGCAGATTATGAATCTGGCCTCAAATTGATCAAAAAATAAAAGGGCGTCGAAAATCTAACTTAAAGAAGAAACAAGATTTGGTACGCGTACAACGCCCCAATGTGCCTTTAGGTAAGATATGCGTTGCGAGGAGTTGTTTTTAATTATTATGGCCTTTTGGTTAACAATTTGAAAATATGTTATATATTAAAAATCCTTACAATTTTTTGTAGATTAATTAATAAAAAAAAAATAAGATTTGAGTGCATATTTTAAAAATTAAAAATTATAATATTGGGGTTAACAATATGAAAAAATCATGTAGATATAAAATATTTTAGAATTTTTAGTAAAATTTTTGGGTGTTTAAATTATTTTTATGAGGGCAGTATTAAGGGGGACTTCAAATTTTGAGGCCCTATAACTCGGGAAGTATACTGGCGATTGGATTTGAACTGCGAGCGAATTCAAATGGGATGCCAAATATAATGTGTATCAAATTTGGTGTGAATCACTCCAGTACCTTCAGAGAAGTAGAGGGCACAAATTTGGTCTTACGAGCGACGACTAACATCCAAGTATTTAAGTTATATATATTTTTGGATTCAGAGCGAAAATACAAGAACTTTGTGTTAAGAAATTTTTTTGATCCGAGAATGCTATAGACACGAATGCTTTAGCTTATTTGGTACTTCGCACGTCGAGCTAAAAAAAATTAGTTTGGATGTTTTTGGGATCGCTGATTACTAATTGGACATTAAAATTCAACAAAAATAAAAAATGGTGGATCCAAAATGGCGAAGTTGGATTGCTTTCTTTTATTCGGATTATATTTCATATATAGAGGTTATTGAGGTCCAAGATTACGATTCTGACTTGGTCTGAAATTTTAAAGTCAGATTCGTAATTTGCCACCTTAATAAGAAGGTTACCCCAATATAAGAAATAAAATCCAAATAAATGAGATTAACAATTTTCTGCCAATTTGGATCCGCCATTTTTGATTTTTGTTGAGTTTTAATGTCAAATTTGTAATCAGCGACCCCAAAATCCCTGACATTATTTATATTTACGTAGTGTTTTTCAAAATATATTTTAATAATTATCTGTAATAACCATTACAAATCCGTTCTCAGTCGTTGTATTTGTTTTAGCAAGTGGACAATGACATATAAATTATTTCTATTTTGTTTCTGTCAAATTATTCTCAGGCATACAACGTACGATTTCTGCAAAATAACATACATTGTTTATATTTTGTTTACATTTCAATTTTTTTCCAGGTATAGTTAATACGATTTCTTTAAAAAAATATCTCACAATTGTATAACAATGACAACATAAAGAACATTTTTAAGATTTTTCGCACTATTCTATAGTTCATAATGAAAGTTATGTTTGAAATTACCCTGCTACGGAAAATCTTAAATTTCTTATTTATGTTGCCATAGATACGCATGTATGGGGAATATATTTAATACATCGTATAAACTATGATTGTCTACATATTGACAGGGTAACAAAATAGGCAAATAATTTTATATTTGTCATTTGAAATCGGTTATTATAAATAGATAGCCTGAGAACGCGGTTCGAGTGTATTGGTTATGGAAAATAAATTTTGAAAAACAGTACATAATGAATATTATATTTGAATAATAATGATACAATCTATTTTTATATTGAAGAATATCAGTAATTGATAACGTAATAAAATATTAAGGTAAATTGTACAATTGCAGTGGAGTATTAGTTGATTGATTTGTTTGTTTGGGACATACAAGGGCTGTCCGACAAGTACTTAGCCTCACCGGCCTATAGCGCCACTGTCGCAAGAGACATAACCTATTGTGTAGTACATTATCTTAGACGGCTACTGTTAAAATTTCAGCCGAATCGGACTCGTAGTTTTGTTTTGACCGCGTGTGAAATCGGGAGTATCCGCAGATTTTAGAAAAATGGAAAAAGAGCAATATCGGTCGGTGATTCGATTCTTGTTTTTGGAAGGGAAATCGCGTAGCCGTCTAAGATAATGTACTACACAATAGGTTATGTCTCTTGCGACAGTGGCGCCATAGGCCGGTGAGGCTAAGTACTTGTCGGACAACCCTTGTATATTCCTAGTGAAAGCTACATATGAAGAAGTCCAGTGCAGGCCACACTACATTTTTGCTTATGTTCATTATATATAAGAAAGTATAAATACAAATCTTTAATGCAATAATAGCTAATGTTCCCGCCCATTTCGTTGTTCCTTAAATTACGGCACTGATACACTCATCAAACCGAAAGGTATATTATAATTTTATTACTAATAAGCATTAAATTACTCCAGATTCCAGTATATATATTCCATTTTTCTAATTTTTATTTTATCTTCCTAGGCAACATTAGTACTTATTAACTTATAGGGAAGCTGTGTATTATTTAATTTGTTAGTTTAAAGTAATTAATTTAAATGTTCAAGTATACAGCTGCAAGTATACGGCAGATAGATATAATTTCACATCAGAAAATATGTTACCGTCATTAAACTTATATGAGTTTTAATAAGACGCCGTGATGCGTGGGTCGAACAGGGCCGGACTAGTTTGGTTTATGGGCCGTTAGGGAGTCTGGAAACAGATTTTTTCACTAGCAGCCGACAGGCCATTGCGCTCATGCAAATTCGATCGTAATTGCAGTCAAGCGGCACATATTATACAAGCTATAGAATCAGTGTGTGATTTTTCGATTTATGTAATATATATATATATATATATCTTTATAGTTCTACGTACAGTATGTACAAAAGAACTATTGTTTTCGGTCGTGTGTCTTAAATTCTCAGAAACTAAATTTTATTGAGAAGAATTAAATTTCATGTCTTCCTGATTTCGAAAATATATATTGTATAACCCCATATACTTGGATGTATGTCGCTAGTTCGTAATACTAAAATTTTGTGGCTCTGCTCTGAGTTTAACCAAATTTTGTACACCACATTTTTGTGTGCTCAAGTAGTTCTTATACTTCAGGAGTTACAGGCTCTAATTGTTGGTATTTAGAAACATAAGATAATAGAAAGATCGTGATTCAAATAGAATGGTTAAGAATATGAATTATGAAATATTAATACTTTTATTGAAAGTAATAAATTTAAAAGCATTTGCATTTAGAAAATGCAATTTCAAACAAATATATAAACTTATACATTATTACTTACTTATACGCATATCCATATATATAAGGAAGTATTGTTATCATAAAAATATTAGAACCTCGAAATTTTATGGGAAATACTAGTTTTTGTTCGCTGGAAAAGTAATGATATACTATTGTTACTTTTTGCATATTTAAAAAAACGGTAGAAGTTACAGAAAAAGTGAATCTGATAAAAGTAAATAATATTGAAATTTCTAGAAACTTTTGTTTGAAAAGTTATTTTTAAATATACCTTTAACTGAAACCTCTTTCTTGAAAATTGCAATTTTACATTTCCGTTTCCGTGGTTGCTATATACATATTAATATTGTTTACAGCAATCGTTGCATGAATTTAAAACAAAATAAAGCAATATTATTAAATATTTATATATATATATATATATATATATATATATATATATATATATATATATATATATATATATATATATATGTATACATGTATATATATATATATATATATATACATGTATATATATATATATATATATATATATATATATACATGTATATATATATATATATATATATACATGTATATATATATATATATACATGTATATATATATATATATATATATATATATATATATATACTATATAGTGTACATGTATGTGTGTTTATATGTGTAGAACGCCTTGTTTGTAATAATGTAAACTGGAATGGGCTGGGATCAAACTAACTGCCAGCGTGCCAGTCAAGCTTAATAAATCGGATCATCTGCGCCTGTCAATATTTTGACAGGAAAATAAAATATATCTAGTAAAAACTGCGTATATATATATATATATATATATATATATATATATATATATATATATATATATATATATTAACCAAGTAATCGGTTTTGCCCCCATAGTACATATCTTTCTCCTTTTATAGTAATCATGCATATAATCCTACATTTTGATTTAGTCGAACTATTATACCAACTAAAATGTTACATTTACCAGTTTGACAGTTTAGCCAACTACATAAATAGAACGTCGTAATATGTCTTTAAAAATTCCATTACTAGAATATTAAATCACGTCGCTTATGAGATGAATATTGTTTTAATATACCGCATTCCATGTTATCGAATGTTAACATTTCAAACAAAATTTGGAAACAAAATGAACGTTTGTTTAAAAAAAATGCGTTTACTTCAGGATTTGTGTAGGTTAGTTCATAAAAATCACATAGCGTTCCGGATATAAAGCTAGATACATGAACAGATGGATCAGTAAGGAGTGGACTATATTCTGTATATGATACGGGCACATGTTAGCCTAGTATAGATAAAACACCAAGATATATGTGTTTGTATATTATGCCTGAAGAGATATTCCAAACATTTGTAATAATTTTATTGTCACGCAAAAATAATTAAATTTTTAAAATTATGATTTTTAATGGTTCGAGTCATTGTGAAATTTTGTCTAATACAATGTAATATTTTGAAATATTCTATGCGCCAAAACATCGAGAAAACTGACCTCAAACCTATTTATATTTTAACATATGGCCATTAGAATTGTGTACTGAATAATCGATTCAAATACAAAATAGAAGCAGTACGTAAATTTATAATCCTGATTTTTGGAAGGTATAATGATATTGTTATTAATTGATTCAGAAACATAAAAAATCGCAATTCATCAAAGGTCAAATAAAGTACGTAATATATGACGAAAGAATGGTGACTACAAAAACATATTGACTTCCAAATATCAATGGTAATGTCCGTTTTTAAGATTCCTTGAATCTATTTTGACTATTTGAAAATAACCTTAAAATTGAAGATACAAATATGAATTAAAACTTTATTAGAATATTAATTTCTTAAATAACGAACACAATACCATGCCAATATAACAGTTAACAGAATATATATATATATATATATATATATATATATATATATATATATATATATATATATATATATATATATATATATATATATATATGTATAAGTAGGTAATACAAAGCATTTTCTAAACCTGCTATATTTTAAACCAATTTATATCCGAATCATATATTAGTCCCTGTGCAATCGAACCTAAATGCACATCTGTAGCTACGCCACTGACAAATACAAATATGAATTCAATTTAACATTATTATTACGATGAGAAATGAACTGTATATGATATAGGCACATGGTGCGTTAACCTAGTTATCTATAAGTAGATATATAATATTTAAAATCATATATTCAAACTGAAAACTACCCATAAGAAAGTCGAGTGAAGGACACTCCAGCCTTTTTTTTTTTTTTTTTCTTAGTCACGAAATATACGCTGTAATATCTATGGAATATACGTAGGTGTTAGATAGAGACAGATACAGAAATATTCGTCCTTTCTACAAGTTCTTTTTGTAGTTGGAGTGTTGTTTTTGCTATTGTGTTAGGTTGTTAAGTAGGAAATAGAAAATCTGTTATTAGTATAGCACTACTAGAATATCTACGAGTTGCTGTATATGCAAGTTGTACCATGTCTCCGGTTTATTTCGGTAGTTAAAATCTTCTTCGTTTTGCTTTGGGTTCGTGTAGTAATACACATTTCCGCTAATGTGTAAAATCCCATATGTAACTAAACATCAGGACTGTGCCAACAATAATTCAAAAATATATAATAAAGATACGGTAAATAATTTAAAAATTACAAACTGCTGTCCTTCTAAATTTTTGAATTTATACTTGGTATGTAAACTATATATGATAGTATGTAAAATATTCTAATTTTGACCTAATATTAACTTTTGCTGACAGCTTCTTGAGAGATTTTTGTTGAATCATCGTTGAATACTGTTCCTTACAAAAAATATTTAGTTAATTTAGCTCTAGATGAATATATATATATATATATATATATATATATATATATATATATATATATATATATATATATATATATATATATATATATATATATATGTATATATGTTTAGCAAGTTATGTACAAGATCTACAATATTTTGTCAACTAATATTTTAAAACTGTCTTCAGAATTTTAGTTTGTACGATTTCTGATATTGATTTAAATGATTTTCCTATTTCAATCTTCTTCTGATACATCTTCGATGTTTCCAAGAATCATATTTACAACTTAATCGTATCAGATTGAAATACCCAGGAAACACAGACATGGGTTGTTTCATCGCTTGATTTTTTTATTAGATATTTGTGCAAAGAAGTTAAGCGTTTATCTTTTCTTTATAATATCCCCACTACATGTTTGCTATATCAATGTTCTTCCCAATAAGATGTGCTACTTCATGTCTTCTATTATATACTATTTATTCTAGAGCGTTTTATTCTGTTACCGTAGCGTTATTTTAGTTCTCCGATTCCTCAGTAGTTTAATATTTCGTTTTAGTTTAGTGAATAACCCATTAGGCTGATACATCATTAAATTTTAATCTTATCCCATCAATGTTCTTCCTTTTCTAATTTTTATTTCGGTAAGTGACGACCTAATTTTTATTTATGTTTTCCCTCTATTTAGTAATATGTTTGTAATAAACCAAACGAATTTTCTATGTATATAAGAAAATATGTTTTATAATATTCATTACATATTGTTTCACTAAGAAATATTGTCGAACCGTAAATTGTGAAACTTCAAACTTAAGACTTGTATATGGTCTAGATGTGCATTTCTTAGCACTTATGGTTAAAATAATTATGTTTTTAATGAAAGATATTAATATTTTGACAACTTTCGTTTGAATAATTATTTCAGTTACGAGAAAATTGCTACGAAAAATTTAAATATCTTTTTATTTTATTTATGTTGCCATAGATAGGCATATATGCAGAATATGTTTAACCAATCATATGAACTAGTTCTGAAAATATTTTGATAAAGAAACAAAATAGACTGAAATTTATTTATTTTCTTCCGGTTAACACAATAAGATCGACTGAAAACATGTTTAAGCGTAATAGTTTTTGCAGATATATATTGAAAAACAGTACATATTCAAAATTATATTTGATTATATTGATAAGGTGAATATTAAAGAAACAATATATATTTTATATTGAAAAAACAATATTAGATAACGTAAGTGGTACAATTTCAGAATAATACTGTGGAGTATTGTTATTTTTTGAAAATTTGCTTGGGATATATATTTCTAATAAAAAATGCGTAAAGAAAAGTCGAATGCAGGTCCCACCTCGTTTTTTTTTAAACTTGTTTGTCTAAAATTATTTTATGACAATATCTTTAATGAATTTTATAAATTTTCACATTTATGTATAAACGGGTGTTCTTTCTTTAGCAAAATTGTTGCTAAAATAGACAAATAAAATAAAATCGTTACATAGCGAAGTATAAATTAGGTGTATAATACCATTTCATAAGTTGAAATTTACGTTTACAAACTATTTTGAACAGAAAAAAGAAAAGGGAAAATAGAACATACAAATGTTCCAGACGGCCTTGTATTCTTCTATAGAAACAACCGTTAGATAAAGATACCAGCATATAGAACAACCATCACCTGTTTTCAACAGTTCCTTGTTGTTGTCTATCATCTCTGTATATCCATTCAAAATATGACCCCCTAGATACACCTTGTAGTGTCACTGTTTATTTTGATTCTCTGGAAAGTCTATGCAAATGTCGAGGATGCAGGGAGGCGATAGAATGAACATTTTCGTCATCTAAATGCTGTAAGATCTACCAGCAGCTGTTAGCTCTTGTGTAGGGAAATAGTTGAATGGGAAGTGTTCGTCATTCAAGTATTAGCACCAGCAGAGCTCTGATCGGTGCAGTTATTCGGTATAGTCGGAGGTCGCCGACACAAATTGAGAGGGGCACCTGTCCAGCATTCGTTGATCAAGAGTGTGTTGTGTTGTTGTGCCTTGTGTTGGTTCAGCCGCAGGTAATCGCGCATTGCGAAGCCATTACGTACGAGGTGCGGTTTATAAATACCTTGCGCCTGGGCGTAAGAACTCTGTTGAAAACATAGACGAGATTTCACTTTTCATACGTCTACCACGCTGTCTAAGCGATGGTATACTTGAAATGTAATATCTAATGTTTCTTAGTGTATTGTGTTCACCTCTAAACTTAATAACTTTTGGATCCGGTTAAAGTTCAAACTTATAATTTAAGTTTAAAATAAGTGGTTTTAATCTATTTGAAAATCGCGCGTCCAAGTTAATTCAAGTAACATTTATTTAATGTGGTGCCACACAATGAATTACCATTTTAAATAAATCAACTTAATAAAGTGAATTTAAAAGTATTTATATACGGAGCCAAAAGTATTTTAAGGTTGCGATCGAAGGTTTCTTACGGTTCTTTATTGGACTACTAATATTGTTTATCGTCGAATATAAATATTTTGTTTGAAAATTCAAATTATCAATTATGTCCTGAATTTGCAATGATAAAAAATAAGTGTCACATCACTGATATATATGCTTAGTAGGGCATACTTTGTTGAAATAATTATCGTAATTATTATAATATGAATAACTACTTTAACTATCAGTGTAATGGTTTGAAATATAAATTTGAAGCTACTGCAAATATCTATATATATATATATATATATATATATATATATATATATATATATATATATATATATATATTTATATATATATATATATATATATATATATATATATATATATATATATATATATATATATATATATGTATATGTATATATATATATATATATATATATATATATATATATATATATATGTATATATATATATATATATATATATATATATATATATATAAATATAAATGTATAGATAATATAACTTAAACGCTGCTTGAACCATCCGACACATTAAAGTAGAAAATATAGCGTAATATTATCGTAACAGTAAATATGCGTAAAATATAGTTAGGAATAACGATATTTCTATTAACAATTCCTATGTTTATTGTTAACATACTATACTATTTGCATAACAAGTATTTTACAATAGCCGTGCCACTAGCGATACTTAGGCTGTGTCGATTCAATTTTACTGTATCGGTTGGTATCGTTGGATAGTAGTAGATGAGACGACAGCCTCCCAAATTTTAAGAAATATAACGAAATTTTATTTATCCCATTTTATTTATATGTGGTACAACCTAACACGCATAGGTAGTAGGTACTATATAAATATACCTTCTAAACCTGAAGTATATAAAAAAAACTTTATGTTATTGCATACCGATACTCTGAATCCGTATTTATACAGAAAGAAATAATTAAGTATCGATATATCGTGTTGCTAGTGTCAACTCTACAGTATGGTTTCTCTTATAAACTAAATTAAATGTAACGGCAAAAGCAATTATATTTACTATTCATTGTCTTATTCATGCTACCTAAATTGTGTAATTCTATTATGGGTCGCAAGAGAGAGAGGCCTAAAGGCATTTTAACCTATAATTTTCCTCATTAATTTTTATTTAATAACCTTGGGCCTGGGTATACTATTTAAGTTCAAACTTCAATACTAAATCAATTTATTGAGAAACCAATCGTTATTATATCATCTTAAATATATAGTTATAAAATAGCGAAGTATTTAGAAATTGTTTGCGTAATTATTTCGGCTAGTTCCCGCATTTGGAATATTTTGACAGAAGCTACTAATTTGCTGCTATACCAAATTGTGTCAAGTGGATTTTTTATGTTTTGTAAACATCACATCCAGTGGTGTGTGACTGGTAATTTTTTGTGTGTGTTTGTTCGGCGGACCATAACGATTTATTGTTGCGAGTCAAACAGTTCCCACCTGTATACAATTAATACTAAAGTGCATCATAGGGTTTACATTTCACTGCTAAAGTGTATATTGCATCCTTGAAACATAGCAAACCAGGACAATACGATATTACTTCGTTCTATTTGTTTAGGTTATTTCAGTTACTCAGTTTGCCCAACAGAAATGAGACTAAATTTTATTGAATAAATATACAAGGATTGTAAACGTTACATTATATATGCCGTTTGATAGAATTCGTAATTTTCAGCTATAATTGTGGAGAATTTATGTTTAGGTAAACAATAGTTCTGATATCAATCCCTCTATTAGTTTCTGAGGAAATAATTCTTGTAGTTTGAAAAATAATGATATAAATATTATAGTAGCGGCGATTATAGTGATATAGTTCGCTGCGTTATTGTTAATTTTGTTATAGATTTATAAGATATAATTATATAATCACTAGGGTCACCCGTGGGCACCATGTGCCCATATGGCATACAGAACATAGGTCAGTTTTGACTGATGGCGAATTTTCATGTAATTTAATAGGAATAACACGGTTTTTCTTCATTTTGTATCGTTTGACTATAATAGTAATACAAATTTCCACATCGCAAATAATAATAAAGAAAAAATCGAGTTCTTTCTTTGAACGCTATTTTGTTCTTAGATCACTATGCTGAGATTAAGTAATCGATCGCTTATCATGCACTGTGTAACATGCGATAAATTTAAACAAAATTTTGTTTAACTTTGATTTTAACCTTGTATGGTGCATATGTGTTGTATCATTTAGACAGTTTCTATGATTGTATATAAAAAACAGGATTATAAATTTACTTACGATTGCTGTTTATTATTTGAATCGATTATTCAAATAATATGTATTACAAATCCTTTTTACACAACATTTTTAATGATTTGACATTTGATTCATTATTGTTTTTTAATTAAATAATCAGGCTAGATTCTGAATTTTGCAGTATTAAACTGATGCAGTGTCACAACGGCAGTTTTAAAAGTGATGATAATTAGTTATATGCTAAAATACAATGGATTGTGCCATCAAAAATAAATGAATAAAATTGCCAACCAATCATGTTTCTAAATATGTTTGAATTATCTCTTCAAGATTTTATTTCTCTAATAATCAGAATTATAAATTTACTTACTTGCAGTTATTATAATTTGACGAACTATAAAATCTTACCGCAACTCATATTTCAAAAATCACTGCTTCTTGGCCATTTTGAAGTGAAAAATATTAACTATGAATTAAAATAAATGTACAGAAACACGTATTTGCTAAAAATATATGATAATTAGGCAATAATATGCACTTATTTCATATTATATACTTAAAAATTGAAATTATAGCATGCTACTCCCCTTAAACTTAAGATTAAACTTTGAATTGAAGATTTATCACAAAAACTTTTTTGACATTTCATTCTGACGTTTGATTCGTTTTTGTCTATTCCAAAGCAGACTGAACTTCAGAATCGTAGTGATTGTTTTATTTCAGTATAAACTATTTGATTATTTTTTATAACTTTATTAACAGTCGCCATGGTGCAGTGGCTAAGTGTCATGCCTTTCACCCTGGAGGTCGTGAGTTCGATCCCCGTCTATGCCAATCTGCATTTTTACAAAAAAAGCGTTCCACACATACACACTCACTCACATACAAACATTTCTGGGTTATTATATTAATGATTGGCATTAATATCAATGCAGATAAAATCTGTACCATTTTTCCCGATTTACTTAATTCAATAACCGCTTACTCTATCCCCGTTATTAACCATATTGCAGACAGCGTTTACGTTCAATGATCCGAATAACTACATAACCAGAAACAAAGAATTTAAGTAAATTCAACTAGGGAGTTTAAAAAATAGAACCAATTAACTGAATATTAGATCGGATTAAAGTCAAGAAAAAGAAATCTATACTATATAACAACGGACTGCTTGAATATGTCATTGCTATTTATAAATAATAAATAAAGAAAAATGCAAAACTTAACACGTGTTTAGTTACGTCATTATTATCAACAACATATTGTTGAAAGAAGATATAAATAATATGTTATTAATTACAATGGATATAAACATTTATGATAATGGTAAGCTTTGGAAATGAGTATCATTAATTTTTTCCACAACAGTAAATGGTGTTAGATGTATACATGACTCAAGCATGTTATATTATGTTGGTTAATTATAAATAGTGCATAATTGGAGGCGCGTATAACACAACCTTACTTTATTTCGTGAAGGTCAAAAGCATTTTCGTAAATAATAGTGGAACTAACTTTAAACATAAATACAATAAGAGTAAATCATTCGCTCAAATTTTAATTCAAATTATAGATATATTGAAATATACTAAATTTAAAAAATATACGTTAAAATATCACACAATGACCAGTTTAAATGGCAGGTAGAATTTATAAGTTAATAGCAATGCTAGCAACAGCAGTATATGAACTTAAGAACTTCTAATTTAGTTTCTATGGAAAATAAATATGTACTTGGTTAATCCGTGTTTGGGATATATATGTAGTGAAAATTAAGTAAAAGAAAGGCGAGTGCAGTCCACTCCAGATCATTTCCCTTCCAAAACAAGAATCAAATCACCGACCGATATTGCTCTTTTTCCATTTTTCTAAAATCTGCGGATACTCCCGCTTTCACACGCAGTCAAAACAAAACTACGAGTCCGATTCGGCAGAAAATTTAACAGTAGCCGTCTAAGATAATGTACTACACAATAGGTTATGTCTCTTGCGACAGTGGCGCCATAGGCCGGTGAGGCTAAGTACTTGTCGGACAGCCCTCGTATAGTCAAAGTCTTCATTTCTTATAACGGCATCAAAAATTGGGTAAACTAGACATATTCAAATGAATCTTCTTGAATTCTCAAACAAAATACAATAGGCATTTTTCTAGCAAATTCGCATCCATAAAAAATAATTAAATTAACAATATCAATCTAAACTGCGCGATTTCTAATTCATTGTTATAATTTGTAACCCAGTTCACTTCAACTTTCAAGATTTAAATAATCTGCAATCACTTTAGGTAACTGAAACAGTAGGAATTGTTCGACTCGACAGGTTATCAAAGTGTGTACGTTTACATCGAGGATTATATTGAGTAACATTTCGAACTGGGCGTTTTACGGACACGTTCCTCTTTCGCACGAAGTGTATAAAATAGTGTAGTGTGTATTGTTCGGTTGTTCGCCTACGCGATGTTTCACGATGACAGCAGGCGCGGTTTGTTGTGCTCCATCACGTGACGTGCGGAAGTCCCGCTCAAACAGCGTTACCAGTAATACGAATACGAACACGAACAGCGCAATGCTGGTACCATTGGTGAAACGCGCTGCTTCTGCTGCTGGCAGCAAGCGTTCCAGTTCAACGCCACCGCGCCCCAAAAGCATGTTGTGGCGGTCGAGCGAACGGGCAACGGTTAGCCGAACGTGGAAGTTCCACCGGCCCAGGTCTTACACCAGGTGATCTTATGCTTCATTGCTTTTAAAAGGAAATGTTTAATGGTTTGGAATCGATCTTGCATCGTTTTGTATCTAAATAACAGGATTCTAAACGTTGGATATAAGAAAACTTGAATTGCGTAGGAAACATTTCAGCGATTTGTATTTCTGCTCAACTTGTTTCTATGCGTAGGATACAAAATATTGATTATATAAGCATATAGTTTTATTTAGGTAGCTTGGGTTAGAAGACAGGCAAATTTCAATCACTTTGTTTTTAAAGGTGTTTCTTAAATTCTTTCAAGACGACTTTTTACTTCCTTTTACAGAGTAATAAGTAAGTATTGTAATCATGAAAATTTTCGAACTCGAGATTTCAGCGGATATACATGTTTTGACCTTCCCTGAATCGAATGTGACTATTTTCGGAATGACGTCTGTGTGTGTGTGTCTGTGAACGCTCTAGGGCCAAAACTGTCGAACGAAAAATTATGAAACTTCAAACTTGAATATACTCTGGATGTGCACCTCCTATTTTTGAAAAGAATATTCAAACCGGTAGTGCATTTTTACTCTATACATTTTTTGTTCTATCTCAAATATCACTAGAACGGCTACACTTACGGCAAAAATAGTTATGTTCATAATGAAAGATAATAATATTTCGCACAACTTTTGTTTGAAAAGTTTCTTCATAAATTGTACCAGTTATGAGAAAACTGCTACGAAAAAAACTCAAATATCTTATTTACGTTGCCATAGTTATACCTACACTTGTGACAAATTTTATTATTTTTAAATCGGATCAACCATTAGTTACATCATTTGTTTCTTGTTTATTGAAAACAAACAAGTATTACATTGACAGTTATCTGTATGAATTAATATTTAAAATATTGATTTCTTATTAGAATAAATTGTATCAGGTAAATTATTATAGAATCAATTTATATTATATATTTGCTAACGTAATTAAATAACAATTTCAGAGTTTTAGTGTGGAGTTTGACAGTTTAAGAGTGAATACGATAAGTACTTTAAATACAGATCCATTATAAATTGGTATAATTATCTAGTTATTATTAAGTTATAGTAATTTAATTTGAATTATCATTTTATATTGGTCAGCAAAAGATTTTGTTATCACTTAATAATAATAATTATTATCAGCGCCCGTTTTTGCCAGGAAAACAATATAGACATTTCAGAGTATTCCTGTAGAGTATTGGTTAGTTTGACCGTTTGTTTGAGATTATATATATGTAGACAGTTTGTTTGGGATATATATGTATATTAATATCTATCTATTGAAAACTACGTAAAAGAAAGTTGAGGGCAGGCCACTCCAGATATTTTATTGAAGCTGTAATAGGGAACCGGCAAATCAGTTGATTTAAATAGGCCTGAATTTAATATTTCTTCAATTTAGAAATTTGGTACTAGACTTTAAATATTTCTCACTAGCATTACCGCTAATCTAGTTTATAAATCCCCAGAATTGGAAGAACACAAAATATATCAAGTTCGTAGCATTGTTGATTCTTTGTCATATTTATTTATGATTTTGTGGTTATATCCTTGTGATTATGACAGATAGTATCAAACATCACTAAACACAATTACTGACAGTTGACAGCCGAAATTTAATTAAAATACCATATACCCACATTATATATGAACATTGGTGCCAACATGTTATTAATCTAGTGCTATCATATTGAGAATAATATCCTTCAGTTTTGCTAATGAAGTTACAAATGTAATTGAAAAACTGCGTTCGTCTACTCGTTAGTCGTTACTAATAATAATAAATAGGGAGAAGGAAACAACTAAAGCAAGGCTGGGCAACTGTCGGCTCGTGGGTCACATTCTGCCTGCACAAAATTATGCATGTAAAATATTTTGTAATTTTTTTAGCTCGTCGTACGAAATACAGAAGAGCTAAAGCAATCAGTCGGGAGTCTCTAGTATTCTCGGATAAAAAATTTTCTTAACAAATAGTGTTTGTCTCATTCTCAATTCATGTACGTCGCTCGCTCGTAAAGTCGTAAGACCAAATATGTATTATCTACTCCTCTGAAGGTACCGGAGAGATTAACATCAAATATACTACACATATTATTTGGCATCCCATTTGAATCTTCTCGCAGTTTAAATAACTTCCCGAGTTATAGGGCCCCAAAATTTAGAGCCCCCCTTATAAAAATAATGAAAACCCACAAGAACTCTAAGATATGTTATATCTACAAGATTTTGGCATATTGGTAACCCAAAGACCATAAATATATAAAAAACAAATTATTAAAAATTATAATTTCGAATTTTAAAGTATGCTCTAATAAATATACATTTTTTTATTATATCAAAATAATCTACAAAAGTTGTAAGCCATGTGCACCTTCTATTTTTGAAAAGAATATTCAAACCGGAAGTACATGTTTACTCTATAAATTTTTTGTTCGATATCCAATATCACTAGAACGGCTGCACTTATGGCAAAAATAGTTATGTTCATAATGAAAGATATTAATTTTCGCACTTTTGTTTGAAAAGTTTCTTTAATAAAATATACTAGTTACGAGAATACCGCTATGGAAAATCTTAAAATTCTTATTTATATTGTCATGGAAATACATTATCTGAAATAAATTACAGATAATCAAAATATAAATAATGTATGTCATTTTGCCATATTTAACACAAATAGATCGACTGGGAAGGTGAATATTAATGAATCAACATCTATGTTTCTTATTGGAGAAACAATAGTTAATAACATAATATGCTAATTGGTACAATTTCAGGATATTACTGTGGAGTATTAGTATTTTTTGACTGTTTGTTTGTTTGTTTATAACGAAAACTACGTAAAAGAAAATTCTAACAATATGTTTGGAGTTACATGTTATCTTTCTATAAGTATAAGAAATGTTCATAGAAAGTATATATATATATATATATATATATATATATATATATATATATATATATATATATATATATATATATATATATATATATATATATATTTATATATATATATATATATTTATATATATTTATATATATTTATATATGTATATATATGTATATATATGTATATATATGTATATATATATATATATATATATATATATATATATATATATATATATATATATATATATATATATTGTTCACGTTAACGAGAAGCTAATTTGATGATTCAAACAGTATGATCCAATATATACATATTACACACTCATGTTACACATATAAATATCTTACAATTTCATTCGAATTCAAAGTCTTTCTCTCACAGTCTATACAATATACCAGGGGTGGCCAACTTGTTTGTCATTAATATCGACTTTATAGATTAACAATAAATCGCGATCTACCTTCGAAATTTTTCGTTTGATGGTGAGAGGAGAGATAGGAACACTATGCAGTAAGAGAGTCGTCCGATAACTTACGTAGATCGACTAAAAACCGTTTCGCGATCGACTTGTTGGCCATCCCTGCAATAAACAATAAACACAGAAATGTGTCCGGAAACTCGCGCCATAGAATACAGGGACGTACAGCCACAGTCACAGCATATAACTCAGAGAAATGCCGTCGTATGAAATATGTGTTCACGTTATCGAATATTGGTTTGTTCCATGCGGGGTCTCCACTTATACTAAGTGTATATACAATGCGACCTATGTTGCTTGGTCCTAATATAAGGTGTTGGTCGCGTACTATGTGACTCGTGCAAACTAGGCCATTATTAATTTTAGGGAAATTATGTCAAAAATTAAGATTTTTGACAAAATCTTAATCTTAACCCCTTTGAAAATTTACATTTTATATAATATTAAAATATATATTGAATAATGCAAAGCCAGTTTTGGGTACCATGCGTGCATTTGAATAATAACCCAAAATTCAACTGAAAACTATGGAACAAAATATGGAAGCTACTTCCTAACAAAGTAGTTCCTACGAACCTGTAATATTTAGTTCAGTGAAATCAAAAACAGTTATGTATCTGTTTAAGCAGATCCTAATGCTATGAATCGGCATTGAGTTGCAATAATATTTATTTTCTTCGAATGCTGAACAATAAATTAACTCCAATTTTTTCAATTTCAGTGATGAAACCTCGGCCCCGGTATCCCCGGCTCGCGTGAGCTTCGCTATGTGCGACAGCCCACCAGCAGGTCGGGCGTCGCCCGGCGGCAGCCCAGCCGCCCAACCGGACAAAGCGACACTCAAAGTTCATCTCCCCAACGGGGGTATGAATGTCATCAAGTACATTGAACAAAGCGACATCCGACATATCATCTCGTTGGTCACTGAACGCCTTGCCACCGGCGACCGACAATACCGTGGGCTGTACGCGATGCGCTTGCGCCATCCATCGACAGGTGAAACCCACTGGATTCACCAGGATACCACCATGTATCAAATACAAGAACGGTATGCCAAGGGAAAACCGTTGTCTGAGTGGCGGTTTGAGTTGAGGGTGCGATATTTGCCGCCGATTAGTCTGCAGGAGTTATGCGATAAGGATAGAGTTACATTTTACTATTATTACGATCAAGTGAGAAATGATTATTTGTGTGGGACTGGACATGCGAATTTGGATCAGGATGTGGCTATTCAGCTGTGCTGTTTGGAGATTCGATATTTCTTTAAGGTTTGTACTATATTTTAATACTTTTAATACTTAAGTTTCAACAATAGAGTCTAGAATACCTTTAATGGATTTCATTGTCTGATTTATACGATGAATTTTAAAGTGAATTTATTAAATTATTTCATGTGATAGTTGAATTTTTATCTGGTTATTTCTTTGAAAACGATATAGCGCCAACATTGTTTTAGTAACTTACCAAATAAAATAATGCTTTCCGTTAAGATCTCAAATTCGAAAATTATTGTGGTGGCAATTTTTCCTTATATACGTATAAGAAAATAAAATCAATCAAGTAAATTGTAAAACTATGTTTACATATTATGTTCTATGTTGGTACACCGAGGAGAAACTACAATATCCGTAGAAAGGTTCCATATTGCTATTTGTAAATTGTGTCAATAAGGATGATTTAAATTTGATATTTTAAATATTCGTAATTCCCCGTATGTAATAGTAAATTTTATACTGAAAATTTAATTTTCTTAATTGTTATTATCTATTAATAGTCCAGTCACTTTAGTCAAAAATACAAGTAAACTGCATAAAAAGTCCCATTAGGCTGAAATTTGATACACACGTTCTCTTTATGGTTCTAAATGTAATCTAAAAAGTCCCCAAAAATCCGAGCTTGGGAACCCATAGTATTCAACCATAAAGTTTGAAAAAACGCAATTTTGCAAATATCTTCGAAATTACAAGGTTTTTTTACCAAAGTTGCAGTATAATAAATTAATGTTCGTTTAATTTACTACAAAAAAGGTGCTCTTTATTTTCTCCGTAAAATCAACAGTTCACGTGCTACGTAAGGCGGAAGCTATGCGCGTCAAACTTATTTTTGCACGGCTTGTTTATTTAACAAATACGGTGTTTATTAACTTTTTTGTAAATTTTTATGTTATTTTAGTAAAAGACGCATCAGTTTATAAAATTAGGGGGGGTATTTAATTTTTCCGTGCCCTTTTTCAATTAGAAAATGGTGGTTTTGTATTTATCATAAAATTTGACTTCAAATTGAATTATTTACGTAAAGATTTCATAAGGCATTCATATATTATAGTTGTTAAGTATACGCCGTGCATAATTTAATGAAATATTCACTCATTCTATTTTATTTTATTCAATTTTTAAATGTTGGTCCTGTTGAAATTGCACAAATTGATTTCTAACCAAGTTATCTGTATTAGATATTCTATTTTTTTACATATAACTGTTAGCACACAATTCTCCATATTTCACATAGTATCTTTACTCAAAAATACAATTAAACTGCGGAAAAAGTCCCAGAGGACTGATATTCGGCCCACACGTTCTCTTGATGGTTCTAAGTGAAATGTAAAAAGTCCCCAAAGATTTGGGCTTGGGAACCCAAGTTATTTCACCATGAAGTTTAAGAAATTGCATTGTCGCAAATATCTCCGAAAATGCAAGAGGTTATATATAAAGTTGTAGTACGACAGTTAAAATTAGAAGTGGGCATTTCTAAATATTTGATATCGATCATCAATATTAAAAAAATTATCGATATATATATATATATATATATATATATATATATATATCTCGAAATATCGATATATCGTCAAATTTCGATACTTATCGGTAAATATCGATACTTTTTGATAATTATCGATATTTACTTGGTGATACATATCGTAAATTATCGTTATTAACGTATAAGTATGGATAAATATCGATACTTTTTGAGAAATACTATTTCGAAAAATGCTGGATGATATGCAGAGTTCCATTGAAAGATAATTGAATGAATATGATCGTGCTACGAAACTTTTAGATGTTGAAATTGATCCACTAATATAGTAGTCAAATCATGTAATGTTTTATAAAAGGTTAGCAGTTCTCGCTAAGAAATACTTTTCCGTTCAAGCTATCAACGTTCCCTCAGAATAAATTTAATTCTTTGTAGTTTGTCGTGTACATTCATATACGAGGGTAGTCTGAATATTTTTGAGTCACCACATGAAGATGGCGTTACTCGTCAAAACCAAAACTACAATGGTATATGCTTTGAAAGATGCCTGTGAAAATTTCAGCAATTTTGGAAACTCAGTTGTTGTTTGACAAACAAAATGAAACGAACATTAATTTCTTATACGGCATCTTTGATAAAATAAAATTTCGGAGGTATTTGCAAAAATGCGTTTTTTCAAACATGGTTGAATACCATGGGTTCCCAAGCTCGATTCATTGGGAACTTTTTAGATTTCATTTATAACCATCAAAAGAACGTGTGTACCAAATTTCAGTCCTCTGGGACTTTTTCCGCAGTTTACTTGTATTTTTGACTAAAGTGACTGGACTATATGTTTTCGATTTCGACACGCAAATCGCTCTACCTTTGCATAAATACTTGCTTATTTCATTGGTAAAATATAATAGATTTAAATAGAAAAATAAGCATCGCTTTAGTATAATCTTTGTTAAAAATGTAATATTTCTTTATTTTTGTATGTAAATCAAATAATAGTAATGATGGTCTATTTATTTTCAGGACATGCCACAAATGGCACTAGACAAAAAATCCAATCTGGAATACTTGGAACGCGAAGTTGGTCTACACCGGTTCCTTCCTCGAGAAATATTAAATAAATTAAAGCCTAAAACGCTTAGAAAATTAATACAAACTAATTTCAAAAAAGTCAGCTCTCTCAACGAGCAAGAATGCATGTTCCGGTTTTTCGATATTCTTCGAACGTATCACCGGTTCGATCAGGAACGATTCCGCGTGGATTTAGGCACAGAATGGTCGGTGCCCGTGGACCTAGTCATCGGACCAGATGTGGGTATATCAGTCCTAGCCACACATCCAACCAGAATCGCCGACTTCGATAAAGTACAAGCGATTCAAACTCTAGTAAGCGATTGTGATACTCATAAAAAAGCGGTGCTTCAACTCCGAGTTGCCGGAGCACAAGAAACCCTGGTCATAACATGCGCCAATCTTGATATGGCCGAAAGTTTAGCAGACCTTGTGGATGGATACTGTCGCGTTGCTACAGGAACCAACACGTCGTTGTGGAATAGAAAAGGTATATTGGTGAATTCACACAATCTCTTTTACGTCATGCATTTATTGTTATCTCATCATTGAAATCAATGTCGTGTACTATTAATTTTAATTAATGTCGTCGGTCTTGCAATCGTTGAAAAACAAATGATTTAAGTTTTACTTTCTTATACGCAGTAATTAGTAAGTCTTGTAATCATGAAAAATGTCAAACTCGAGATATTAATGAAAATTCACGTTTTAACTCACCCTGAATCGAATTTGACTATTTTCGGAATGATGTCTGTCTGGCTGTCAGTCTGTGAACCCTTTAGAGCCAAAACTGTCGCACGTAAAATTGTGAAACTTCAAACTTAAGACTTGTATATGGTCTAGATGTGCACCTCCTATGTTTGAAAATAATATTCAAATTGGAAGTGTATGTTTACACTATGCATTTTTTGTCCTTTCTCCAGTATCACTAGCTCGGTTGCACTTATGGTAAAAATAGATATGTTTATAGTGAAGCATATTAATATTTCGCATAACTTTTGTATAATATGTTTCTTAAACAATTGTACCTGTTACGAGAAAACTGCTTTTTATAGTGCTATAGACACGCATGTTTGGGGAATATATTTAATAAATCGTATGAACTATACTCGACAACATTTTAACAGGGAAACAAAATAGACTCAAGTAATGTGAAATTTGTCATTTGACCAGAGAGTCTTTGCATTTGGGATTCATATTTCTGAGAACGTGTTTCAAGCATAATGTTTATTGAAAAACAGTACATATTAAATAATAAGCTAAATAGTATAATATAATTACAGAATATTACTGTGGAGTATTGGTTGGTTTAGCAGTTTGTTTGGGATAGATAAATAGATATTTTATTTATCTATAAGACCTTGGTTAAGGTGTTAGATATGTTAGTAGAAGATATACAATTTAATGTTCACTTAAACTAATGCACATTTAGATGAATAGTAATAATATCTGCATAAATAATTCCTTAGTTTTAATTTAAATTTATTTATATTCGGGATAACTTTAATTGAGTTAGGCAACTTATCATATAAAGGAATGCAGATGTAAAGAGGATTTTTTTCAGTTTTACTCAATTTACGGTTTGGTGTTTTTATAATGTGATTGAATCTAGTGTAATGCCAGTACATTCTCTAAAAAAATTAAATTTAAATTTTTGTTTTTAAATCAGTTTTCTGTTAATGTCAATTATAGATAAAAAAAATTATACTGTAATTCCATAACGAAAATATATAATTATGGATAGTTTATTATTACAAAATAATAATTTGCAAAACGATAAAAATAATCTAAACAATTTGACATTTTTACTGATTCTTGGTATAGATCTTGGACAATCTTGGACAATCTTGGAGAATAAGAAAATTAGACGTATGAATGACGAATATATAGAGAATGAAAGAGAGATGAACCGAGAAAGCATGAAAAAATAAGAATGCATGACGAATATATAGGGAATGAACGAGAAATTAATCGAGAAAGCAAGAAAACGTAAGAGAAAGTTCTGTAGTGGCCACAACCGATTTTTTTTTTGTATTAACATGTACCTAACCGAAATAAACCGTTATTATTTTTCGGTTCATATTCGAAAAAATTACGGTTTCTTACGGTTTGAGCCCTGATATTTCTAGTGAAAACTTCATATAAGTCGAATGCAGGCCACTCCACATATTTTGTTAATAATTAATTTTTTTATCGCAAGCTGCTGTATGGAAACAGTATCCATGCCCCTGTAAAGGTAATGCTACATACATTTAATTTTATTATTATTTTCTTGAATTGATTTTTCAACCGTCTGTTCCGAGCGCAACACAAACTTGGTAAACATTTATAAGATGTGTGGCGCGGTGAGGGATTATAAACCCCGCTTACGTACAGTTATTTAATACCGAACATTACTCTTCAAGTACGCCCTTGGCTATGGCGGTAACGTCAAACGTTTATAAGGTGAAAACGCTTCATGTGAAATTAGTTTAAGGCTAATTCCACAGGAAACGTTGTTGCCGTAAAAACCTTCGACGTTACCACCGTTGCATGTTTTGATTGGTTATTCTGTGAATTAATAATCTTGTGAGTAATACCTATGTTTAATAAGGCGCCGAAAGGATATGGATCAGAGAAAAAAAGAATCTCATTAAAATTAGATATTAATTTTTTTTTCGAAATATATACCATTTACTGACAAATCGTTTTTGCAAACATATTGATATTATTTCATGACAATAATGGTTTATTATACATATTGCGCAAAATATGTATAAGAAAGTCGAGGGAAGGGCGCCCGATTTTTTTCATTTAAAATTAACAGATGTTTACGTATTTTCACATTGTTCAAAATAAAAATGGTAAATACAATAACAAATCATGTTTTTATCAGATGCTCAACCTCCTAAACATCGAAATCAACACGGAACCATCTTATCTGAAGATTACGCGGAAATAGTTGATGAAGAAGGTGATTATTCAACTCCTGCCACGCGCAATTACGAATTGGTGCGTAATCAGATCGAATTGGGTGATATTCTGGGTGAAGGACAATTCGGTGACGTACACAAAGGAACCTACAAAACACGCGATGCTGCTATAGTTCCTGTTGCTGTCAAAACATGTAAAACCGACGCGGATCTTGCCACCACAGAGAAGTTCTTAGAGGAAGCTTGTAAGTATAACCTTTTTTTACTTTCTTATACGAATCTATATATGGACGTATTGTAATCACGAAAATTCGGATCCCCAGATTTTAACGAAAATACACGTTTTAATCCTGATTGAATCGTTTCTGTTAATTTTCGAATTAATATATGTGTGTGTGTCTGTGCATTGGTGATCGCTCTACAGCAAAAACTGTTGATGATAAAATTGTATATACTTAAGATCTGTATAGGGCTCGGAAGAAAACCACCCATTTATAAAAACAATAACTTAACCAGAAGTAGTGGTTTACTCTTGTTATTTTTTCAATATCTCGAAAACGGCATGAGATAAAAGTTGAAGATATTAAAATTTCTAGCATCTTTAAAAAAATATATTGACACAATTCACTAATAGCAGTATGGAACTTATTTAGGTCTATAAAAAGATACCTTTCCATCTATATTATAATTTACTTTATTATTTGCACACCTCGGTGTAAATTGGGGTTCGATTCCTGCCCATACCAGTTTGCATTTTTACAAAATAGCGTTCCACACACCACATACATACAAGACCGGCTATACATATGGCAAAAATAGTTATGTTCATAATGAAAAATATTAATATTTTGCACAACATTTGTTAGAAAAGTTTCTTCAAAAAATGTATCAGTTACGAGGAAACTGCTACGAAAAATCATAAATATCTTGTTTATGTTGCCATGGATTCGCATGTAGCTTTAAATCTGATCATCTGCTCCTGTCAATATTTTGACAAGAAAACAAAATAGACTCAATTAGATAAATGACATATCACGGTATTCTTTATGAAAACTACATAAAAGAAAATCGAGTGCAGGCCAGACCAGATATTTTAATTAGACATTTCATTTCGGCGTTTGATTCGTTTTTGTCTATTTATCAATGTATACTGTAGTCACAGAATTTTATGCATTTTATTAAAGTGATAAATGGCCACATGTTAATATACAATTACTAAAGCCATCAAAAATAATAATTTTGAAATATAATATATTTTAACCCTGCTAATAAAATGTTTACAAAGGTTTGGAATATCTGCACAAAAATTCAATTATTGTTGTTGCCTAAGGGCAAGACTCGTTTTTCACGGTGGAAGTTGGGATTCGATTCCTACTCATGCCAGTTTACATTTTTACAAAAAAGAGCGTTCTACACATACATATAAACATATACACAAACACTTACATCTGAGTATATATATATATATATATATATATATATATATATATATATATATATATATATATATATATATATATATAATAGTGACAGTAATATTATCAAACTGATATGCCGAATTTATATTTTTTAATTATCAAATTCTTGTTTTCAGATATAATGCAACAATTTGATCACCAACACATAATAAAACTAGTTGGAGTTTGTAGTGAGTCCCCTATTTGGATTGTGATGGAGCTTGCCAAACTTGGCGAGCTTCGTGCTTATTTACAAAACAACAAAGACAGACTAGATAAAGGTTCCCTATTATCATACGCGTATCAATTAAGTACAGCTCTAAGTTACCTCGAGAGCAAAAAATACGTTCACCGTGATATCGCAGCCCGAAACGTCTTAGTCTCCTCCCACACTTGTGTTAAGTTAGCTGATTTTGGACTTTCTCGTTGGGTCGAGGACCAATCGTATTACAAAGCCTCAAAAGGCAAATTACCCATAAAATGGATGAGTCCTGAATCGATAAACTTCCGACGGTTCACCACAGCGAGTGATGTCTGGATGTTTGGAGTGTGCATGTGGGAAATTTTAATGTTAGGAGTGAAACCGTTTCAAGGTGTTAAGAATAATGACGTTATTGGAAAGATTGAGAATGGTGAACGATTGGCTTTACCAGCTGATTGTCCACCGAGGTTGTATTCGCTGATGTCACAATGTTGGAGTTATGAGCCAAGTAAACGACCTAGTTTTAAGGATATCCGTGAAGTTTTGAATGAAATTTTGATGGAAGAACGCAGTACTGCTCAAGAGACTTTACGACGCGAAGCTCGCCGTAATGTTGCCATGTCCTGGGGTGATGGGATGAACACTGTGATTGACCACCAACAAGTCCAAGCTCCGCCCAAACCGTCAAGACATCCTCAAGGAGCAGAAGCATTGCAGACTTACATTGTCGCCCAAAATCCCGAAGTATTAGCGCATCTAATGCGAGAAAATGACAGCCGGAACCTGTGCCCCTCGGCCTATACTGCTCCCGTTTCGGTATTTAACACAATTGCCGTTGACTTTGATGACCCAGCCCATGATTCTCCATCCCTAAAAACTTGTCCCATTGCCGTGCAAAGTCTCCACAGTCTGGATCCCGAGGCTTCTGCTTCGACGTCGACATCCTCAGGTATGACCACTCCGTTGACGGGGTCTCTAGACCGGAGAATGTTGATGGTCGCGAAAGCAGACGCAGCCGGATCCAGTGTCTCCTCTCGTACCGGTTCATTAGAACGGCATCACCATTTCCACGCCACCGAGATGCAAAATATCGTGCAAGCGCAACAGTTGCTGCTGCAACAGCAACCACCCGTCGAGGGCATCTATGATTTTGGTGGCGCTGACGTGAAAAGCTGCGCGCATCCTCGACCGTCGCCGCAACAGAACCAATTGGTGTACGTTGCACAGGTGCCGCAGCCCGACACATGCGCACCACTGCAACAAGTTGCTGCTGCCGCCGCGCAGGTGCGACGTTGCTACCCTTTATATTCATTCATTCTCGTTTCGTTATAACATTTATTAATTTTTTTCAAACGTTTTTATTTTATAATTTCGTTTAATTTTATTACTGATTCTCTGATGCACGCGGCATGTTTAATAAACATCAGGTACTTTTTGTTGTTTATTTAATTTTTATGTAGTAGATGTGATTGACAAATCTTCGGTCCTCGGCTAGCATGGTTCATTTTATTTGTTTTGGAATGCGTTATGTTATTTTGCATCTCTGTTGCGTCTAGTAAGTCAATGGTATGCTAGTTAGGTTTCGTTGCCAACAGGTACATACTACTAAAGTTTCAAGGTATTGTCACAATATTTTCAACTCAAAATATTCAAATTGAAAATCAAAAAATTTGTGTTCTAGACCTGAATATTTGATTAAATTTTTAATTCAAATATAATTTTTGGTTACTGTTTTGTTACTGTTTGATATCGAATACATAATTTTGAAAATATGTATGTATTTATGAATTCTAATTCAAGCAGAATCTAACTCGATTCTTAGAATTTATGAAGAAATGAATTTTTACCTATCAACAATACCAATATTAGCTTTAGTATATTGTCCATACAGCAAGCCATGTTTATAAGAATAATATATTATAATTATATAATAAAAAATATTTATTTTCCTTATATTAGCCTGTGTACGGTGATCGATTATTGGAAAGCAGCTGCAGTGGTGATAGTACCGATGCGCATACACATAGTTACGAAAGACAGCTAGTCGAGCGACTACGGCAGCAGCAATTGGAGTCCGAGGAAGACTCTCGATGGCTACAAGAAGAAGAAACTAATCTAAAGAAAAGACTGAGTATAATTACTACACCGGCAGATTCAAGCGCTCTTGGTTCTGATACTGCTTCCGTTTCTGGAGGAAATAGTCCAACCAATCAACCAGATACACCAATTAAGGTAAGAAATAAAAAAATGTATTCAATGATATTCGATACTTTAAATATACTTACGAGAAGCCATTGGGGCTAAATAATTGAATTTTTAAAATCCAAGTAAAGTCCTCAGGTATTACAATTATATGTTTGTACCAAAAGGCTGAACCAACACCAACAGCAGACCTAGAGCGAACTAATGACAAGGTGTACGAATGCACAACACAAGTAGTGAAAGCCGTAATGAGCCTATCCCAAGGCGTTCAACAATCGCACGCCGACCAATATTTAGAACTAGTTCGTCGCGTAGGTTTAGAACTCCGTTGCTTGCTGACCAGTGTTGATTCACTCGTTGATCTATTTACAAATTCCGCTAAACGTGAAGTTGAAATGGCGCACAAAGTCTTATCGAAGGATATGGCTGATTTAGTGGACGCCATGAAGCTTGCGCAGCACTACGCGAACACAACCCTGGATTCCGAGTATCGTAAGAGTATGCTTGGTGCAGCTCATGTACTTGCCATGGATGCGAAGAATCTATTAGATGTTGTCGATTCGATTCGATTAAGATTCCCGAATGTGGATCAGTTTATTTGTAGCGCTGTGGCTGAAGCCACGGCCACTGCACAGCAACCTGCCAATTCGAACGCTGAATCTCCCACGCCTACCAACTGTGCTTTTATACAACAAAACGCCGGACCTAGTGCAAAACTTTCCAGCCAAGCTGTTGACAGTTAGAACAAAACATATTTAGAAAATTTAGCAATGGGGCCATGATCATTAAGAATAATCATTTACATTTAAATTGTGGCATTGCTAGTGTTCTTGTAATCATTTTTGTAACTATTTAAAAATGTACATTCAATTAAATACAATTAATTTCAAAATACGTTACTTAAAATGGCGCACAGTGGCTTGCTGTTATTTTAGGAATGCAAAAATTGTTTATCATTTCAAATAGATGACTATGAAATTTTAATCTTGACGTCACATGTTGGCAATCAACGTTTCCAACATGTATGTAATTTAAACATTTTTTTAGGGATATAAATTGTAACACATCTAGTATGCTTTGTTGCGTGTAGATAGAGTATAATTTTTTATTTTTGCTTCATTATAAATATCACGAGCCATTTTAGTGATTGTATATATACCTGTTATTGTGGTAAAATATTTAATAGTGTACTTTAAATATTAGCTACTTTCGTATTACAATAAATATCTAAATAATTCAACTCATCAGTACAAACTCAGTTACTATTATTTGATATAGCTCAAGTTAACTGAGAATAACAGTAAAATATTTTTCCTTTTTACTGATGTCGCAAAAAATCTAATTTTGAATCTGTCGACTCTTTTCAACCAAAATATTTAATTAGATCTTGAAATGAGTTGTGTCACTTAGATATTTCATGTAAAACGAAAACAGTTATTGCTTCGATACAAACAGGTGGCACGTGATCTACAACGTTGAGTGTCTGTCGACAATGTATTTTACGATTACATTGATTGTCAATATTTTAAACTGGCAGATATGGGATATTTATTGTAAGTTCCAAAACGTGACTAAATATTCTGGTTATACTTGTTTCGATTATTTGTAGTTACAAATATCGAACCACGTTTTGGAGTACAATATACAGTTCTCACAATATTAGAGGTAGATACCACCTAACCAGTAATATTTACCATGTTCACATGACGGATTGAATTCAATATCGGTATTGAATCCCGCATGTGAACACAAAAAAGAAGGATTGGATTGATTCATTCCAGTCTCATTTTTAGTGGGACTGGATTGAAATGAGACATGCGCAGTATCGTGACAGCAGAGGCGTCGATAGGCCATTTCAGAGGGGGCGCACGTACCCTCTCTCAAACTGCGCCCTGCCTGTTTTTCCCAAAATGTATTCTTTAAATATAGACACCTACGGAATATCATCTAAAACTCAAATTTAATCCCGGAGATGTGAACACATGAGGAACGTACTCAGTTCAATCTCATTCCAGTATTGAATCCTCCATGTGAACATGGTAATTATGTAGTCAAGATCTGTAATAGGGATACGCAAAAATGACCAGAATATCCCGAAACCAAGTTCTTAAACGATGAATATTCTGGGTACCGTCATTACTGGTCACACTTTGGAACTTACAATTTTAGTAACTGATATGTTTGTCCACCGTTCACGCATTGTTTTAACGTATTTCGTAATTCTGAAATAGTTAATTGTTCTTGCAAATTTCCAACAATAGCAAGTACTTGAAAAGCAATGTTTGTTTTGTTTAAATGATTTGAAATGAACATGGCTCTATTGTTGACAAATATATTATTATTATAAAAACTTCATGGACGTTTTATTTATTATTATTATTTTTCGAGAATAATCTATTACAAATAGGCCATAGTATATGCATTTGTTTTATTTAGTTTGTGTTTTTAGTTTTATTGACGTTTTTTTTTTTACTTTGTGGAAAAGCTATTGTATGTATTGTTCCAAAACATTCAGATGTAAGACTGTAATTATTGTATAATTATTAAAAAAAAAGCATATAGGCCATTACGACAACACATGTTTTCTTTAAAAAATATAAACCCCATACATTTCTTGATCATTATTTATTCTCGTCATGCGGTAGTATAAAAGAACTATAACTGTCATGTGTTTGTAACCTTCTCGGATCAAACAAGATTTGGTACGCGTAAAACGCACCAATGCGTAGAACTCGCCTGTAGGTAAGATATGCGTTGCGAGCAGTGGTTTTTAATTATAATGGCCTTTTCGTTAACAATTTGAAAAAATGTAGATATAAAATATCTTAGAATTGTTGAGTGATTTAATTATTTTTTTTTGGTCTTACGAGCTTCAAATTAGAAGGTGTAAGTAAAATAATCATTCTGATTATTTAAGAGATAAAATGAAATATTTAAGGACGAAATTTTACATTTTATATAAAAACATTTACAAAAAAATATCTTGAAAAAAAAACTACTACGTATTACATATTATATACAGAATACAGTCCACTCCTCACCGATCTTATGTAAGTCTTATGAAATAACTTGCACAACACTCAAAATAGAAGCATACTTTGTAACCAAACGTTTATTACTTTTCAAATTTTGAATTTCGATGACACTACTATGATACAATTTTATAAATGTAGTAACTATGGATACAACAATCATCAAATAAATAAAGCGTTATTATGAAACAAATTTGTAAATTTAGTTGCCATGAATACAACATGTAAATAAGATACGAGTATACCTATACAGGGAGATATTATACAATTCGAGTATCATTACTGTAAAGTGTAAATGAACATGCACTTGTTCGGTAGATACATGAGTTGTTTTTTTTTTTGGTGCAAAATACTATATACTAGCACTATTATCCGAGCTACTATCAATTGTCTTACATTTAATTTGAGATTACGGTTTTAATTTCATTCGAAATATATTGATATCGTATTGATACTTATGAGATATTTTGATGTTTAATTTTTGGACATATCCCTTTTTTCGACACTTGCACACAGTGAATAAAAAATTTAATATTTTTAATAAATTTTTTCATTATTATAATCAATATTTGATAACTTATGCATGGGATAAAAAATATTGATGAATAATGTAATATTTTCAAATATAATTTATTTTGTAGTTATAAATAGATCAATACAAGTTTAACACTGACTTAGTTAATTTTAAAAATTGGTAACTGTATAAACATAAAAATATGGCCTATAAAAACTTATTCATCCACCAATCTGGACTCAAATGATGACCAGCATGACAATCCATTTTTCAAATTATCGATCCATTTATATGATTGATACATATTTTAGTGGTATTATTAGTTAGTACTTTATGTACAAACTCATTTTTAATTCAGTAGTTTTAATATTTCAATATACTTAATGAGTTTTCCTCATTAAATTACTTGGCTTTCATATTATGAACTTACAAATAGGTTTTTACTCTAAAATTATTTGCCCGAACTTGCTGCATAAATCTATATAAAGACATTTTCTTATTTATAAATGAATAACATAAATCATAACCGACAAATAGCTAAGCAGCATGCAGGGTTGGATAAGAATGAACGCCCCAATATATATAAAGCGCTCAAATATTTCCATATTCTGTCAAGATTGTTCGGAACACAGCCATATTCATTTGATAGTAACAACAACAATCCAGATACTTATACAACAATTATACGTATACTAGCTATAAGTATAGTATTTACAATTGGAAGATATTATGGGAATGCAATTCATTATGAATCAGATTTAGGAATAATGGTTCTATTAAACTATCTGATTACTTACGAATGTGAATTCATGGCTGTAAACACAATTTTATCAGGTTATTTGGCAAGAAATACACTGATAAAAGCCATCGAAAACATTTACGAATTTGACAAGATTTTTAACTCGCCAATTATAGCTGTACATTACAAAAAGATCAAAATTATATACATGCTAAATCTATTTATATTTTACTTCGTAGCGACATTTGCACATACTTATTCTACTATATTTATGCAAACTGGTTTGCTCACTGCTAATATTATTGGAACAATGATTCCAATGACATCACATTTATTGGATTGCACTGTGATTGTAAGTTACGTAACTATGATGTTAATTATAAAATGGAAGTTCGAACTGTTGACAGCCATTTTAAAAACGGAATTATTAATCTCAAAATTGGATGTACGAATGTTTAATATGACGTGTGATTTGCATATTAAACTTATTGAAACTATGAAATTGGTACATAATGCTCATGCCGCTGTTATTTACACAAAGATATTTCAAACGTTCATTGGTAGCTTGTCGGCTATGTTTTATTTGTGGAAGTTTTGGGAGACGGGACAGATGGCAAATGAAGTATTTTTTCAACTCATATGGATAATTTTTCTGCCTTATAAAATATCATTGATTATCTATGCCAGTAATTCTGCATCTCAACAGGTAAAATACTTATTAAAACACTGAATAAGAAACAACAACTTGTCTCTAAAGATAATAAATCTTTATTTGAGCACTTCTTTGAAAAAAATTCTAATTTCAAGAAAATTGTCTTTAATATTACTCAATTTATTCATTATTAATAAACTAGTCAATTTATTACAAGTACAATATTTATTTGAGTTTCTGTCTTTAATATTAGATAAATTTATTTAATAGTAATAGATTTGCGATTAAGGGGAGATAACACTTTGAAATTTTATGTAGCATGTTTTACATAACTACGATTTATTAACAGTAAATACATGTTGCATACTCGTATATGTTTAGTTCAATTCACAATGGTTTGGCCTTAAGCTATGTCTTTCGCACATTTACTTACTTGTGCGCAAGTCCAAGACTTCGTGAATTAAGATCTATTTAAGTTAAAGAAAGTTTATCTGGGGCTAGCATATATAGCATTTATTTTATATAACTTTACATGAATTTGGCTGTATTAAAATATGGGAATTTATTTAATAGTAGTAAACAAAAATGTATTCAAGTAAATCCTTTTCTCAGAGAACACATATCACATTTAAATTTCTCCGTAATATAAATCATAATGCCCTTATACTTATACCTCCTTAATTATTTATTAATTTCAAATAAATCTAGAAATGTTATGTCTATAATGTGAAACCAAAAGCAATAAATAAATAATTAATAATTATAATTTAATTACTAAAAATATTAAATAAGACAATTGCTTTCTTTATTATTTCATTTCTATGTAGTTTTTATAAATAAGTTTTCTTCATTTAAACATCAGTGGTTAATAAAAAGTCTTCTATAAAAAGAACATCCACTGAATAGATAATACATCGCATCATGCTAAAGGCATAGATGCTTGTTATCATTTTATTTCCTCAAAAATCAATGGTTATAAATAGGTTTTTTTAAATATCAGTATTGCTAAATCAATGTTTTCTACGTAATTTTGTTTAACAATCTTATACAAACATTACTGCGAGCTGAAGATATTGAGGCCGGTAGCGGCTTGTAACAATTTACCGAAACGAAATTTAATTCTAGGCTCAAAAATTTGCTGAAACTTTGCATGGCATAAAGACTAAAAATCGTAATATTAAACAAATTGTAAGACTAACAATTGCAATTAATTATATATATTTTTAAAACAATATCTAATATTTTAGTTTGATGTTTCATCGTTGCAAATTTGGCATTCAAACTGTGAATTAAAAATTAATAGTATGCTCGCTTTGGATTATAGTATATTATACGAAGTAAGTAGTGACAATGCATGATATCCCGTTGTATATTCTTCATAAATCATACTATTGAAATAATTGCTTAACATTTTTTTTTTTAGATAATTAGCCTTGTGACGTCTTATTTAGTAATATGTATTCAAATAAATTCTGTTCTAAAGGCGGATGATAATTTGTAAAATAATGTTTCTGATAGTGAATTATATTACAATAAAAATGATGTAGTAAGGGGGTATATACCTTTCTAACGCCTAAAAGTACCCTATTTTCATGAATTTCTTTTTGATACAAGGAAAAGGTTTAGACGAATGAAATGCAGTTTATAGCGTATGTATTGCTCTTTTAAAAAACATTTTTTTCATCCCTGTACCTCCTTAATTCCGCCCCCTACACACTTTTTCGTCGGGTATGTTTAAAAAACAGAGGGGCACGGTTCCCAGAATTTCTCCAAGCTGGGTTAAATGATACAAAAAAACGAAACGGATTCTTGATGACAAGTTAATTTCGCGTCGTTTGACGGAGTTTTCTTTCAAAATTTGAATTTGTCATCAAATGGCGGCGTGTTAAAAGAAAGAGTCGATTTTTCGTCTTATTTTTTTCGTATTCAATTGTGTTAAAAATAGAAAAAATGAAAATTTCTGCAAAAAAATCTGTCAAACGATGACAAATTTTATAAGCTACAAAATTGAAACGATTAGATAAGTCGTTCAAGAAATATCCTGGGAACCGTAAATAACAACATAGTTTTGTGAAAAACGCATTTAAAGTCGTCTCGGTTTCCGATTCCAAGCTCCATCTTTGCGGCGGCTTACGTTTGTCCGGTCTATCGGTTCGAAATGTACCGATATTTTGTAATAACCGCAAACCTATACGCGTGCTCTTCGCGATGCGTGTCTGAATTTCATTGATATGGGCAGAAGGTATTATTGCCTGTACCTAGGCTTATTATTAATAAAATACAAGATATTTGGAGCAAATTATCATATGAAATATTTATAACGGATTATTAATTGTAAAATGTAGTTATTAGATTGAATTCAAAATATATTTGTATAATAATATCATTCAATAATTATAAAGAAAATACAGAACAATAATAATTCTTCCGGGATAGTAAAATTCACACATACAGATATATTATTTTAATTTATTCAGCTAGTAATATATAACTAATAATAGCGTAAATTACAAATGTTTCGCATACTGAATTCGAATAAACACCCATCAATATAAGAATTACTTGCCATACCTTGTTTGTTCCACCGCGAAAGAAATTTTGAGTAAGCCATACTCTGCCGCGGCACCATGCGCCATTACGCTGAACTATTTTAAGATTGGCTTTTAAGGAAAAATCTAATTTCTTGTGTATATCCAAAACTGTTTGATTAATTTCCTTTTTTTATTGTACATTCTCTAATATATTATCCCGGGGTCGAGTATGTTTCTAGTGATTATTTACTTATTTTATAAAAATGTACCACCATTAACCTTTGTATTTGTTTAAAAACGATATTTCATTCCCGACATGTTTGTATATGACTTTGTAATTTTAAATATAACCTTAACCACCGAATAGTTTTACAAAAAACACAAGAATTACACAATTCTTAATTTTACTGGTATTAGTCCACTGGAGTCGCGATTTAGTGAACAACGTTCCGAGTGAACACACAATATATAACAAAATTGGTCAAATATAAAATATTTAAAAGGAATAAGTTTACTATTACATTGGGAGTAAGTTACACCCCAACTCAAGAAATTCGAAAATAAAAAGTGGATATTGGAACGTGTAGATCGTCGAATTCTACTCCAAAAATCTCCTATGACGTTAATTTTGCTTATTACCTGCCAAATCACACAGGTTAAAAATGTTGAATTAAAAAAAAAAAAAACACTAATAAGCAAATTAACAGCAACACATTTTCAAAAGTTTGTCAACAAAAAAGTTATAAAATTACAAAAATAATCTATGAAATAAAAATTTGTTTAGGATCATCGTTGCCGAGACACAGTTAATGTTAGGTGCATTTGAACGTAGCCAAGAAAAGGTCACGCTCTTCAAATAATCGTAATATTGAAAATAATATGGAGAATATGAAAAAGTTAAGACTTGCTGAAGAATATAAAGTTAAAGAGAATGAAAATAATAAAGAGAATATGAAGAAGTTAAGACTTGTTGAAGAATATAAAGTTAAGAAGAATGAACAATGTAAAGAGAATATGAAGAAGTTAAGACTTGTTGAAGAATATAAAGTTAAAAAGAATGAGCATAATAAAGAGAATATGAAGAAGTTAAGACTTGTTGAAGAATATAAAGTTAAAAAGAATGAACATAATAAAGAGAATATGAAGAAGTTAAGACTTGTTGAAGAATATAAAGTTAAAAAGAATGAACAAAATAAGGAGAATATGAAGAAGTTAAGACTTGTTGAAGATTATAATGTTAATGAGAATGAACATAATAAAGAGAATATGATGAAGTTAAGACTTGATGAGGAATATAAAGTTAAAGAAAAAGAAAGTGATTTAAAGAATCAGAGAAAATTAAGGATTGATGAGGAGTATATAGAAGGATGAGAGCATAATAAAGTGAATATGAAGAAATTAAGGCTTGATGAGGAGTTACAGTTAAAGAAAGTGAAAATAATAAAGAGAATATGAAGAAATTAAGAAATGATAAAAAGTATAGAAGTAATGAAAAAACAGAGAGAAAATACAAGAACTAAATAAGCGCGCTTCCGATTTCTACAGATATAGGAAAAACTTTCAGAACAATTTAGCTAAACAAGATACGATTCATGCGGGCATGAAAATGCAATTTCTTAAAGATAGATCTTCGATGCCTGAATTAGTATGTTGTTGTTGTGAAGGTTTATTTTTTATTCGTTCGTTAACAGTTTTTAAAGTCGATATAACTAAACAAGCTTTCTCTGATAAGTTTTTTGATATTTATTTAAATTTGAAATCAAATGGTATTTGCAAAACTTGTAATAATTACGCATCAAAAGGGAAAATTCCAAAATTAGCTACAAGTAACAGTTTAAAATATGTTGTTATCCCTGACTGTATAAAAATAATGTCGGCTCCATAAAAATTATGCATGTTAAATGCTCAACTAGGTAGCGTAGTTAATATTCCAGTTGAAATTAATGACATGCAACAAGTGTTGCCTAGAAGTTTTAATAACATGGCAACAATGCAGATTAAATTAAAAAGACACATAATTCACCCGTCAGATTAAATGTTTGAAACAATTAGGCCCGCAGTAGTTTGTGATGCATGAATACATTTACTTAATACCTCTGTCTACAAACAATATGACATTCAAATTGATCAGACATATTTTCAAAATTACGGTACGACAAAAATATCAATTTTGTTGTTGATCCGGATGATAAACAAAAAAATATTAATATAGAGTCTCAAAATTCACTCAGTCGATATTTTAATGAGCCATTTGATTCAGATGAGGTTAAAGTTGACGAAGTATTAGTTGTAGATGGAAATAATGAAATTGTAAATAACGTAAAAATTATGGCACTAGGTCAGGGCAAAACTCCTGTAGCATGGCATTTAGTTGAGGATTTAGATGTGTTGTGTTTCCCCAAAATTTTTGACATTGCCAATAATATTTCGAGCAAAATCTGAAAGTAGGCGTCAAGATCGTAGGTCCTGTATCCTAAGTTGGAAAAATCATGCATTGCCAGTTTAAACATGTGTCTGTCTAAAACTAAAAGAACGGACGGTGTTTCGGTTGCTAACGCACTAAATATAAATTTCATTAATAATTTAACAAAATTAGATGAAGGTTATACATTTTTTAAACATATTCGATCATCACCTTAGTACTGGGAATCTAGAAAAAAAAAAGGCAATGATTAGGCAACTGGGGAATACTATCAACAGGGGAAAAATTTGGCCAGAACTTATTTATACACTTGTTAAAGTAAATATACAAGAAAACATTTCATTCGAAGCTGCTTTAAATTAAAACGATAATGATAAAACTGAGTTGATTAGAAATTATACAATAACTTATGCTCGATATTTGGACCAAAGCAAATAAATTAATGAAATATTTGAAACAGACAGGTTGTTTATTTGGGAAATATTTAGTTGAAGACAGTTACGCAAGAGTTGAATTCCAAATGAGAGGATCGCCGCATGAACATATTATTCTATGGATAAAAGATTCCCCTGTCTATGACATTTCTAAGCCGGAAAGTATAAACCAATACATTCAATTTATAGATATGTTTATTACATATACGACGAAAATAATCCATACATGATGGTGCAGAGGCACAGACATACACATACTTGTTATTATTGAAAAAGGAATAAAACTAAATGCAGATTTAACTATCGAATCCTGGTTTTGCCTAGAACTATGATATTAGAACCATTGAGCGATAAAGATGAAAATACAAAAAAGAATTTGCTCGAAATTCGAAAATTTATTAATTTCTTGTCAAGAAACACGAATGTGAGCGGCAATTTTTAGTATAGCATTATGCAACGCGTTTATATCAGTTCCTGTAAGAAATACACAGTAGGTAGACTGGTCAGAGGCGGTCGAAGGGATTACGTAGTACCTAATTGGTTATGATATTTCTCTGTCAGTATAGTTATGCTGTTCACTGAGAATGGTAGTGTTTTTGTGATTTGTGCCCTGTGCATCTGGTATGGAGAATAGTAGCGGTGAGTCAAGTCTGTCTGTTTATATTTATATTCTTGCAATCATATGTATAGGTAAATGGTGATAGCCATTTTCCTGAATGTACATCATGTGTATGTCAAAATGTGTTAGTCACCTATCCCTAACCTTTGTATCGGTGCTGCCCTGGAAACCGCTTTATGCGGGGGATAGTCGAGAAAGTGCCCAGCGATGTAGCATATATATTTACCGGTATGTTGCCAGCGGTGCCAACTTTAATGTTTATCCTCAGGACTGAGCCCAACGTATCGCTTCGTACCTCCGGGGAGATATGGTGGAGATTGAGTTTCATTCGACTTTCAACTCTTTCTCCCGATACCATGCAAATCTCATGGCGGAGGCAAGCTTCTTGTAGATTCACACTAGTTTGTGTGGAACACAACGATTACCTTCGTACCTTCGAAGGGATATGGTGGAGACTGAGTTTTACTCTTTCTCACGATGCCGTAAGGTCCCGCGGCGGAGGCAAGCTACTCGTTGACGCACACAGCTAGTTGTGAGGAGAGATCCCTCTGGCATTTCCCGTATTTCCCACAGCAAGTCTGTGGAGCGGGGCCAGGTTCTAGCAGAACTAAGCACTAGTTGCTTAGGCTGTGATGTTTCTTGTGCACAGTTAAATACTGTATTTTACCTCCTTATCCTGATACAAATGGTTTAATCATTATTGCTTTATTAGAACGTCGTCAGCTCAACTCGCATTCTATTTTCAGACTCAACATAGAGGCTCGTATCGGAGGATTCCGTGGGCCGTCGCTTACAGTGTGTAATATGTGTATGCCCTTATGATTGGTGTTAATGAAATAAAGTGTCATACAGGAAGGTTCAGTGGTTAAATATCGTCGGTTACCATCCATCCATATACAACTTTAACAACAGGTAAAATCAATCCTAATACGAATTAACTTGTTTTGAAGATATCTTATTGAATTTAAATTTAACGGAAAAGCAATATATTTCTGCCTTAAGAACATCATTACAAAGAACACAATTATTTTTGAAACGTACCAGCTTAGAAATTAACATTAATCTTTACAATAAAAATATCTTACATTTGTTTAAGTCTAATATGGACATTCAATTCATATTTGAAGAGTACGATTTGGCGTCTTATATTACAAATTGTATAAGTAAAGTAGATGCAGGGTTATCCAAATTATTGGGAGAAGCAGCGTCAGACTTAAATAATGGGAATAATGGAATTAAAGAAGCCCAATAAATGAATGTTAAAATCAAATACAGACTTACGTAATTAAAATGTAAACAAAGAAATTTACATGGAAGATATTATGACAAGATATAGAGGCGGCCGGCATAATTAGAAAATATTTGTCTAGCTGATTTTTAATCAAATTATAGTAAAAGATTAATCATAAGCAATGAAGATGTTGATGATATTGATATAAAATTAGAACTAGGCGAAAACCAGTAATTATTAGGCACAGACGATATAAACTAGTGCAAGACCCAGTAAATTATTATAGAGAGCAAGAATTATTATTTTAATCATGGCAGAATGAATACAATGATGTTGAACTTGCCAGAATTATTATCCGATTTAGCAAATAGTTTCGGGAAAAGTTAATTTTAGTAAAATTACTTATAATTGACAAAGTATCTATGGTAGGCAGAGCACAGTTGAATCGCGTTGATACCAGACTGCGCCAAATAAAGGGCGATAATGAAAGTTTTGGAGGAATTTCAGTAATTCTTGTAGGAGATTTAAATCAATTGCCTCCAGTTATGGAGGATCCGCACAGAATGCCCAATCGGCTTTTGCCTACCCGATCATTGTACCTAAACGAAAAATGTTCGTCTCGTCGGCCATCCTTTCGTTATTTGACAATTTCGTTTGACGAAAACGACTCGTCCTCCAAATCGTCTTAAAATCGAACAGGGCGACACGACAAAAAAAAAGTTGAAGACTTTAAGTGCGGTTCTCTCGAAACCCTGTTTTTTGTTATGGGGCTAGCCGACGCTACAATTTTCATCCGATATTCTTTCTTTTAATTTAACTTGAAGCTTGTAAAATTAAATTCAGTTGTACGTATGGTTTTCTTTTTTGCAAAATCCTACGTACAACTGAAATTACATCTATATAGATTAAGAAAATATGTTCTTTTTTGTATCAGATGAATACAACCTGCGCTTCATCCATAACCATGACGCTACCTCCTATTTGAGCTGCCTCTGGACAACGCTAAAAATGGTATCAAGCCATTACTATTTTTCAATAAAAAAATCACGAAAAACTTCGATGTATATCTTATTTAATGCAGCAAACCCCATCAATCTACTATTTTTAAGTTCAGACAAAAAAATTCGAGAAAATGAGCAAGTTTTTCGGCCGTCACCGTGTTGTTCGCCCTTAAGTCGCGTAACAAAGTTGTCAGGACTCTATATATTAGGAGACTTTTTGTGTTCCTTGGTAAATAAAATAAAATGCATCACAAAAGACGAATGGTATGAAAGGGGGGGGGGGGGGCATTTTAATATTTTCAGAAACCCTAACTAAAATTACAGATGTTGTATATATTAAAAATATTAAAATCATATTTAAATCAGACATAATAAGTGGTTTTCGAGAAATAATATGTAATGCAAAAAATAATATTACACCAGCAAATATAGAACTCGTACTGGAAGTTAAGCAAAATTCCAAATCTCATGACTCGTTGATTTGTTTAGTTTCTGAGTTGAAAATTTTGTCATTATTAGTGGATACAAATCTCCATCTACATATTTGAAAATAATTTGCAGAGAATCATTGAGAAATATTAATTTTAAATAAAAAACTCGTATTGATGGGAGATTTTAATTTTGATATGAGGTGTAATAATATTTCTTCGAATTTATAAAAAAATATGAGAAAATTCAATTTACATTCAACATTGGTAATAGAAACAGTCACAACGGCTTATAATACACAAATTGATATAATTATTTCAACATCTAATCAAATTAAATCCGGAATTTATGAAACATACCATAATCCAATATTTAACATATTACACAAAATTGACAATTAAAATTAGTTTCAAAAGATTTTCCAACCAACCATAACGTTGCTGTGGATTTTGAATTAATCTAGTCGAATCAAGATATGTATAAAAAATAGTAATTTACTACTAGAAACAAAATCACTAAGTTGTAGTCAAAGTAATAATTGTAACAATAATGAAATAAAATTTACACCCATTGTACAAGTGAAAATATTATAATATGTATGTATGAAAATATGTACCAAAATTTTTTTTATCAATATAATCTACAAATAATAGTAAGACTTTTTATATCAATATAATGATAAACAATAATATAAAGTGCCATCTATTGCCGGATAGATTAACTAATCTAGCCAACAATTGATGACAGTACAGTTCTTTATAATAATATATGTATATATAAATATATATATATGCTCGCTACTTGTTTTTTATTAGCTCGCCGTACGACATTATCAAAAAACGACCTTTTTAGCTCGCCGTACAGTATGTACAAAAGAGCTATAGTGATCGGCCGTGTGTCTGTAACATGCTCGAATCGAAAAAAATCTTAAGAAAAAGTTCTTGTATTTTCGCCCTGAATCCAAAAATATATATATATAACTCATATACTTGGATGTATGTATCTCGCTCGATCGGTCGTAAGATGTGAGTTTGTGACCGCAACTCCTGTGAAAGTCCTGGGCCGATTTTATTGAAATTTGGTATACATATCCCCGAAAAGAATATTCAAAATCCGAAGCTGGTATAGAATTAGTTCGTAATTTGGCTACTTTTTGATACCAGCGGTAATTTCGTTATAGTGAATTTCGGGCGATGCCATTTATAGATAGAATCCTCAAAATTGTTTGTTTCATGTTTCACAATATTGTCCTTTTGTTACATAATTTTGTACGCTCTAGTTTGTTGAATTTTTCAGTTTGCTTGAGGTACATAATTTAAGATAACTATGTTATAAATTAAATTAAAGAAAAAGCAGCATAGCATATGAAAATGAACTTTATTCTTCATGCACACGCAATGGAAAGTTTCAGTATTTATATGCAATTTTGAATATTGAACTTTATTGATCTGTGTAATATACATAAATATAAACGTTCATTTTCATAATATATTAATCAATAACAAGCTTGAAGAAGTGCGGAAACATAGTCAAATTTAGTTCACTAAATCGCGACTTCACTATATATATATATATATATATATATATATATATATATATATATATATATATATATATATATATATATATATATATATATATATATATATATATATATATATATATATATATATATATATATATATATATATATATATATATATATATATATATATATATATATATATATATATATATATATATATATATATATATATATATATATATATATATATATATATATATATATATATATATATATATATATATATATATATATATATATATATATATATATATATATATATATATATATATATATATATATATATATATATATATATATATATATATATATATATATATATATATATATATATATATATATATATATATATATATATATATATATATATATATATATATATATATATATATATATATATATATATATATATATATATATATATATATATATATATATATATATATATATATATATATATATATATATATATATATATATATATATATATATATATATATATATATATATATATATATATATATATATATATATATATATATATATATATATATATATATATATATATATATATATATATATATATATATATATATATATATATATATATATATATATATATATATATATATATATATATATATATATATATATTATATATATATATATATATATATATATATATATATATATATATATATATATATATATATATATATATATATATATATATATATATATATATATATATATATATATATATATATATATATATATATATATATATATATATATATATATATATATATATATATATATATATATATATATATATATATATATATATATATATATATATATATATATATATATATATATATATATATATATATATATATATATATATATATATATATAATATATATATATATATATATATATATATATATATATATATATATATATATATATATATATATATAATATATATATAATATATATGTATATATATGTATATATATATATATATATATATATATATATATATATATATATATATATATATATATATATATATATATATATATATATATATATATATATATATATATATATATATATATATATATATATATATATTTCCAAGATTATACCACACATTTTCTCCCTAATAAAAGTAAGAATCTCCCATTTATAGAAGTATGTAAAATTTTAATTATAAACGCCGAAATGTATGTCTCTCTTTCTTTCCCTGTATGTGCTTTATTTGTATGTGTAGTATACAGTATACATACATACATAATATATATATATACACTACTATATATATATATATACCGTCCATAAGTTTAATCGCACCTTGCGTAATAGTGGTTTTTATAGTGAAATGGCAGTTTTCTAAGATTTTTTTAGGTAACAATAAAAGGAATATATAATTTTAACATACCTAATTTAATTTCCATAAAAAAAAAACATATTTATTATTACATATTAACACGAACTAATAATTTAAATTATATCGCACTTTCGTCGAAATGACCACCTTTAGGCCTGGCAAATTTGAGGCAGTCTATCACACAGCTTTTGCAAATACTGGCCATCAACAGTACTCCAAATAGTTTTAAGATATGACCAAAGATCATTTTTTCCTCTTGGAGGGCATTGTTTACATTACTTATATTTTTACTATCACCGATCTAAAATTTCACTGTCTTTCAAAACAAACGTCGTTAAATTTATTTATATATCTTCATTTATAACATAACTACCCTATCTTGAAAAAAAAATTCTACATCGTCTCGTTTTTGAGTTTTGAAACAACACAAATCTAATTAATTTAAGTGCGATTAAACTTATGGACGGGAGTGTATATATATATATATATATATATACTATTATTATTATTATAATTAATAAAATTTACATTATTATTATTATACCGTATATGATATGGGCACATGGTGCTTACGGGTGCATTGTACAATTGACAGTTTTTACTTTCTTTTACGAAGTAATAAAGTAAGTATAGGGATCACCAAAAAAATCGAACTCGAGATTCCAACAGATATACACGTTTTGAGTTGCTCTGAATCGAATGTTACTATTTTCGGAGTGACGTCTGTGTGTGTGTCTGTCTGTGGGTGAACGTTTTAGAGCCGAAACTGTCGAACGTAAAATTATGAAACTTCAAACTTAAGACTTGTATATGGTCTAGTTGTGCACCTTTTATTTTTGAAAAGAATGTTCAAGCCGGCAGTGCATGTTTACTCTATGTATTTTTTGTTGTATCTGCAATATCACTAGAACAGCTGCATTTACGGCAAAAATAGTTATGTTCATAATGAAAGATATTAATATTTTGCACAACTTTTGTTTGAAAAGTTTATTCTGTAGATGTAGCAGTTACGAGAAAACTGCTACGAAATATCATAAATATCTTGTTTACGTTGCCATGGATACGCATGTAGCTTAATAAATAGGATCAGTATTTTGCCAGGGAAACAAAATAGACTCAATCAGATAAGTGACATTTTAGAGTATTCCTGTAGAGTATTGGTTAGTTTGACAGTTTATTCGGGATATATATATATATATATATATATATATATATATATATATATATATATATATATATATATATATATATATATATATATAATGAAGACTACGGAAAAGAAAGTTTTGCGTTGGTCACAACCCATTTTTTAATTATAGTTTACAAGTGTATTTGTAATCAACGTTTGTTTGTAAATTTTCTTTTAGTATATCTAGGATTGGTTGGTCAGAGATAAAAATCGTAATTATTTTCACTAAAATACGATGACGCATTTAAAAAAAACTGATCATCAATTAAATTCACCAACCATTTTCACTTTGAAGTAGCGAACAGGACTGATATTAAATGTACGTGGGTTTCTGTCCTATGAACATATGTATGCACTTTGAAATTACATGAAACTCATAACTATAGGGTTTGCTTTGACTACTCTTTGTCTCTATTATTAAACTCAATATAAATTGCACTGTTGTATTCTAAAAAGTCGGTCAGTATAAAATTAGAAAATCAATTACCCAATGGTCAGGATTTCATCAGTTTCATCGAGAGTCTCGGCGAGACTAGCAATCGGTCTCGTCTCGGTCTCGGTCTCGAAATACGAGACAAGGCGAGACCGAGACCAATTTCGGGTTCGGCGACATCACTACACCATAAGTTTCATAATTTTACAGTTTTTCTCAAAGGCGTTCAAACACAGACACAAGCGCGCACGCACCGGTGCACGCACACACACACACAATGTTTAGTCAATTGTCTGTAACATTCTCGGATCAAAAAATTGCTATTTAATGAATAGTTACGATTTAAATATAAAAAATAATGTAAAAGCTCCTTTCTTAACCACAAAGGACCAGAAGTTTTTTGGGGTTAAGAAAGGAGCTTTTAAATTTATTTTTATATTTAAATCAAAACTATGTATTAAATAGCATTTTTTTCTATACAGTAATATATACTTTTAGGAATATATAAAAAAAAAACTCCATTGTTCCCTTTGATATTAACCCCTGAGCGCGTGCTCACAAATGATCAAAAAAATAAAAGCCCTCTGCGGTGCCCACGATTGTTCCTCGTTGGTTCACCTAAAGCAAAAAAGCCAAACGACATTTGAAAATATATACTTATATCTTCTTCGTCACCAACGGAAAAGTTTTGAATTAAAAAATTACAGTTGTTCGAAAAATATGTTTAAAAAACCGCTATTTTTCTCAAACTTCAAAATTGGATGTAAGGCAATCTATGCCGTTTCAAGAAGGGATTCGAAAAGATGAAGTTGGTATTCAATTGGAAAACAGTCCTAAAGAAATCAGCCTGATCAGTCATATTTTTCTGAAATCTTGGGCAGCGCCCGAAGATATCTCATTTTGAGAAAAGCGGAGAAAAAGTTTCGCGTTACTAAAAGTACAAGTATACATATATGTAATTTTGGTGTCAAAATATTTAATATTACGTTCTTGGGACACAGGGACAAAAAGATCCAGTGTGCTCTTTATGGAATTTTTCGGATGTGTGCTCTTTAAGGGTTAAGAATGATTTTTTTTGTTTATGAAACTATAAACTATAAATTAAATACAAATTTTGGAAATTTATCATTTTGTGTAGTGCAGTTACATGCATTGAATTAAGTGTTACATGATTGCAACAATCAATTTTGCAATCTAAGTCAATTGCTTTACTTTTCATACATATTTATTATCATTTTATCTCTTTCTTCCTTTAAAACATCAGTGATTAAATAAATATTTTCTACATAAATAAAAACAATATACGCCGAGTTCAAGGTATTAGTGCCTGTGCTTAATGTTAAAAAGAAATCAGTTAATGTTACACACCGAATTCTATAGCTCTATTGTATGACGAGCTAATGAAGTTGTTAATTAGCGAACCATAAGTTAAGTAAACGATAACATTTACCACTGGTGATATAACTGAGCTGAGAAAAATAACTTGTTAATTCAACATTTTCTGAATAATATACAACAATTTTAAGATAAAGCAAGAAACTATTGTTTGATTTCAACAATTTTCTTGTTGTTCCAAATAACGCTTGGTTGAGCTAACATCATATTTTCTTTAAACAAATATTTATCTCTATGTACGAGATGGACACTAATTAAGGAGTATCATACATATTATAAATAGAAAGGAACGAAGTCACATAGTATGGGTCATTTACCGTTTTGTGTCCCATAGGAATATGGGGTATACATTACAAATATCCATTAGCGGGTTCAGGATTTGAAACCGAAATATTCTAATTACTCGCAATATTGAAATAAACACAGTTCTGTATTAGTTATTAACGTAATATATTGCGACAACTACCATTATGTAAATAGAATAACTTCCGATTCAATTTTTATCTAAATAAAAAGTTTGTATATTATTTAAATTTCGGTGTATATATACACATATACATATAATGTCAAATTATAAATATACCTACACCACGATAAGATTTTGTTCTGTTCTGCTAAATTCATTTAGTTTCTACATCGACCCTAATTAATTCAATAGAATTTAAGTGATTTCTGTCCGCACTGATTAATTCTAGTAGTAAGTTGTTGACGTAGAAGTGGTCATGTCTTGCGAACAGAGACTAGTCGTTGTGTTGCTGGAACGAGGATGCCTCCAGTGTTAAACGGCGCAAGTTTTCGTGGTCCTGGTGCTTGATTGATTTCGCATCGATCGCTTCTTCAGCACTGGTTCAAGCTGAACCTTTTGTTGCCAGCATTGCGATGATGCTGAACCGGAGTCCACGTTCTGGAAACAGTTAAGAATTTATCTTTATATAACAATATAAATATATTTACATTTCTCCTTAAAAGTCAAAAGCCGATTTATCATTGTAAACTCTTTCGCAATTCTCTGCGAGAAATGTTTTGTAACAGTTATAAGAATTCTTATACACCTTATAAGAATTTCTAATACAATAGGGGACAAGAAAACGTTTGCTAGTATACGGATATTAATGGATAGTCGATGTTCGTAGTAACTCTTATAATATGTGTTATGCCCAATATCAGAATATCTGCATAACATTTATAAATCCCTTTATTAACAGGTATATGGATATGGATAATGATAAGAGTTATTTAATACAATGCATGCACATGGAAATAATTCATTAAATGTTAACAAACATGAATACAAAAATTATAAATTATATGATTACAAAAATAAATATAATTCTGTTATTATAATAAAATATAATTCTGATAATTTTAGATACACACCAAATAACTATTATCTATTAGTATACACAAAAAGATAAACAATATATGAATTGGTTATAAACAAAATAATATTTACAAGAAGTAAACGATTTAAAAGCCAACATTGAAGACCTAAAATTGATAATAAAAGATGAATATAACTCTATTAAGATAAATCTAACGACATGCCCAGATTATAGAGCACTAGTAACATACTATATCTCTCAAAATTTAAAATTCTTTACCTTTTATGCACGAAACAACAATAAGATATCAGTAGTAATAGAAATATACCATTATCTCTTACGGAAGACGAAATAAAAAATGAACTTACAAAAGAGTACTCAATAATAAAAGTAGTTAGGTTATTCAATAAAAGTAAAGATCCAACCCTACTGTGTGTCATAGAACTAATAAAAAATGGGTTGTGGCCAACGCAGGACTTTCTTTTACGTAGTTTTCATATATATATATATATATATATATATATATATATATATATATATATATATATATATATATATATATATATCCAGCAGAAAAAATATGAAAACCAAGCTTACCTTATATAAATGAATGGGTGAAAAATTATACCAATTCCAATTTGTAATGGTTGTGAAGTACTAGCTATCAAAACTAACCAATACTCTACAGAAATATTCTGAAATGTCATTTATCTAATTCAGGCCATTTTGTTTTCTTGTCGAAATATTGACAGGCGCAGATGATCCGATTTATTAAACTACATTCGAATCCATGACAACGTAAACAAGATACTTATGATTTTTGGTAGCAATTTTCTCATAACTGGTACATTTATTGAAGAAACTTTTCAAACAAAAGTTGTGCGCAATATTAACATCTTTCATTATGAACATAACTATTTGTGCCGTAAGTACAGCCGTTTCAGTGATATTGGAGATAGAACAAAAAATGCATAGAGTAAACATGCACTGCTGCATGCACTGCATATCAAAAAATATTGCAAAAATAAACCGTGTGCCAAATATTTATTGTATTGCAAAAACAATTACGGTTGCAATATTTGCAAGCAAATAGGACACTTTGCCAAGGATTGTCCGGATGGAAACTCGACCCTAATTAACGACGAATCCGATAAGACCAACTCCAAGAACACCAGTCGTCGAGCACTCATTACCATTGGATTATCAACAGTCAACATAAATCATAACTACTCAGGATCAGGTCAGAACAACTCATGGTATCAGGACTGTGCTGCTTCACAGCATATGACGTTTAGGGAGGATTGGCTTTCCAAGGTTGTTCCTTTTCAAGAGTACTCAACTTTGATGATTGGAGACGCAACCAAACTGAAGGGAACTGCAGTTAGAGATGTGGACCTGGAAGTCTTTAATGGGAAAGACTGGGATCGAGTGACTCTGAAAAATGTGCTATTTGTTCCGAAACTAACTTTCAATCTGTTTTCAGTCGCTTAAATGCTAGACAGAGGTTATGTGCAGTTAGCGGATGCCAGTAAGTCAAGCTTCAAAACTCTGGATGGAAGTGCTCGCCGTGGCCAAACGAAATGAAAGCTGTATGAGATGATGTTTCGTCAGGAGAAGTCAGAAAAATGTCTGCTAGCAACCTTGATCAAGAACTGGCATGAGAGGTTGGCACATCAAAATGTAAGGTATATTAGAAATGTTCGACATAAGAATCGCATTCAGTTTATATATGACTGGGGAGACTATGTGTGTGAGGGCTGTGCATTTGGTAAACAACATAGAAATTCTCATCCTCGAAATTTTAATGTTGCTGAAAACATTCTTGATTTAATTCATGTTGATCTTTGCGAGAGGAGCCAAGTACTTTCTGCTCTTCAAAGACGATTTTTCCCATTTTCGAACTGTTTATATTTTGAACACAAAGGATGAAGCTGCCAACATCCTTGACAAATTTATGAAGATGGTGGAAAATCAATTCGGTAATAAGATCAAATGTTTGATGTCGGATAACGGCACTAAAATTAATAATGTGAAGACGCAAAACCTGCTGGATCAATTGGGAGTTTTTCACATTACGTCAAATGCCTATACACCTCAGCAAAATGGCAGGATTGTGAGAGAGATGCGAACCATTGTCGAGGCAGCACGCACTATCATTCATGCGAGAAATCTGAATGAAAATCTGTGGGCTGAAGCAGTCTCTTACTCAGTCTTCACATTGAATCAGGCGGGAACCAGTTCAGTCAAGGATCGGTGCCCAGCGGAATTGTGGTTTAATGTCATATAATACCATGTGCTATGTATATACATATTATATTTATATGCAATGCCTGTTTCACATGATAAGTAGGATATTTTAAATATATACTGAATAGGATATATTTATTTTGCATATTTAAAATATATCAAAAATATATGTTAAAACGCATGTCCAAGTGTAAACAAATCCAACATATTCTATGTAGTTGAATATTTAAAAAAAAAAGTCACTTCAAAGCCATCGGTATGAACTATGAATACCTAATAGCCTGTTCTTTCTCTCATGTTTGTATGCATAAGAGAAGGATGATTTCAGAATAGAGTACAGACATCCTCCGCTAGTCAATCGTTGATGTGTCCAACGCAATGTATGTATAACATATGTTTAATATTATATCATATTTTTTATTGAACACATAGGCGTTCGTCGAAATTTCTACCGTATATCCAGCATATTGTGCAATTGTTTCTGCTTCTGTCAGTTCTTAGTTTGTGCGATTTTTACTACGTTTTGTTCGATTTCGTGTGTTCTATTCGTTCAATTTTGTGTTATTGCCTTCAACAAAATTAAAAGTTTATTCTGTGCCTAATGACCTACACCACTGCAATTAACAAAATGGGTTGAGCTAAAATCCTGAGTCGTATGGTGTATGTTTGACCTTGGCGTGACATCTTTTAAAAATTCAACTGTATATATTTGTGTGTGTGTGATTAAATAATTTTTTGTTTTAAATTGTATCTACAATAGCTTTGAAACAATGTCAGATTTTATGTTTAAAATTTAATAATTTTATCATCAACCCCTTTTGCTGTAGATCGATCATAGACACACACAGACATCAGTTCGAAAATAGTCAGAAACGAGAGAGTGGCAAAAGCCAATACGTGTATTTCTATTTTAATCTCGAGCCCGAAAAGTAAAATGTAATGTAAATTTACCTGCAACATTTTACAGTGTCAATACATTATATAAAAGAAAAGTTGTGCGACATTTCTGATAAATGTAATAAAAGTAGATTTCACTTTAGATTTGATTACAAAACTAAATTCTACAAGAAAAACACTATTGTGTCCAAAGTAATTGAACTAAATTTGTATACTAGTGACTAATGTTATTAGATATAGTAACCATAGACGCGGTTCAAAACTAAATTTGTTCGACACTGTTGGCACACTAACTATAATATATAACTAATATATTGTTCATGGACTGATAAACATAGTAATTTTTACTAAATTTGTTCCTGTTTTAGTACAGAATTTCGTTGACTACGTGGTTTACTTAAACGTTAGATTGCTTGTAATTATCCAGCCGTAATGGATCTCTATTTATATTACATTTTCTGTTAATTTTGCAACCATATTTCCGCTTTGTTAGACACATTAGATATTCTCTGAATAATAAGGAATAACCGGGAAGTGTTTACTGTATAACAGGAGCTGTAATTTCGTAATATTACTTGGAGTAAAATTATAATTTAAAAGAGCCCCCATATTTGCTTGAAACGACGCTGACGGAAGTTCTCGTTTCATTATTTAATTTCCATATTTGGTACAGCTACAGTCAGCCTTCCATTAATAATCCAATAATATTCGCAATTCCACCCTCGCATATACATAACTTTCTTGCACGTACATATAAAAATATATATTAATATTTGCCGCTATATATTTCTATTAAGAAATTTTCACCAAGACTGAGCGGTATTCCGATAAGATGTTATTAGGTTAACCCGCGCGCACCGTGTGCCTATAACACATACAGAGTACAGTTCACTTCTCATAGATACATCTGTCTAATTGAATATTTGACAGGTGGCGAATTTTCTTGTAATTTTTTTTTTTGTAAATGCAGACCTAATTATAGTTACACTATATAAATAAGGCATTTCCCTAGTACGGTTTCTCCTTGTCAGCACGGTTTTGTATTCCCGTTATTTTGTCCGTGAGTCATTTCTATTGTATAAATCAAGCATTGGGGTTGCACCAATACTTGATTTATACAATACAAATGACCAAGCACCAATGCTTCCAGCTTGCCATTTCGGCGAGCCCAATTACAACAAATACAATACTAAAAGTGATAGCAATTGAGTACAAAATTTATTGTTGCAATCATCTAACAATCGATCAACAATATCTTAAATTTAAATATGATTATTATTCATCATTTCTTTTTGACCTTCCGGTTCACAATCTGTAAAAATATTATAAATATTTCTGAAGACTTTTTGATAAAATTAAAAAAATGTCTGGAGTGGCCTGCACTCGACTTTCTTTTACGTAATAATCACAAAATATTAATATCTTTCATAACATAACTATTTTTGCCATTAGTTCTAGTGATATTGGAGATATAACAAAACTTATGATTTTCCGTAGCAATTTTCTCGTAACTGGTACATTTCTTGAAGAAACTTTTTATATCAAAGGACCCCGCAGAATCCTTAGGGATATTCAGTATGTTATAGTACATATTCTCCAGTTCAAAAGTCTTCATAGACACAAGTCCCAAAAATAAATAGTTTCCCAGATACAGGTTTCGGAATGAGGGTGTCCAGATTATTTGATATCGTGATTTTCATGCATTATATAGCTTCAAGTGGACTTGAAATCAAATAAATCCCTCAAAGAACTGCAAGGCCGATTCTCAAAGATAGGCAGGAAGTTGTGATTTATTCCATCAATACGTTGATTCCAACCATGAACTCGTTGGTTTACTGGGAGGAGGTGCAACGTCAGATTTGGCGTGAAGAACGAGACCTTCCGACTCTTGCAATACTCGACTTGTCCTGTTTGTCTGTCAGCGCCGAGCCCAAGAATAATTCTATCCATGCATACGGGGTCCTATCACTAAAATCGGCTTCGTACCACAAAGTTGGTCTTACGAACGAGCGACCGAGCGAGCGACATAATCCAATGATATAAGTTATATGGCTGGTTTCAAATAAAAGGTAATTTCTGCCTTACATGAAAGTTAAGGTGGCGAGGTTCGATTTCGGGTTTGAAGCTAATTCTTCTACGTTGTCTCATATGTGATATTAACGAAAATCGTACTGGTCACGCAATAAAAAAATAATATTTTTTTCGTAGCACCTGTGGCCTTTGCGATTTTTTCCCTCTATTTTTCCAAGCGAAGCCGTTCTTCGCCAGCAATATGTCGTTCCTCTTCCAGCTTTCTCTTAAAATTCTTAAATCTTACATTTAAGTCAGTCTGGAATGAAATCGAAGTGCAAATTAAATTTAAATATATATATATATATATATATATATATATATATATATATATATATATATATATATATATATATATACATAATACGAAATAAGCTATAAATCTATTCTTGGGGACAGGACAGCACAGGACATTTTGTGGATGGGGAAATACTTTTTATTAAGTAGTAACTAAAAATAATTGGACATCTATTGCAGGTAACATGTTGAAAGTATCCTCGGGTCAGGGACAGGACAGGACATTTTGCCTAGTTTTTAGCCTGCCTGCTCCTTTTAAATTGTATTTTACAAATTGTAACTTGAAATATCATTAGAGAACGTTTTGTTAAACTAAAATAATTCCAAAAGTTGTCACGATATATACCAAAACTATGTACTTTGAACGAGAGACATGAAAATGACCTTTTATTTGAAACCATCCATATTTAATTTCGTAATCAGGGTAACGAGAAAAACACTTTTTCTTAATAAACACAAGGCATGCCACTATCTGCAAACTACACAATACACATCAAATCTTCAAATTAATATTTTAGTAGATTTTTCAGATAATACTTTCATTTAAATCGTTTCTGTCTATTTATCAAAGAACATTTCAAATTTTGCAGTCACAGCATTTTCTAAAAGTGATAAATAGATGTTAAAATTCAATATTGCTCAAGCCATTAAAAATAATAACTAACAAATATAAAATATTTTAGCCCGCCATGTTTGGAATATCTCAAAATTATAGGACAGTTTTATTAAAAATATATTTCTTTAATTGTCGCTATGGCGAAGGGTAAGACTTTCGACGTACACGGTGAAAATTTGGGTTTCGATTTCTGTACATACCAGTATACATTTTTACAAATAAAGCGTTCCACATGTAAATATAAACATTCATTTGAGTATACATTTTGTTATATATATATATATATATATATATATATATATATATATATATATATATATATATATATATATATATATATATATATAATATTGACTGAAATGCATGCAGCGATTATCAAGAAAGGCTATAGTCGTGATTAATGGTAAAAAATGCCCCAAGCCGATTTTATAGAAAAACATCTGGAGTAACCTGCACTCAACTTTATTTTGCTAAATATACGAAATATAACAACAAATAATAACACAATAATAATAATAATAATAATATATATATATATATATATATATATATATATATATATATATATATATATATATATATATACACTGTCGCTCATAAGTAGAGAAACAAATAATTTTTTGAACATATTTTGTTTGTTTAAAACTTTATTGTCACAAATACAATTGTATTTTATTGTCTATGTTAAGATTCCAATCTACAAGAAAAATCACGCTTTTAATGTTAACGTTGTGGACGCTGTATTAAAATTATTCAAACTTGTAGGGTCAAAAATAGAGAAACATTATTTTAATTCATTATAATTAACTAGTTTTAGTACTGCAGTGGTACATATTTTGTGTTCAGAGGTTAATTTTAAAGTTAAGAAATGCGTCGAGGTGTATATTTGTAAAATGATATTAAAATCTGAATGTAAAAAAATATCAAGGTGGTATGAAATAAATTTCGATTGCCAAACACTTAAATCTTCATCGGTCAGTAATTCATAAAACTATTGCTAATTTTAATAAAAGAAGAAGGTCTTATCTGCCCACCAAAATCAGACAGACCCCGAAAAACCGATAAATTTCTTGATAGAAAAATAAAAATGATGGTGATAAAGAATCCATTTGCATCAGCAACGAAAATAAAAAATTCATTAGACGCGGGAAATAAACCTAATATTTCCGTAAGTACAATTAAACGTCGTCTAAAAGAGGTAGGTTTGCATGGATACAGGCCAGCCAAAAATTCTTTCATCTCTGCTAAGAATAAGAATGCTAGACTTGAGTTCGCAAAATATCATCTCAACTGGTCAGTTCAAAAATGGAAAACAGTGCTTTTTTCAGATGAGAGCAAATATAATTTATTTTGATCAGACGGTATAAAATGGGTGGGACGTCCACCAAGCAAAATAATTGATCTCAAGTATACAAAATAATTGTAAAACATGGAGGAGGCGGCGTGATGATTTGGGCATGTTTCTCCGGATTCAGTATAGGCACTTTAATTAAAATTGAAGGTAAAATGGACCGATTTTACTACAAAAATATGTTGCAAGATCATTATGCTACCATTTGCAGAGGATAACATGTCCTTAAAGTGGAACTTTCTGCATGACAACGATCCCAAGCACACTTCCAAATTTATTAAGGATTGGTTCGTTGACAATAAAATTAATGTTATGAAATAGACAGCCCAAAGTCTCGATTTAAACCCAATAGAGAACATTTGGGAAGAACTTGACAGAAAAATTAGATTGAAAAAATATAAAAATAAGAATAAATTATTTGATGCTTTAAAGATCGCCTGGGATGATTTATCACAGGAAACAATTGACCAATTAGTACTATTTATGAGAAACAAATGTGCGGAGATGAACAAGAATAAAGGGTATTCCACCCATTACTAATAACTTTGGGTCATTTTTATTTTATTTTATTGTATTTTGTGTAATTCTGACTTGTTTCTCTACTTTTGAACAACGATGTTATTAAGAAGCTCTATAACTTTTTGTAAAATGTATATAAGTAATTCAATTTAAGTTAATAATTTCTATTATAAGAGAGTAACAATATACACCATATGTATGTATTCTACTTTTTAGTTAATAATAAAAAAAAATACCTTTTCAAATGTTTCTCTACTTTTGAGCGATAGTGTATATAACAAAACCAGCTATCAAACTAACCAATATTCTACAGAAATATTCTGAAATGTCGTTTATCTAATTGTGTCTATTTTGTTTTCCTGTCAAAATAACAGATGATCCGATTTTATAAGCTACATGCGAATCCATGACAACGTAAACAAGATATTTATAATGTTTCGTAGCATTTTTCTCGCAACTGGCATATTTCTTGAAGAAACTTTTCAAACAAAAGTTGTGCGAAATATTAATATCTTTCATTATGAATATAACTACTTTTGCCGTAAGTGCGGCCGTTCTAGTGAACAAGAAATGAATAGAGTAAACATGCACTTCCAGTTTGAATATTATTTTCAAAACATCTAGGGCATATACACGTCTTAAAATTGAAGTTTCATAATTTTACGTTCGACAGTTTTGGCCCTAGAGCGTTCACAGGCACACACACAGACACACAAACAGACAGACACACAGACAGACAGACAGACAGACAGACAGACAGACAGACGGAAGTCATTCCGAAAATAGTCACATTCGATTCATGGAAGGTCAAAACATGTATATCCGTTGATATCTCAAGAAATTTTTTTGATTACAAGACCTACTTATTATATAATATACCGGAATAGTTACCGACAAACCAAGGCCCGTGAGGTTGACACGCCATATGGAAGCACTAACCTATATACTGACATAATTGTTAGTGCTCTTTAGTGACTATGTAAGAAATAAATTCGAACGCTTGTTACAAATTTTATTCGTGAAATACAAAATGGCGTGCCAAGTTCACGCCAGCACGCCATTTCCTTATAAATTTAAAAACACCTTATAAAATCTTTAGTGCTTTGTTAGTGCTCTTTAGTGCCGAGCACAAAATTCAGTTTGATTTATCAGGTTTAGATTTACAGCTAAAATAAACACTGGCGTGCCAAATTCACGCTAGCACGCCAATTTTTCTAAATGAAAATTATTTTAATATTATTGGCTAGTGCTTCGTTTGTGCTCTTTAGAGCCGTTGAGTTTTGGTTCCTAAGTTATACGGTTATCAAAATATCGAATTAACACTCATCGCTACCGTGAAGTTGGCACGCCATTTTCTCATTGGGAATATGAAATATACGTTATGGGTTAGTGCTTTTTAGTGCGGTTTATAATTTATTTTTATTTCATTCGATTATAAAATTATCAATGAATAGCTCTTACGGATATCGGAACGTCATTAAAATACTAACCGACATGAAATTACATCGATATTTTTGTGTTATTCTATTTTAGTCTTAAATTTTTGAAAGAAGAGACTAAAGAAGCATTACTGCTCCATCGGACGGAGATTCAAAAATATCCATTTCTGAAAAATAATCTTTAGATGAAGACTGCAAACCAATAATTGAGATTCTGCTTAGAAAGTCAAACAATATCTCAACATTGCCTCGAAAATTACATAGTTTATGGGCATTAAACCCCATTTTAAAAAAATAATGTTTTATGTATACCTAACAAAGAAAATGGTAAACCCATATTCCGCGTAATCGCACCTAAATCGATGCGAGAAGAGTATACTACGAGTATATCATAATAGTCCAATAGCTGGAGCCCACCTTGGGGTAACCAAAACTGTCGATAAAATTCGCAGAGGATATTATTGGCCAAATATGGAAAATGATATACGGCTCTGTTGCAGAGAATGCGAAGATTGCAACCGGCGGAAGATGCCTGTTCCTACAGCTCGAGCACCATTACAAACTAGAATAGCATCCCGACGACTTGAACGAGTGGCAATTGACATATTGGGACCTCTTCCTTCCACAGTTCGTCAAAACAAATACATCATGGTAGTAGCTGATTATTTCACAAAATGGATGGAAGCATATGCAATTCCAGACCAAACTGCTGAAACTATAGCTAGAATATTCGTCGATGAATTCGTATGTCGATTTGGTACTCCTGAAATAGTTCATACAGATCAAGGACGCCAATTCGAGTCGCAATTGTTTCAAGAAATGTGTAAGATGCTAGCAATAGACAAAACACGAACTAGCCCATTCAGACCACGGTCTGATGGTATGGTAGAACGCTTCAACAGAACCCTCCTAAACATGCTTTGCCATTGGGCTGGAGATAAACAAAAGGAGTGGGATATTGAACTTCCACGAGTGATGATGGCTTATCGGGCTAGCCAACACGAGAGTACCAAACATACTCCTAATCTTCTCATGTTTGGTTGTGAGGTACGTGTGCCGAATGATATTCAACATGGCTTACCACCTGATCAACCATCCAAATCAGAAATCAAATACATTCATCACTTGAGACAATCAATAGATGCTGCTCACGCCACAACTCGACAGCATCTTCAAGCAGCTCATCAACGACAGAAAATTTACTACGATAAGACTTCCCGTGAAAAACCCTATATACCTGGTAATTTAGTTTGGTTACATCAAGCAACACCTCGAGTTGGAGAAACATCAAAAATATTTAAACCTTGGACGGGACCTTATCTAATCATAAAAGACATGGGATTATTTACTTATCGATTACAACACAAAATAACGCGTAAGTTAGTAGTGCTATAACTTCTTTAATTGGTGGAGGATCTTTAATTCTGAAATACAACATTGTACCATTATGTGTCACAATCCATATGTAAAAAGAAATTGTCATTTGTAACACTACCAAAAAGTTCAGAAAAATAAAGAGTATCTATATGGAAAATATTCAAAGTCACCTCACCGTTCAAAGTTACCCCACATTACGGTACTATTAAATGTGCTTGTTATATAATAATTTAAGATTAAATAATAAGGTTGATTTACTTTGTTCCAATTAATTTTTTTCTAAAAATATTTAGAAATAAGTTTAGACTATAATTAATTTCTTTTTATTATAATTATATTTTTTATGATACTTGTAATTTAGGCATATTACCTGTTTAGTTTCGTAAATAAATAAATATAGATGTAAAAATAACTGTCAGGGTGGATAACATATTAGAAACTCACAAATGGATTAAAATATACACTTAGTATTATTATGAGTTGAACATAGGCGTCATTCGGTGAACTTTAATATAAGAAACAAGAATTAAATGTCCCAATAACCAATCACAAATCACAAAATTCTCGCATCAATGAATTTCAACGCGCACGTGCGCACGTATAGGCACTATATTTTTATAAAAATGGCAAGAGGAAAAGGTTGTTTGATTAACATTATCGTTGAATAAACTAATTTAAGTTTTGTGCTTGGGATGAAATGGCAATAAAGAAATTTATGTTTGACGTGATAGTATAGGACGATGTAATTCAGTTGTTGGAAAACTTTAATGTTACTATTTTGGTTGACTAGGACTTTTTGATAGAGAAAGATCACATGGAACATAATTAGTTGGATATATATATATATATATATATATATATATATATATATATATATATATATATTTATTAGGGAGGTCGTTCTTTTGTCAAAATCGGAAATGTGCTGGTCTTCACTCGAAATACTACTAAAAATAAATAGATAATAAGCGTGATGAAGGTTGCAAGGTCGTAAAATTATTTTAACACGTACCTCAAGAAAGTTCAATATTTGCATGTATTTTAAATGGGGAAATTGCTCTTTTTCACATTTTCTAGAATATCTCTCTTTGTATTTCCTCTAAAAATGAAATTCGTTCCAGGTACATTTAATGGCATGTTATTCTGATAAAAATTGATGATTTGCTGTCAATTTGAAGATCCGAAAAATCTCAAAAAGAAGGTTATTATCAGTATTTCATGCTTGGTCGATATTTATCCCTGGCCATGTTATTAGACGCACCTGGATTATTTTTTAAGCATTCTGTCGAGGTTCAGAATATAGCTATTTATTTTATTTATAAAATATATTCTCTGGATATAGTTAAACAATAACACACATCGTTTTAACTTTCTCCTTACGAAGTAATACGTAGATCTTGTAATTATAAAAAACTTCGAACTCGAGATTTCAACGGAAATACACGTATTAACCTGAATTCCCTGAATAAAAATATCTGGAGTGGCCTGCACTCGACTTTCTTTTGCGCAGTTTTCACTAGATATAAATATAGATATATATATATATATATATATATATATATATATATATATATATATATATATTGACTGCTTGTTTTGGTTATATACTACAGAAATATTCTGAAATGTCATTTATCTAATTGAGTCTATTTTGTTTTCCTATGAAAGACGCAGATGATCCGATTTATTAAGCTACATGCGAATCCATAGCAACGTAAACAAGATATTTATAATGTTTCGTAGCACTTTTCTCGCAACTGGCACATTTTTTGAAAAAAAAAATTCAAACAAAAGTTGTGTGAAATATTAAGATCTTTCATTGTGAACATAGCTATGTTTGCCGTACGTGTAGCCTTTCTAGTGATATTGGAGATAGAACAAAAAATGTAGTGAAGTAAACATGCACTACCGGTTTGAATATTCTTTTCAAAAAAGGAGGTACGGATACTGTACGGAGAAAATAACGAAAATACAAAACAGTGCTCACTAGGAAAAACCATGTTAGAGAAATGCCTTATTTATATATTGAACCTATGATTTACAAAAAAATTACAAGAAAATTCGCCATCCGTCAAAACTGAACTATATTCTGTATACAATATGGGCACATGGTGCTCATGGGTTACCATATTTTGATGTGTATTTAGTCTGTTTTGTAGTTTATAGATTGTATGCCAATGACAAATATATTAGCAAATCTTTAATGTGCTTATTTTATACCATACAAATAATGAGGTACATTCATATATGATTAGTGCAATTGATAGTGCAGTGCTGTGGTAATGTATAATTGTAAATATAGGCATCGCACTAAGTTTTGATGCGAAGGAAGGAACTGAGAGCGTATAGACAAACTTTTACCGCCGCACTATTTTCTGCACTGCAACCAAACTAATCTTATGTGCACAATACTGTACGGGGAAAAAACGAAAATACAAAACCATGCTCATGCTCATTAGCAAGAATGTCTTAAGATACGTTCACATAAGATTAGTGTAGTTGGTAGATCAGTTATTAGTGCAGTGTTAAAGTATTATAGAACTGTAAATATACCCACATAGCACAAAAATATACATAGTATATTTTTTGCATATTCTAAAGAACAATATGGATGTTCTAAAAACATACCAGGTTATCATTATGGATGTTTTTAGGATATCTATAACATATGTAAATACCAACCACTCATAGCAAAAAAAAATATATCAACAAAACATTAGACAAACATATCCATAGAATATTGCCGTATATTCATAGAATATTGTTGCATATTCATGGAATGTACAAAGAACCTATATTTTTTCATGTTATTTCATATATAATATTTAATACACACCCCCCACCCGCTCCAATTTGCAAATATCTTAGGAATTTAGATAAAAATATATAGATAGTTCTTCGAAATACTTTATTTTCCTAAAACATACAAAATATAACAACAAATAATAACATTATGAAAAAAAAAAGAAAAATAATATAAAAGGCATATAAATAGCCATTTTTCACATATGATTAGTGCGAATTAGCGTATTTGAATTATCTTACGAACCTTCACTTATGTTAGGTTAGTTTGAAAGAAGAATCATGTAAATTTTACTGTATATTTTTGTAAATTAAAGAATTAATGAGGATGCAACAGTAATGAATGTGTTTATGTTTAGGAGCTGCAATGTTAATCTTGGCAGCCCAAAATTAATGCAAAAGTTTGGTATTTGTAAACTTTCGCACTATTGTTGCAATAGCAACCGCACTAAGTTTTTATGTGAATGATGAAACTGGGTACACAAAAGACAAATTTTTACCGCTATACTAATTTCTGCACTGAAACCGCACTAATCTTATGCGAACAATACTTTAATTGTATATTGTAACAATGATTTAAAGAAAATTCGCCACCCATCAAAATTGTACTATATTCTATACTACTATATATATATATATATATATATATATATATATATATATATATATATATATATATATATATATATATATATGTATATATATATATATATATATATATATATATATATATATATATATATAAATATATATATATCTATATATATATATATATATATATATATATATATATATATATATATATATATATATATATATATATATATATATATGTGTGTGAAAACTACAAAGTATTTAGAAAATACTACACCTCAACAAATTCAGAGCATCCAGAACATTCAGAACAAGAATCAGATGTATTAATTGTAGGTAAACTTATTTGTTGACACGTACTTACCCATCATAACAATCGAGTGATAATTAATTTGTGTAGCCATTTGCCTCTATCTTATAAATGCGACACCGCTGAGCTCGTGAGAAAGCGGTAATGTTAAAGCTTTCAGTGGAGTCCGCTGTTATTTTGAATGGTTAAGTTTTAGTTTAAAGGGTGTCTGTATCAACTCTTCAAACAACGAACATACACATATAAAGTTCACCAATAAAGCATAATTTAAATAACTACATCTAGTATTTTTCACCACCGATTCCCTGGTCAGAAAATCCGCTATAACATTCAAAGGGGCACAACAGTACCCTTCCATCAACCATGTCTAACTTCTCATAGAACTTACTAATTTTCGCAAATTGTCATTAACTGCTCTGTATATTGGCAACATTTCATGGGTATGTTAGTCACAATCGTTTCACATATTAATCTGATGCGATCAGATATATTAGTCAACGGTTAGTCAGTGTTCAAAATGAACTAAATTATAAAATTAATTGGGGAAAATAATCACAAAGAATATATATGAGTTTACATAACGGGCGTATTCTTGCAAATATCATGAGAGGTAAATAATTTTCTATGAATAATTTTAATAGGATTCGTCAGACATCAATCCAAACGCAACAGCTTTGAGATGTTAATTATTTTTGTTGATTAAAGGCAAGCGTTCACTAATCGGTATCGTACGTATCGCATGCATCGGAATAATATATTCTTTGCATTATTTTATATGAATGCTCATTACATCGCATCGCACGAAGCAGACCTCGGCAAATCCGAACAGTATTCTCAGCAAGATTGGAGATTGGATAGATATTAAAGTTAAGGTATACCAATATACCAAGGAGTTTCTAAAGTTTTCGTGTGTCATACGAAAGTATTGAAAAAGTTTAATATCAACGTCTACGAGATTCTTCATATTCCAGCCTTCTTACATTCTTTTACGAAGTAATAAGTATAGAGATCACCAAAAATATCGAACTCGAAATTTCAACGGATATACACGTATTGACCTTCCCTGAATCGAATATGACTATTTTCGAAGTGTGTGTCTGCCTGTGAGTCTGTGAACGCTCTAGAGCTGAAACTGGGGAACCTAAAATTATGAAACTTCAAACTTAAGATTTGTATATGGTCTAGAAGTGCATCTTTTTTTTTTTAAAGAATATTTAAAGCGGAAGTTCATGTATAGTCTATGCATTTTTTGTTCTATCTCCAATATCATTAGAAGGACTGCACTTATTGCAAAAATAGTTATATTTATAATCGAAGATATTAGTATTTCGCATAACTTTTGTTTAAAAAGTTTCTTAATAACATGTACTAGTTACGAGAAAATCGCTATGGAAAATCTTAATATTCTCATTTATATTCTATTTAATTGAAATGTATACTATTAAGGATGGATTAGCAATCATGAGTCATTATTTTAAAATATTCAAATATATATTATATGATGAGTACTTTTATTCAATATATATTACAATATGTATTTTCGATAACCGTTGTCAAATGACAAATATCAATTTATTTGAATCTATTATGTTTGATGCACATCTAGGCCATATATAAATCTCATGTTTGAAATCTCACACACAGATATCAATCCAAAAATTGTCACATTCAATTCAGAGAGGGTCAAAACGTGTAGTGTATTTCCAATTAAATCCCGAATTCGAAATATTTCATGATAACAAGACATACTTATTACTGCATATAAGAGTATACATTATTTATTTCTTATTACATTGACACTAACTACTATTTATAATACTGACCTGCGCTCTGTTGGTGTGTCGTGCCGTAAAATTATTCCGCGTACGAAACACAAGCTCCTTAACGCTGCGCCGAAAGTTACGTGTCATAAAGCAATAGATTATCGGTTGGATGGCGCTGTTCGCATGGCCAAGCAGTATGCAGTACGGCATTAGCCACGTGGCAGTACGCCCGTAGTCACCAGTATCCAGCATCAAGTTGAGGATGCTGTGCGGTAACCAACAGGCGGCAAAAAGTAGCGCTAGCAGCAAAAGTATCCAGGCAACTCGTTTTCGTTCGCGTACCAGTCTGAAACCCTAGAGAGGAAAATTATTTTCTTTAAATTTAATACACAATAAACCAGTGCTTTTCCACCTATGGGCAATTTCCTCACCTGGTAGAGAGGCAGTGGGATAATATCCAAAGTGGGGGCGCGAAGCAAAGTGGAAAGTGAAAGAGAAACTAGGAATTGAAACTTTAAATACAGTAAAGGCTGGTTTCCAACTGACGCAGACGCAAGATTCTGCGTCTGCGTCCAAATATAAAAGATAGGGAATACATGTTACGGTTTCCACGTACGTTCAGAAACGCAGACGCAGAATATCGATATTTTCATATTCTGCGTTCACATTTCTACGTCCAACCAATAGGAACATTTAATTAATGAACTGATTAATAAACCACTGATGTATTTTTAATAACTGTTATAACTATTCTGAAATCCCGTAAATATATAAAATAATGTGAAAATTGTAGTAATCATTTTAAGAAATAAGATAAATTTAGATCGAAAATTAATATTTGTGATGAAGTGTTGTCTGTATTTATACAACTCTCATCCAGACAAAATTAATAATCAAATAGTTTTTTTTATTTTCTAATATTATATAATATCTAACAACAATGTCGAAAATGATACCCAAGAACTTCACCTCATCCACGATCCGCACTGATCTGTCGTAAAGCGACACAACAGGACAATTGTATGCTTTTCGTAATCGACAAAAGTCGATCGCACAGGTTTTCTCCGAAGAGAATCGAAAACCACGGTCAGATGCAGCCAGAGAAACAATGACAACTGCCTGCTGTAATCTCTCTTGACAGAGAGCGAGAGATTGGGATGAGATAAAGATCGTGAGGTCATCTACATAGAGACAACAGTATTGGGGATGTTAGAAACGAGGTCATTGATAGCAATCAAGAATAGAGTTACACTGATAGAGGAGCCTTGAGGAATACCGTTTTGCAACGGCCGTGAAGAAGAATAGGTTTCTCCAACTCGGACTCTGAATGAACGGCTCAAGAGAAAGTTTTCAATAAATTGAGATGGCCTCGTAAACCCCAGTTGTGCAACTTTCGTAGTATTCCATATCTCCAGGTCATGTCAAACGCATTCTCTAGATAAAAAAAAACACTGCAACCAAATGGTTGCGTTTTAAGATGCTAGTTTGGATAGCATTTGTCAGGTACACATGTAGGTCAGTAGTGGAGTGGTGCTGACGAGAGCATTGATGTTTGTTGATGAGATTTTGGGAATCTAGAAACCAACTAAGTCAAAAATTGATCATGCGTTCATATATCTTTGACAGATGGAATGTCAAATATATAGGACGGTAGCTTGATGCAGAAGACACATCTTTGCCCTTTTTTATGTATCGGCACAATTATCGCTTCACACCAGGTGTCTGGATAGATATTTTCAACCCAAAGACGGTTGTGAAACTCCACTATTCTTTGCTTGGAATGTTTGGGTAGATGTCGTAACATTGTGTCATGCCCGGCAGAAGTGTTGGCAGTGCAACTAAGTGCAAATTCAAATTCGTCGATAGAAAAACTTGAATGTACGACTCAGTATTATTCGAGTCAAAGTCCAGTGGAACCTCCTCAGACGCTCTTGAGTGCAAAAAATTAAGCGAATAATTGTCCGAGTGGCTGACCGACTCAAATTGATCAGCAATAGTTTCGCAAATTTTATCATTTTTAGTGATTGTTTGACCGTTGACTTGGAGAAAGGGAATTTCTGATTTATTATATCCGTTCATATATTTGACTTTCTTCCACAGTCGAAATCAGAGCCGATTGATGACACATAATTTTGCCACGAGTTAGTTTTAGCCTGTACGATAGTACGCCAGGGTACTTATTCTGAGTGTCTCAACTCATTATATTGAAGTGAGATCTCAGTCAAAAACGCTGTTGCCTTCTATTTCATTCATAGCGTAAACATGATATGACGTCATGGATCACAATCAATTCGTAATTTATCTCACTACCTCGGTAGGTAGTGAGACCAGAAAAGTTACTAGTGAGAAAACTGACAGATTATTAGTTGTGTGCCATGGCATCTTTGTGTTGTATAAATACAGCAATGACTAGATAGCTATGGATGTTTTATGTATTGTGTTTCGTTTTTTACGTTATGTCATCTGTGTATAATATTCTGTTTTTCATTTGTAATACAAAATAATAAAGTTCACTGTAAATTATATTGCTAACACTTTGTACATGATATTAATGAAATCGCTTGAACTGACAGTTACCCACTTGTTACTTGTCAAATCTTTTGCTGGTCTCTTTGTGTTTTTTGCATTTTGTATTTTCCTTGTTTTGTGTTGTTGTAATTTGTTCGTTTTTGTTAATTAAATTTATTAAATAGCGCTACCGTGTCTAAATCAGTCATTTTCAAGACAACGTTAACAAGCGTCAGTTCAAGCGAGATAAACTTGATGTTAGAAAAATCCCTAAAGGTCCCACATGCGCGTCTCACTAGTGGTACGTCATCATTATCTCAAATCTCACTTCAATATATTGAGTTGAGACACTCAGAATAAGTACCCTGGCTTGAGCACGTGCTTTTTTAAACAAAATCTGATTTGAAAGTGTTAGATTTCTCTGATACACTTTCAATGCATGTTTTTTGGCAAGTAGCACATGCAACGTTTTCATTCCACCAAGGGACCGATTTCTTTCTTGGACGACCAGATGTTGTGCTAGCTGCTAGGGTTCAATTTCTATTTACGGACGGTACTGAGTCAGAGACTTACGGAGCGCAGCTCTGAGAGTTCCGTATCGGGGTACGGTGTGTCGAAGATATGATTAGAGACAGGTACGGAGCGCAGCTCTTACACTTTCTTCGGCGTTCGGTGTATCAGTCCAGGTACTTATATTTGAGACTAGTCTACGTAAAGATCGCAGTACTAGTCTAGTATTGGTCCATCCTCTTCTGATCAAAGTTCAAGTGGGCGGGGTCATGTGCATTGCCGAGCTCCGACAAATACTGACTTTGTCACAATATATATATATATATATATATATATATATATATATATATATATATATATATATATATATATATATATTTACCTATATATTTATTTATAAAATAATGCGGTGTGATCTTCACTTGACATTCTTGTAATTTCGCCATATATATTTATGAAATTTCTTTTAATAGAATTCACCTTACGATTGCATTGAAACAAGAGCGATTTTTGTGGTAATAAAGGAAACGTTAATGTAAAATTGTCCTCACTAAAATTTCTCACTAAATGGTTCATATTTTGAAAACAAAAAATTCAAACAACTTGCTAGATATATTAATATATTAAACATTCATATTATTTATTTTTTCTATATCTCGTGTGGGTTTCGAGTTATGCAAGAGAAAAAAGATGCAAAAGTTTCAAAATACTTAGTTCACTTCATATTTTCAGACCTTTGAGTGCACAATCTGCCGAATTTATCTAGATAAAAATATCTTTCTAAGAGTAGTATTAACGAGGACCTATAGACTTCCTGTAACTCCGAAAATATTAAGGCTATTGAATTACAACGGGAATTCTTGTGTATCCATATAAAATTTATACCATAACGTTAAAATCGGCCCAGTACCAGTTATTTACATTTTCGGTATCAGGAACACGTAAACAAAAGGATTCAAAATGAAAGGTGTATCAGCCTCCAATTTTGGAATCCGCCAATGTTACAGACACTTATCCGAGTGCTACTTCTCTATTTTAGTGCAGTTGAATAAGCTAATATCAAAGGTAATAAAAATGTTTTCTTACATTTATACCACCAAGATAAATTATACGTTCTTCACACGGCGAGCTAAAGACATTGGTTTACTTATGAATGGATTCGTTAAAAATTAAAGGAAATGGTGACTTAAATTTCGAAATAATAAATATCTATATTCTGAAATTGAATCGAAATGTTATAAAATAAATTGGATAATAGTTTAATTACCTGTTGAGTACTAGCACTGCCCTCATGTGTATCAAATGGCGGACGCACTGAACACAGTCTTCGACCCATTAGAGAATATGCAATAACCATCAGCAGTCCTAAAACAAATATAAAATTAACATTATATTTTAATGTTTATGGTTTTTTATGACTGATATTTTTAATTAAAGCGATTTTTGGTTTATGATGAAGAAGTTAGAAAAAGATGTTTGTATATTTCAACCATCGGAGTATTTGAGATGATGGATGATCACATAATCTATTTTCTCAAATACTCCGAAGATGACCAGATAATGGTCGAAATATGTAAACGACTTTTTATAACTTTTCCCTCAAAGACCCAAAAATTGACATAATTGATCGAAAAATCACATTAATTACATTTTATTATAAGTTTAAATTCTTTGTTGTAACACACATTTAAAGTAACTTTCGATCTACATTATTACAAGTCGATTTTTGAATTATTTTTGTCTTGGTTTTACCATTTACGTTTGCGCCCGACATTTATTCGTTGTAAATTGTACATATTTATTCTGGAATGAGAAAATTTTGTTCGCATAACACAAGGATTTTCATAACAATATAGATTTGTGCAAAAATATATAATAAAACGGGTTCGGTTTGCAAGTTAATGTACATCATATTAGTTAGCAAATGATTGGTTACATATATGTATATCTAAAATTAACTGTAAATATCTGTTGCATTAGTATAGTCTCGGGTTTATTCACTTATATAAGGCTAAAGTTGATAATACCGTGTTATCCTATTGTCAAATTAAAGGAGTATTAAGAGGATAAGAAGAAGCCATGTATATATATATATATATATATATATATATATATATATATATATATATATATATAATTAGCCAGAAATGTTTGTATGTGAGTGAGTGGGTATGGTTGTGTAGAACGCTTTTCTTTGTTAAAAAAAAAATGCAAATTAGCATAAACGGGGATCGAATTCACGACCTCCATGGGTGAAAGGCAAAACTCTTAACGTCTGCACCATAGCGACTGTTAATAAAACAATCACTACTCTTCTGAAGTTGCTAGGTTGGCAAAACTAATCGCAAGTGATAATACGGATAAAAATCAAATATTATCAATTGACATTTATTTTCTGTCAATGTCAATAATTGTGAGTCGCTATTAAGCATTTATGTTAAAATGACCGACCAAAGAACAAATATAAATAAAAGTGCTACCACGTGCGCGTCATAAACAATATATCAATGTGAAATAGTGACGTACGAGTTACGGAAACATTGTTTGAATTGTAAATCTTTAGTTTAAGGGGAGGAACATGTTATTATTCAATTTTGAAGTGCATATTTTTGCGTAATTTGCATATATTTTTAGCAAATACGTGTTTCCGTCCATTTATTTTAATTAATAGTTAATATTTTCACTTCAAAATGACCAGCAGTGATTTTTGAAAATATGAGTTGCGGTAAGATTCTATAGTTGGTCAAATTATAATAACTGCAAGTAAGTAAATTTATAATTCTGATTATTACAGAAATAAAATCTTGAAGAGATAATTCAAACATATTTAGAAACATGATTGGTTGACATTTTTTTATGGCACAATCTATTGTATTTTAGCATATAACTAATTATCACTTTCAAAAATGCCGTGAAACTGCAGTTTAATACTGAAAAATTCAGAATCTAGCCTGATTATTTAATTCAAAAACAATAATGAATCAAATGTCAAAACATTAATAATGCTGTGTAAAAAAGGTGTGGAATACATATTTTTTGAATAATCGATTCAAATAATAAACAGCGATCGTAAGTTAATTAATAACACTGTTTTTTGTGTAATAATGCAATCATGGAAACTGTCTTTATGATACAACACTTATGGCCAGTTGCACCATACAAGGATAAAATCAAAGTTTAAAAAAAAACTTAGTTTAGATACATCATAGCTTAAATTACGGAATAGTAGAAAGTCCTAGAAAATCTCAACTATATCGAGAAAGACCAATTCATTTTGTGAAATGGAATGAAGATATGAGCGTCGAACTTATGTTTTTTCCTGTGCACAGGGATTTGATTATTTATTACATAAAAACCGGCCAACTACTACAATTATAACAAATCTGTTTCTTTTGAAATAAATTATGCATAATATATAAACAATAAACCAAGCATTCATATATATTATTATATGTTTATAAAAATAGAATCTTTATTTGACAGTGTTGACAAATATTTGTTGTTGTTGCAGTCAAAGCTAATTATGTTAAATGTGTCACTTCTTTATTCACTTCTTATAACTAAACCTAGTTTAGGAAATCTGACACTGAATTAAGTATGTACAACAACTGCGTGTATAATCTAAGTTCAAAGTTAATCTATCAGTTATCTGATCTGACGTTTAAATTGCTATTGTACAACCGGCTCTAATACTGATAACTATAAACTGTTCAATCAAGCAAAAATCGCCTATCAAAAACATAAAGGAACTCAAGACGACATATCCCGAACAGTTGGACCAGATTGGCAAATTAAAAGGTGCGTATCATATCACAATAGGATCAAAACATACCTCCTTCTATGCATGCCTCCAAAAAAAAAATCCAATTCAACTAAAAGACCAGCTGAAGAAAGAAATAACAAAAATGGAATCCGACAGGATCATCAAGCGCGTCATCGAATTAACCAACTGAGACAGCAGTCTAGTTATCACTAAAAAATCAGACGGAAGCCTACGCATCTGTATCGATCCTAAAGACTTAAAAAAGCCATTAAGAGATCATACCGCAAGACTAAAAGAACTAACATACAAACTGAGTGACGCAAAAATCTTCAGCAAACTCAACGCAAAAAATGGTTACTGGTTCGTGGTACTCGAGCAGGAGACTAGCATGATGACGACATTCAACATACCCTTCGGAAGGTACGCTTACCTGAGGATGCCATTTGGCCTTCGTATATCACAAGACGTTCCAAACCATTAGCATAACAGATGATATTATTATGAACTCGATCAGCATCTCAAGATCCTAATAAACACTGCAAAAACAAGCGGCACACAAAATTACAACACCTTGTCAAGAATTTCACAAATCACAGACAAAAGAACCACTAATACCACATGCACTGTTCAGCATTGGAGATGAAACCTTTTTGCTAACAACAGATTTGTATTCAAAATTTTTCATTTGTAAAACAAATAAAAAATAAATGTGCAATGGCACAATATACAGCGACCATGGACACCAATATTTTGCAGAAACATTTCGCAAATTTGTTAAAGATTGGAACATTCATCATGTGATTAGTTCACCTCATTTCCCCCAGTCAAACGGTTTTTACTAAATGTTTGAAAAAATCAGCCATTCTAGATGTAAATGATTTAGAATACAAAACCTGTTTCGAAACTTGTAAACATATTTTAATCAACCAGCCATTATTACAATAACCCGATTTCGATAAATCTTTCATTTTAACTACCGATGCAAGTAACGTAGCATTAGGAGCGGTACTTTCGCAAGGAACTATTGGAAAGGATTTACCCATCGCGTATGCGAGTCGAACTTTAAACGATACAGAATTTAATTATTCGGTAATTGAGAAAGAATTATTAGCGTTTGTGTGGGTTACACATTATTTTCGCCCGTATTTATATGGACGGATGTTTAAAATCGTGACTGATCACAAACCCCTACAATGGTTATTTTCATTGAAGGATTGCTCTCAGAAATTAATACGCTGGAGATTAGATTTAGAAGAATATGATTACGAAATCTTCTATAAAAAGGGCACATGAAATTCCAACGCCGACGATTTAAGTAGAATCCCTATAGATTCAAAGATAGCAACTTTAAACGAAAGTAAATCAGATACAATAGTTAGGTCATACCAAGATTATTTGGAAAATGAAATAAAAAAACAGAAGTAGAAGGAAATTTATTTCACGCACCACCGAATGACAGTTTAGGCCATTGCATTAGTGAAGACTTAAAGATGGACGCCGGAATCGCGAAACAGTTTAATAAGAAATTTGGAAACAAAGATTAAGAAACAGAATCCACAAGTTACAAATATTTAATAACAAAGGAATATTATTATAAAAAACCAAAGAACCAAGATATGTTGTACACTTTAATAGAATTAAGAGAATTTTGCTTAAAAAATAATACCACAAATTTAAGTATGCCGAAAATCGGATGTGGAAATGATAAGTTAAATTGATAAGAAGTAAAATACATGTTAGAATATATTTTCCAAAATACTCAAATATTAATTACAATCTATAAACCACCAGATCCTATTGAATTACATATAAACGAAACTAAAAACTATAACGATTTTATTGAAATGATGAAAAATGTCAATGACAACCTCACGGGAGAAAACGATAATTAAAGTTTAATAGAGGAAACCGAGGAGACAGAAAGAGATTTTGGTGACCAGCTACCTGAAAGTGATCACACCGTTCACTCCAACAAGGAGCAGCCAATAGTAGGAATACCAATAATTGAATACCCTGTAAACTATGCAAGAAACAAATAATAATTCAAAATGTAGAACATAGCCCAGCAGAACCAAATATTCTAAAATTATGGGAGAATAAGCAGAGAATGACGATACAAATATCTAAACAAAATTATGATAACGAGATCGTTAATTTTATTAAGGAATACATAGTTCCTAATGTACGATATTGTATTTATTTTGAAAATAATTATTACGAAAACTTTAGTAGGATCCTTCAGAAAAATTTCAAAAATGCCAATATGAAAATGTTTAAATGCACTTCAAAATTATTAGACGTAACCAACGACGAAGAAATTATTCAAATAATTAGTAACTACCACGAGGGTTAAACCAACCATAGGGGGATTGACGAAACATAACAAACAATTAAGCAAATATTCTATTTGCCATAACAAAAAAAATCTATACAAACCTTTATCAATAATTGCCAAATTTGTCAAATGACGAAATACGACGAGAAACCATTAAACTTGAAATTAAATATTACCCTTACAGCCGTAAAACTCTTTGAAATAATACATATTGATAGTATTAGTCTAGAAAAACACAAGTTTCTCACAATCGTAGATTCTTTCTCAAAATCTGCCCAAGCATATAAGCTAAATTCTGGTCAAGCAATTTATGTTGTAAACAATAAAATAAAATATTTGGCCCATCATGGCATCCCAAAACAAATAGTTTCTGACAATGGTGTAGAATTTAAGAATTCACTTGTTCAAGATGTACTGGAGTTACATAAAATCGAAATCCATTTTATAAGCTCACAACACCCCCAAGCAAACCGAATAATAGAACGATTTAATTCAACCCTAATAAAACATGTTAGACTTTTAAATAATCGTTATGAATTCAAAAACGAAACAATAGAAGTAAAAACAAACTATGCTATATTAGCCTACAACAACACAATTCATAGTGTAACAAAATTAAAACCTTTTGACATTATCTACGGAAGCTTAAAAATGGATTCCCTTTTTAGTTTAAAAATAGAAACTCAGTTATTTAATCAATCATAAAAATAAATTAAAAATACTATACCAAGAAATAAATTATTAAATCATAAAGAACAAATAATAGAAATCCAGAATGATGGTTGCGAAGAACTCCCTGCGATTCCCACCCAAATTTTCGTGAAGAACAAGCAAAAGCAACCAAAAACAAAGAACATATACTCCCCTGAAAAACTACCAGGAATTAATAAAATTCGTAAAACGGGAAAAATTACCGAAAACAAAGGAATACTACCCATCCATCTAGGACCTGCCCGACTCGAAAAAACTATCCACACTATTGAGGTAAATAATCTAAATTCACAAAGCGAAAACCTAAAATTGAAAGTAAAAAGCGATGCGTGATATAGTGTAGAACTCGTAACAAAATACTTATATATGTCCAAAATAATGTAAATCAACAAATGCACAATATTATAGCCCATTCAACAACTAGAAAAAGACGCGGATTAATAAATGGACTAGGTTCAATCATCAAACAAATAACTGGAAATTTAGACGCCGAAGATAGTAAAAGATATGACGAAATTTTAATTGTTGAGGCACCACTGTCCATAGTCCAAGCATCGGTCTTTGCCACTATTAGAGCAGTTTGTTCTTTCACAATGTCCTTTTCTGTAGCAAAAGCTGAAAAATTAATTTGCTGCGAGTTACCTGGGTTTCCTCCAGTTCCTATAATTACACGGTCTTTATTTGAACATTCTCATGCAAAATGTCCCTTCTTCTGGCAATTATAACAAGTAATTATCGATTTCTTGTTGCCATTTGTTTTAGATGCAGCGAATGCATTTTCAGTTTCTTCTGTTGTTGTCAAGTTGGCTTTTTCGTCTAGTAAACGAGCTGTTAGGATATTTATTGTTTGTTTACTTTCATCCAATGAAAGCCATGCTTGTGTTATATTGCGATATTTTATTGGTAGACTTCCAAGTTTTTTTTGTAATTAGGACAATGTTACTAATTGTATCTCCTGATTCGCGTATCTGTTTTGCTATATTTTCAACTTTAGCGATATGCTGTGCTACCGATCAGTTGGATTCATTTTATATGTATGAAAGCATTCCTGAACAATAATTTTGCTCGTTTCGCTTTTCTGCTCATAAATTGAATCAAGTTTTTCTAATAATTCCTTCGATGTTGAACAGTTTTCTAACTTGATTTGAGTCATATTCATCGCTAACGGCAAGGTGAACATTGCGATAGCATCACTTTTATTCAATTTTTCAAGATCTAATATCTTGTTACTTTCATTTACGAAGTAATAGGTAAGTCTTGTAATTATGAAAAATTTCGAACTCGAGATTTCAACAGATATACATGCTTTGACCTTCTCTGAATCGAATGTGACTATTTTCGGAATGATGTCTGCCTGTGTATCTGTGTGTGTGTCTGTCTGTGAACGCTCTAAGGCCTAAACTGTCGAACGTAAAATTATAAAACTTCTAACTTAAGCCTTGTATATGCCCTAGATGTGCAGCTCCTATTTTTGAAAAGAATATTCAAACCGGTAGTGCATGTTTACTCTATACATTTTTTGTTCTATCTCCAATATCACTAGAACGGCAACACTTACGGCAAAAATAGTTCATAATGAAAGATATTAAAATTTCGCACAACTTTTGTTTAAAAAGTTTCTTCGAAAAATGTGCCAGTTGCGAGAAAAATGTTACGAAACATTATTAATATCTTCTTTACGTTCCCATGGATTCTCATGTAGCTTAATAAATCGGATCATCTGCGCCTGGCAATATTTTGGCAAGAAAACAATATAGACTCAATTAGATAAATGACATTTTAGAATATTTCTGTAGAGTATTGATTACATTGACAGCTTATTTTGGTTATATATATATATATATATATATATATATATATATATATATATATTTATATATATATATATATATATATATATATATATATATATATATTTATATATATATATATATATATATATATATATATATATATATATATTTATATATATATATATATATATATATATATATATATATATATATATATATATATATATATATATATATATATATTGTGTAAACTCCAGATATACTTCTTTAGGTTTTTACGTTGTCCCGTTCGCAATTTCGAGAAGTCTTTTTCGCTCTTTGAGCGCATTTCAACCGGAATTTCCATTGTTTGTAATATTTTCCATCAGTTTTATTTACGTTTGTTACGTTCACTTTATCGACCATTTTCTTGTTTTGGTTGCTTCTTTTTACTATTTATTTACTATACTTGTAAAACTTATTCACTTGCTTAGTAAAAATATACCTGGGCCCATAACCTTTTGAGGATTATGTAATTTAATGAAAGAGAAGCACGTTTTCATATGATTATATTGAGATAATTATAATTCAAGAAAAATAGCACGAATTAAAAAACTAATAATGACAGTTCACTAAAAGAAAAAACAATTGAATTTATTTATATCAACATATTTCAGATGCCACTTTGTTATAATTAACAACTATAAATACAAGCGCGCAACATTACTTTTAATATTCTTTACATTGGAGATTCACCTCGTTACAATGCATGCCGCAGAATTCACAAATAATGTTGATCTGAAAATTTATAAATGTACTAATTTTTATAATATTATTAAACTGAATATAGTTTATGATATTATCACATAATTAACCCAATTTTCTTATTAATACATATAATTATTGCCCCATAACTTAATCCTTGTCATACCAATTACACAAGTCAGAAAGTGAATTTATAATTCTTGCGGGTCCCACAAAATATAGGATGTGATTCTAATTTCTCGCATTTGAAATTCAAATCTAACGGAAGCCGCGGAAGCATGAAATTAACTCCCGAATAAATAAATTTCAAATTTCCGACCAATGAAAAATTACCCGCAAAATAACAATCCACAAACCGCTGGGACTTTCGTTTACAATACAAAATATTTTTTATAAGATTTGCTATTATATTTGTCATTGGCATACAATATCAATATGCAAATGCCACTATCCATAAACTACACAACACAAGAAATACACATCAAATCTCCAAATTTTTATATTACAAAAATTCTTTGACATTTCAATACGACGTTTGATTCGTTTTTGTCTATTTCAAAGCAGACTGAATTTCAGAAGAGTAGTCTAGTCTTTTATTTGCAACTAGGGTCACCCGTGGGCACCTTGTGCCTTTATGGTATACAAAACATAGGTCAGTTTTGACGGATGCCGAATTTTCATATAATTTAATAATTATTACTATGTTTTTCTTCAGTTTGTATAGTTTGACAGATAACTAATCTACACAAATTTAAATATTAATAATTTGAAATATTTTTGCCAGCCAATGGGTCTAAATATGTGTGGATTAACTCTTCAAGATTTTGTTTATTATATTATTAATAATAGGGTCACCCGTAGGCCGGGTGCCCATATGGTACGCACAATATAGGTCAGTTTTGAGGGGTGGAGAATTTTCTTGTAAATCAGTTACAATATAAAAATAAGGGATTACCTTTACACGGTTTTTCCTTCAGTTTGTATCGTTTGACAGATATCAAACCTGAAAAAAATTAAATATCCATAATTTGAAATAGTTTTTCACCCAATCAGGTGTCTAAATATGTTTGAATTAACTTTCCAAGATTTTTTTTATTATATAATTAAAATTTATACATTTATTTACTGCATCTATTTGTAGTTAAATATCTTGTACAATGCACATTTAATATTATTTAATAACTTGATGCATGGTTTTATTATTTTTTAAATGACTATAAATTATAGAATATAATAAAATAATTAAAGTTTATTAATAATCATTATTTGCATAAAAGTATGAAATGAAAACAATTCATTCTGATAACAAAGTCGGATAAAGCGCGGTAACTTTGAAATACTATGGCACTTCATGTAGTAGGTGCGATGTTCAATGAAGTTAGTAAGCTAGCAAATTAAGGCAGCAGATTTTGCCTAGCAGCAGCGAAATATAATACCCCATTGAACGCCTGTTTCCCGCAAATTTCGCTAATTTTTGAATACGTTGTTTGAAGTTTATAGTTTGAAGTTACGATATTTGTCAACATGAATAAAATGGTTGTGTTATCCGAATGACGATGCAACGTCAAAAATAGTTGTACAATACATAAAAATAAAGAAGATGTTTATGTTGATTTAATAAATAGATGGGTTTTGCTATTTTGAATTATTAAAAGAAAACACAACTAAATTGACAGATGTACCTTAGTTATAAAATATTTTGCTGCTAGCAGATGTTAGTAAAAAAACCGGCGCTAGCTTTGCTACCTCTTCAAAAATCTAATATTATTTCATAATTTGTCTATTGCTTTTATTAGATGTTGTAACTGCGGTATTACTGCGAACTGAATAATACAAACAATATTTTGAACATTTGTACACGTGCATTAAAACAGTCTCCATGAATGTATTATTACACAAAAATCGGGATTATAACTTTACTTACGGTGAATCGATTATTCAAATAATATGTGCATTACAAACCTTTTTACACAACATTTTTAATGATTTGACATCTGATTCGTTATTATTTTTAAATCAAGTAATCAGGCTAGATTCTGATTTTTGCAGTGCCATGGCAGTTTTAAAAGTGATAATGGGTCCTATGCTACAACACAATGACTCGAGCAATTCAAAATTAGAAAAAATGTACACAACTCGATATGCATTTTCAAGATAATATATTTTAATTGACATTTGAATCATTCTGACGTGTAACCTTTTATTTTTACGCAGGGCAGATTACGTGATTAGAAATTTGTTAATAGCAGTTGTGTAGTCTTTTATTTTCAATATGGACTATTTGATATAATACATCTCTTATCTGTCGGCATGGCATGGTGGTTAAAACCCTTGCCTCTTACTCAGGAGGTCGTGTATTCGATTCCCGTCTATGGCAATTTGCATTTTTACAAAAAAAAAAAAAAATTCTACACATACACACTCACAAACATATACATCTGGGTGTTTATATTAATAATATCGACTATTTGTTTGTATATATGATATTCTTATCTGTTGCTATGGCAAGGTGGTTAAGACTCTCGCATCTTACCTTGGAGGTCGTGAGTTCGATTCCCGTCTATGCCAATTTGCATTTTTACAAACAAAGCGTTCTACACATATTATACTTCTGGGGGTTTATATTAATAATACAATGTTGTTAAGACATACAATGCCTAAAAATTATATATGTTTACGTTTACACAACGTTGGGAATGAATGGGTTAAGAGGAATCCTCATGGTTGCTCGTCCTTACAGGTCGGTGTAAAGGGGGAAGCGCACGAATATCGTAGCGCCATAAAAGCCGATGCTATTTACTACTCAGTTGAAGCGTTCGTTTGACCCTTAAAATACTTGCTAATACATTTTTTTAAATAAAATTTTTAGAATATTCCGGTAGAAAAATAGTCAATGTATCCTTGTCTAGTTTTGAATTTTTAAATTTTTCATCTATGAAAACTATGGACATTTGGAAATAGGGTAAATATAGAATAATATAAAAACAATCTAAGCTAAAACTTGAAAACTGAAAAATTTCATTCATTTTAATGTTGTAATAAAGGAGTTTCAAGGGTTCGACGAAACCTTGCTTAGTTATGTTTGCAGCGGCTATGGGAATTCCTCTTAAAGCGATTTGATTTATAATGGAAGTACTCCCCACTTCGAGCGGCTCTTATAGCTGTGGCGCGTTACGGTTATGAGTTGAGGTCAGTAATGCTCACAAGTAATAACGTTGGAATGGTTCCGAATTTCGGTTTAAAACTTTGCAATCATATTCTAGAGGTGCTTTATTAACATTTTACGGATTTTTTATTTTCCGATTTCCTTTTGCTTTTTTGTTTTCCTAACTGACGAATGTTGCAATCAATTGATGATATTATTATCTTTTACATTTTATCTCTTCAAAATTCAGTGGTTATAAATAGTGTTTCTTTTTTAAGCCGCAGTGGTTAAAAAATATTTTCTATATAAATAGAACTTTAAATCATCCTCTGAATAGATAATATGGAAAAAGGTACCTGCATCTATGCTTGTTTTATCAATGTGGGTGCATTCGCCTTATCCGCATGCTGCTATACGTGACATGATACATACGAAATTTTTGATACCATTCAATAAATACAGATTAGGGATGCATATAAATTTTAATAAAGGAAGATAACGGGTATTTCAAATTGCTAATAGTGTTCATTTGATAAATGAAACAAAATCGTTGTAGAATTTTTTAATATAATTTTATTTTACGGTTAGTGAATATGCTAAATCTTTTACTTGTATGCAGAATAAAAATTTAGAGAAGTAGTGGAGAGCGTTGTACTTGAAATTAATTTAATTGCCACTTACCGGGTATTACATATGTGATAGCAAACCAAAATATGCCGATGTACACCTTGTACTGGACGAATAAACTCCAGTCCTCACGACAAACGACCAGCTCGAGTGGTGGAACCGTTTCGTTCATAGTTGTTCTTCAGGCGCACATACAAGCACAGATAGAAAAAAAAAACATTTTAATTAATTCCTGTAGTACAATTTTTGTACATTATTAAAACAAAATTAAAATGTCACAGTGACAAAGATTTTTAATATACGTCACACAGGAATTAGAACAAATATTGCGATTTTTAGATCGCCGTACGAAGTAAAGAAGTGCTAAAGCAATCGGTCGTGTGTCTGTAGCATTCTCAGTTCTAAAAATGTCATCAACAAAAAGTGTTTGTCTCGTCGCCCTTAATACAAAAATATTTATAATTCATATACTACGATGTTAGTCGTCGCTCGCTCGTAAGACCTATGTTGTGCCCTCTACTCTGAAGATAACAAAGCGTTTAGAATAAATAATAATTAACCATAAGAAAAGTAATATTATCGCTAGTATCGGATATGTAAGTAAGTAAGTCTTGCGCACGACGCATATACTCTTTTTCTCTCCATTGCCATTACAACATCGTCAAAAATTATTCAAGCTCTGCTCAATTTCAATTTCGCTGAGCTCTTTACACGTGCTTTTCTTAAAAAACGGTATTTACATTTTATACTGACAATCTCCACATATCCAAATATAAGACTTACTTACCCGATACTAGCGCCTGTACCGCCGTTTTGGACACTAATTTTCACTTCAATAAGAGACGTCCAGGGTCGTATATGCACCCATGCCCTCCACCAATTCACGTGCAACAGTGAAAAGTCTAGAGAAATGGGTCAAGAATTATATTTTCAAAATTTTGAAGCACTTGTCAAGGAAAAACATTTTTTTTTCACTATCCCATATGAAAATAGGTTAAAAATGCTTCAAAAGAAAAAGTAAAATGTTTTGCACCTCTTAGGTAAATGTGTGAAAATTGCGTGTAAGAACTTCAAAACACCATAAAAATTTGAATTTACCGCTCAAAAATTCGATTACCACGCGATTACCCCTATAAGAGCTTTCGAATGCAACAAACCGCATGTCAAAAGGTTGAGTAGAACCGGAGATATTTGATAGAGAAAGAAAAAACGTATTTTTGAGGTTATGGGCGCTAGGAATGATTTTCGAAGCTGAAAATCTAAGGAAATGATTTTCTCCCAAAGATGAATCGAATGACCCATCTTGACCCTTAATTCGTTTGGGGGGACTTTTCACTATCTTATCCTGCTATATATACCCTTTGATACAAATTATCTGGCATCCCATTCGTTTGCAGTTTAAATTCTATCGTACGTATAAACCCGGCATACGGCCCCAAAATTTAGAACGCTGCTAATACTGTTTAAAAAAAAATTAAACAATGAATTCTAAGATATTCTCATATTAGTAACTCAAATGCAGCACTTAAACGGGGGTTTTGCTTCACCTTTCGCATGATCCAACGCTTATTATGATTGTCAAGTAAAGGTGATCGTCCCGAATATGAGTTAGAATCAATGCAATTTTTTTTTAAGTACCTAATAATGGTGCCAATTGTCCTTCTAGGTATATGCTACATTTCAGATATATATCTCTCACTTTTTCCTTTCCCATTGTAAAAAATAAACAATTAGCGCTGATCAAATGTGGTATTTGCTTTTTTTCGTCCTACTTTACAAATTAATTGTAATTATATGTTTTTTCACTTTAAAGAATAACGCTTGGCCCAATAATTTTGTGGCGCACTATTTGGTTCAACTTGTATGAATATGTCAATAGAAACTGTTTGTTTTGCTTGTATGAGTCATAAGTAATTGTTTATTTGGTAGACATTGTATCACATAAAAGAAGTAAATTCAAAAAAAAAATACGCTAATATCACTGAAGATCTATGCGATTTTAAACATATTTTATAGGTGGCCCAATAATTTTGTGACTCACTGTATATATCTGTTATATTACATTTAGAGAACACAGCTCAGTTATATACTAGATATGTATCAGGTACATATCATTATATTGCGTGTTTGTCGGGATGACATATTTGTTACATTAAATCGTATGAACTATACCTGAAAATATTTTGAAAGATACAAAATAGTAATTATTTATATGTCATTTTCCACCGTTTCTCTCTAATAGATCGACTGAGAACGTGTTTGAGATGGTTATTGCAGACACATTGAAATATATTTTGAATAACAGTACTATTTATAATTATATTTGAATATATTGATAAGGTAACTATTAATTAGACAATCTACATTTTATATTGGAGAAACAGTATTTGATAACGTAATAATAAGGTAAATTGTACAATTTCAAGGTTGTATTGTGGAGTATTAGTAATTTTCTAAATTTAATATATTGTAGCGATCGCTTTAAAATACTAAATACTATTGTTGCAATCAAACAGTAACAATGTCATTATTATTTTCTATATTTGTCTTTAAAATATTCTGTGGTTATAAATAGATCTTCGGTGGCGTTATTCCGGTAAACCTTTTGATTTTTACAACTACTCGGTGGATTTACCTTTGTGTTTGTGAAACCCATAGCATGGGGGAAAAGATGAGTAGACTGACAATCCAAAGTAGAAGTATCACCACAGTGGTGGACGTTTTATTGAACCATCGTGGAAATCCGATTGGCTGTGTTATAGCCAGATACCTGTCGATAGCCATTGCCGTAATTGTGAACACACTTGCGCCAACAGCCACACCTGGAACAAAACAAATATTTGATGACATCGTACGTTTTAATTAGCTATACAGTTTTATGATGAAGTCATATATTAATTTAATAAAATATAATTATTTGTATTTTGTGAAATCAGAAAACTACACAGAGAATAATCCATCCAGCGCATAATATATAATATATTCGTATTTTACTAACGATGTGTATTTGTAAGCACTATTCACTGGTCATCATTTATCATCTATAATAAAGAAGTTATCAACGTAAGGTATACATAGTTCTATAACTTATATTTCTCTTCATAACTATAGACAAATTAAAATGAAAGTAAATAGTTACTAGTATTTTCACGATTTATATAAATAACTCAGACAAGTATTTCAACTCCATCACATAGTGAAATTCTAACAAGCGACAGTACTGAAAATAGATTTCAATTCTAGATTTTCCAGAGGTATGATAATTTTTATTTATATAGTAGCAAACACTTATCAAATTTCGATAAAACCGAACAATTCAATCACTAAACTATAAAATGGTACAGTTAATTGACATATTGTTATGTTAGGTTAGGTTAGGATTCTGAGATTCACGGTTATACACATAGTAATCGAAAAATTAAAAAATCCGTAATTAGTTAGTTAAGCACACAAAGAATGTGATGGTAAAGTTTTAAACCGAAATTCGAAGCCATTCCAATGTAATTGCTTGTGAGCGTAACTTACCTCACCTCATGTCGATCGAATTCCCGTAAATAGACTACTGTTACGACAACATTACTGGAAGGCCATGCCATAACTCCGCCATTTTTTAATAAATTTGAATGGAAAAAATTATGGAAATAGTTGAAACATATAAAAAATTAAACCCAATGCAAATCATTTGGTACCTTACCAAATAAAATCTCAAAATTGGCTATTTTTCTTTGGTCTGAATGTATTGCTCCCTTAATGCACAAAGTTGAATATAAATACGATATTTAAAGTATGCAATATTTTCATTTATATTAATTCCGAACGTAAGAAGAAAGGTGATGAATACTGAGGTCTAAGAAGCTGAGTTTGGAGTTAGTTTCGATTTCGTATGTAAATTGCAGTTTGTTGTTAAATTAGTTAAAGGTGTTAATAGTGTGTTCTATTTTAGTGGTGAGGATGGCATTAAGTATCTCATCTACGTATCGGTTGAAGAAGGGAGGGCTGCAATTTAGGGACTTAATTTTTGGTCTACTAACTAATTATGAAGGAATATAGCAATCACAATAAACTGCAAAATTATAGTCAAACGTCAAACTATATATAGAATAACCCAAAACAATTGTAAAAGCACTTTAGTACCAACGTCATATACAAAATTTTACTACTTTATAAAAATATTTGCAAAACTATCAAGTCAATGTGTCAAATATATATTAAATTAAATAATTCTGGAATGAAATAAATATTGTAAGCTTGTGTATTTCATTGTTCATCATTTTTGATGCGCATATATATATATATATATATATATATATATATATATATATATATATATATATATATATATATATATATATATATTATAATATATATATATATATATATATGTATATATATATTATAATATATTTTGTTTTAGGTTAGTGAAAGATTTTATTTCTGTTGCCTCAGTATCTCGAGTATAGCTCTCTTATCTCTTACTATATATTCTGTGCGACGAACCAGAGGCTTATAATATTTTAGGCTCTAGTAGCAAACTTCATGTGGTACCTCTATAAAATCATATTTATTGGAGTACTTTTATACCTAATTATGATAAGTAATAAATAGAGAAACTAGAAAAATGAATTTGTTATAACTTTTCACAAAACAAAATTAAACATTTATAACACCGGCACACAAATATGAAATATATTTTCCCCCTATATTTTGACCCAACCATTATATATATTTTTTACAGTCCATTTATGACCCAAAAATGAGTTCATATTAATTATTTAGAAGTGTTTTTATCACTCTTTAAGGGTAGTTTAATTACTAATTTATTTTTGGGTATTAAAGAATCTAAAAAGTAAAATATTTGAAATCGCAGAACTTCCTTTCTTATGTTCACATGCCAGGTATTAATTTTATATTATCTAGGCGTAGTATTGCAGCACCCTAGGGGTAGTTTGTGAACAAATTTAAAGCAAAAACTTTCTTTCTTTGAATGTATTAACTTAGTAGCTCAAAACAAATTATCTCTCATTTTTAACGTTATACATGTGATTTTATTATTTAGGGGTGGTTTACTCATTTGTTGAAATCTCAAATATGTCATTTTGACCCATTTTTGTCCAATTTTTGAGTCGTAAGTGGACTATAAAAACAAGATTTGGTACGCGTAAAACGCACAAACGCTTAGAGCTCGCCTTAGGAAAGATATGCCTTGCGAGCAGTGGTTTTTAATTATTATGGCTTTTTGGTTAACAATTTGAAAAATTGATATAGATATAAATAGTCTTACAATATTGTGTAAATTATATTGATAAAAAAAAAAAAAGTGCATATTTTAAAATTCAAAATTATAATATTTAATTTTTTTTCGGGCTGTGGGTTAACAATACGAAAAAATCTTATAGATTTAAAAGAGTGGTTTAATAATTTTTATAAGGGCAGTAAATTTTGGAGGCTTATAACTCGGGAAGTATACAGGCGATTGGATATAAACTGCAAGCGGATTCAAATCGGATGCCAAATAATATGTGTACCAAATTTGGTGTGAATCGCTCCCGGAACCTTCAGATCAGTAGAAGGCGACCGAGCGACGACTAACATCCAAGTATATAAGTTATATTAATTTTTGGATTCAGGGCGACGAGACAAGCACATTTTTTTAATGAAGTTTTTTGATCCGAGATTGCTACAGACACGACCAAATGCTTTAGCTTCTTCGGTACTTCCTACGGCGAGCTAAAAATTGGTGGGTGTATGCCCGATTCTGATGCTAGACTTAGACTCAGTGATTAAAAATACATAACCGTAGAGTGGTCGGATCAAAAGATTAGAAGAAAAAAACTGTGTGCCGGTGTAATTAATTATACACTAACTACTTAATTTAATTTTAAATATGTCTCCTTCTTACTTTGTTTTTAGCAAATATACCTATTAATGTATCATAATTACTTTTGTTTAATCAAATGCTTTCATTTGATAAGGAGGCTAAGGCGTGTTTGTGACATCATATTTCTAAAAGAATTCTTTACACTTTTCAAAACCACAATCGTCCGTTGTCCAGATGCATTGGAAATAGGCATCGGTAATAATATTTTTAATAAGATAGAGATATTCGGAAAGTTAGTACCCAGTTCATTTTTTATGACATCATTCAAGTGATGATCTGTTTTCTTCTTGTAAAAATACAATAAACTGTTCTATTTCAGTAATTACATTATTGGAATAAATGTCATTGTTATAAATATATTTTAAATTATTAATACTTTCTTGTTTTTTGAAATTGAAAGTTCATTATCAAAAAATACTAAAAAATTGTTATATATGTTTTTGTAAACTAGCATATTCTTGAATTTTGTTCCGATATCAATGTGACGCATATTAAGTAGAAGGTACGCACTATAAATAATTCTTTATTTTAATGTCCAAATTTTCATCGAAAATAATCTTTCTTATTTTTTGTTCGACTGTTTTAATCAGCATAAATTTTATTTTATATTAAGGGCTCCGCTTCATGTTCACTTAAATAAAATTAATTTCTTGTTTCTTGGATGAATCTAGTGACGATAACAAGATTTCACCTATAAGAATATTGCATTTTTGATCCTGCAAACTTTTACCTGTTGCATTAATACGTTGCAGTAATTTATTCAATATTACGGTCACTAGTACAATTTCATACTTTTCAATTATTTTATTAATTCCACAGCTTCACGCTAAGCAATATTTTTTGTAGTATCTAAATTTTCAATTTCAGGTAAAGTTATTTTGATATTTTTAAAACCAATTCTAAGTGCAAGAACTGTATCACTAAGTAGGTAAGATATCTATGTAAAATGTAAATATATCAACAGTGCATTTATGCAATGCAGATAGATTATATTTCAACAAATATAAATTTGGGATTTAAATATCTAATAGACATAAGCAATTTACGAAAATATATATGTCATTTTTTATAATTTATTTTGGCGTCTCGCTTGATACCCCCTTCAAAGTAATGCCCTAGGCGCGCGCCCAATGCGCCTAAATCCGGGTAAAATGCGTAAAATTGTAATGCGGGTATATCCGCTACTGCGACGAACTAAATATCATCAGTCGGGTGCTTGAGGTATTCACATGTTTATTGACTAATTCGGATGTCAGAATACGATGGTAATATCCGATTTTCTCAATCATGTAGATAGCCACCTCGAGTATGAGATCACGCTCTCTGTCGCCTTGTAAATCTCTTAAGCTTGTATTTACAGCGAACCACCATTTATGATTAGAAATTGCAAATAATAATTCAGTTTGTACTATGACAAGCAATGCAAGAAATCACTGCGACCAAATTAAAACAAATAATTAAAAAAAAATGGGTTCTGGCCTACGCAGAACTTTCTTTTACGTTATATATATATATATATATATATAAGGTAAAGGTAAAAAAAGAGCTTTATTTACATTTCGTACAATAATACATTTCATATATATATATATATATATATATATATATATATATATATATATATATATATATATATATATATATATATATATATATATATATATATATATATATATTACAAAAAACTTTTAAAAAATACCAATATACCATAATACACTGAAATTGTACCAATTACCAAATTATTATATTATTATGTTATCATCAATAATTATTGATTATAAAAATACTAGGGTCACCCGTAAGCAATTTAATAATAATTACACGGCTTTTCTTCAGTTTGTATCGTTTGACTATAATAGTAATACAAATTTCCACATCGCAAATAATAATAAAGAAAAAATCGAGTCCTTTTTTGAACGCAATTTTGTTTTCAGTTCACAATGCTGAGATTAACTAATCGATCGCTTATCATGCACTGTGTAACATCCTATAAATTTAAACTAAGTTTTATTTAAACTAAGTTTTGTTAAACTTTTATTTTAACCTTGTATGGTGCAACTGACCATAAGTGTTGTATTATTGACAGTTTCCTTAATTGTATTATTACACAAAAAACAGGATTTTTTTTTTTAAATTTACTTACGATTGCTATTTATTATCTGATTCGATTATTCGAAAAATATGTATTACAAACCCTTTTTACACAACATTTTTGATGATTTGACATTTGATTCAATATTATTTTTGAATTAAATAATCACGCTAAATTCTGAATTTTGCAGTATTTAACTGCAGTGTCACTCACGATACAATGGATTGTGCCATCAAAAATAAAAAATTAAATTGCCAACCAATTATGTTTCTAAATATGTTTGTATTATCTCTTCAAGATTTTATTTCTCTAATAATCAGAATTATAAATTTACTTACTTGCTGTTATTATAATTTGACCAAACTATAGAATCTTGCCGGAATTCATATTTTCAAAAATCGCTGCTTATTGACCACTTTGAAGTGAAAATATTAACTATGAATTAAAATAAATGGACGGAAACACGTATTTGCTAAAAATATATGCAAATTATTCAAAAATATGCACTTATTTCATATTAAATACTTAAAAATTGTATAATAACATGTTACTACCCTTAATCTTAAGATTTACAATTCAAACAATGTGTCCGTAACTCGTACGTCACTAATTCACATTCACTTTTATTTATATTTGTTCTTTGGTCGGTCAATTTTACATAAATGCTTAATAGCGACTAACAAACTTTAAATTAGAATAAATAAATCTTAATTCTATTAACTAACAATATCAATATAATATAGCAGATGCCACTCTGTGTAAAGTACACAACACATTAAATACACTTCAAATCATCAAATTAATTGAAGATTTATCACAAAAACTTCTTTGACATTTCATTCTGACGTTTGATTCTTTCTTGTCTATTTCAAAGCAGACTAAACTTCAGAAGATTTCTGATTGTTTTATTTCTGTATAAACTATTTGATTATTGTTTATAACATCATTAGCAGTTGCCATGGCGCAGTGGTTAAGAGTCTTGTTATACATTTCTGGGTAATTATATTAATAATAATATTAGAAAATAAATATCCAATAGAAACAATAAGAAAACCAAGAAAATGAATGAGTGGAAAATTATACCAATACCAATTTATAATGGTTTTAAAGTACTTGCTATCACAACTAACCAAAACTCTACAGAAATATTCTGATTCATTTATCTAATTCAGTCTATTTTGTTTTATTATCGATATATTGACAGGCGCAGATGATCCGATTAATTAAGCTACATTGATGACAACGTAAACAAGATATATATGATTTTCAGTAGTAATTTTCTCGTAACTGGAACATTTATTGAAGAAACTTTTCAAACAAAAGTTGTGCGAAATATTAATATCTTTCATTATGAATTTAACTATTTTTGCTGCAAGTGCAGCCGTTCTAGTGATATTGGAGATAGAACAAAAAATCCATAAAGTAAACATGCACTGCCGGTTTGAATATTCTTTTCAAAAATAAAAGGTGCATAACTAGACCATATACAAGTCTTGTTTCAAGTTTGAAGTTTCATAATTTTACGTTAGACAGTTTCGGCTCTAGAGCGTTCGCACACCCACTCACACAGACGTCACTCCAAAAATAGTCACATTCGATTCAGAGAAGGTCAGAACGTGTATATCCGTTGAAATCTCGAGTTCGATTTCTTTGGTGGTCCCTATACTTACTTATCACTTCGTAAAAAAATAGCGTTGTTTCTCGTAAAACTTACTGGATTTATTAATTGTGATTTCTAAGCAATCTATTTTCTTTTACAAAGTAAGAAGTAAATCTTGTAATCATGAAAAATTTCGAACTCGAGTTTTCAACGGATAAACACGTTTTGCTCCAGCCTGAATCGAATGTGACTATTTTCGGAATGACGTCTGTGTGTGCATCTGACTGTCTGTCTGTGAACGCTCTAGAGCCAAAACTGTAGAACCTAAAATTGTGAATCTTCTAACTTAGTACTTGTATATAGCCTAGATGTGCACCTTTTATTTTTGAGATGAATATTCAAACCGGAAGTGCATGTTTACTTTATGTATTTCTTGTTCTATCTCCAATAATATTAGAACGGCTGCACTTATTGCAAAAATGGTAATGTTCATAATGAATGTTATTAATATTTTGCACAGCTTTTGCTTTATAAATAAATGTACTTTTTACGAGAAAACCGTTATGGAAAATCTAAAAATTCTTATTTATGTTGTCATTGAAATGTATTTATGATATATATTTTTAGAAATCTTATTTTGTTTTTGTCAAAATATGTTTAGGCATGAACTATGCCTAAACATATTTTGACAAAAACAAAATAGAAATAATTTATGTTATTTTCCACCGATTAACACAAATAGATCGATAGAGATCCTGTTAAATAATTAAAATATAAATATATTTAAAAAACAGAACGTTTTAAAAATTATAATTGATTACATTGATAATGTGAATATTAAAGAAGCAACATCTATGTTTAATATTGAAGATACAGTAATTGATAACGTAATACAATAATAAGCTAAATGGTACAATTTCAGGGTATTACTGTGGAGTATTGGTATTTTATTACAGTTTGTTTGAGATATATATTCCTAATGAAAACTAAGTAAATGAAAGTCAAGTGCAGGCCACTCTTCATATTTTATTAATTGATTCAGTGAGAATATCTTATTGACGTTATAGCCAATATTAAAAAATGGAACGATTGCTAGGGGAGAGTTGTTTGAAGTGTGGATATAACACGTGTACCGCGTTCATGGCTGAATCATATAGGACGGCTGTATTAACGCACTAACTATTTTAATTAAAATTATGTTTCTTGAAAATATAATTTTATTTAAGTTTTCGCATCACTTGCTACTTTCATCAAATCACAAAATCATCAAGTATATGACACGAGTTTAATAATAATGAGAATATTTTCATCAAAGAATGTGATTAATTTATTTGAAAAGAAAATCTAATAATATGTTTCACATTACTAGGAAGAATATTTAAATATACTTTCCTAGTCTCCTAGTTTCATATTAATAATTTCGTTCCTGTTCATCTTAACATTATAATTTTAGCACCTTTCAGAACAAATGTGAGCTTCAAATAATTTATTTTATTCTTTGCAATTTCCACTTCGCTAAGACTATGTCGATGACAATTGGAGTCTTGTGCTCACACGGCGCGGACAGTTTTATATTGATAGATACAGTTGTTATTGTAGTTATTTATTATTATTATTTCCCATGAGAGGTGTACAACCAGAATTCGCGACTAGTTGAATGTCAGAAAAATCACGGATATGCGGTGTATTGGGTAATAGTTATGGGAAATAAAACTCCATAAACTACTTTATGACTCTTTAATTTTCAGAATCGATATATTTCGCAAGAAATTCCTTGCTTCCTCAAGATTCATAAATTTTGAATTCATTATGTAAAATTGAACAAAATTTGTTACATTTGTTGTTATATATTAAAACCATTTTTAAATTTTTGTAAGTTAAGTTAGTTATTAATCATAATTGTCGTATGGTTTATTAAAAAATTATTTAAATTTAAGTTACACTTTTAAATTTGTTAAAGAGATTTTGTTTGACATTGTTAGTTTTGAAGAACAAAGACTTAAAAAATCGAAATTTTATTATTTCGATTTTTTAAGTCTTTGTTCTTCTGACCAATGTTCTGTGTACGATATGGGCACATGGCAGCCACGGGTGAGCCTAGTATAACAATTATACCATATGTGGTTGAACAAATACAAAAATATAATTTCATAACATTTACTCGTATATATGCATTTATGTTTTGAAATTGTATTTTTAGTGTAGAACTGTATATAATCTCCTAAATGATCGAGTAAATTCGGTATTCTTTCTGCAAATATAACCTGCATAATATTTCATATTTAAGTGCATATTTATTTGTTTTTTTACTGCATATTGCATGTATATTTTGTTTGTATTTTGCTGTATATAATACGCGCTTTATTAATTACTGTTCAAAATTCTTCCTTGTGAGCACGCTTTTGTGTATTCGATATTTTCACCGTAAGTCGTTTCTATTGTATATAATAAGCATATAAAAGATTTGCTATTTCATTTGCCATCTCATTAGCATACAATATCAATAATAAATATAAGATGCCACTATCTGTAGACCACACATCACACTTCAGACACATCAAATCTTCAAATTAATGTATTAATAGATAAGATTAAATGTATGAGCTGTAGGCACTTGTTGAAACATGATTATTTAATAAGGAATAATTGAATAAAACATACGTGGTTGGTTTTAAAATTAATTTAATGTAACTTAATACGTATTTCGGCTCTTACACCATCGTCACTTCTGACTTCCCTAACTCGAACTTCTATAACTCGAAGTATTCTCTAAGTCGAACTTTTTTCTTGAACACTAATGTTTCGTTCTTTTTTACATGTTATTTTATCTCCCTAATTCGAATTTCTATAACTCGAATATTTCTCTAATTCGAAGTGATATTTTCTCTCGTTGTATCTCTAAGTATTCTCTAAGTCGAATTTTTTTCTTGAACACTAATGTTTCGTTCTTTTTTGCTTCTTATTTTATCTTTCTAATTCGAATTTCTATAACTCGAATATTTCTCTAGTTGGAAGTGATATTTTCTCTCGCTGCTGGGGTATTCCCTACGTACGAATAGCCGCATAGCACTGACAATCAAATTTGTACGTGTGAAGTGCAGGACATATATTTATTATTTCAGTGTGTTTTTCTGAATGTCATTGTATATAATTTAGTGATCGATTTAGTTTAAAGATTAGGTGATACAGTGGATTATTTTGTAGAAAATGAAAAGTGGTCTTGTAAAATACAAAAGAAAATTACTGAATACTTTAAAATAAACAACTAATTTTTTCACATATTTTTATTGTGTATTTTCTATAACTCGAAGTTTCCCTAACTCGAATCTTTTATCCTGTACCTCGAGATTCGAGTTAGGGAAGTTTTACAGGTTATAAATATATATATATATATATATATATATATATATATATATATATATATATATATATATATATATATATATATATATATAAATATATATAAAGCTATTTTTCAAATAAATGGTGCTTATAATAGAAAATTTGCTAAAACAATATAATGAAATATAAGAACTTATAACTTACAGTCTAACTTTTCATTCTTATTGGTCTATCTGTATCAGTGACAATGAACTAAGTTTAGAGAATATAGCTACGTGGTATTTTTCTGATTTCTTATTTGAAACTGAATCAATATACGTAGTCATTCCATTATATTAAAGCATATATACACAGTAATTTGATTCTTGAATGTATTAAGCTTTTTCTAAGAACTAAATAAACCTTATTAATAATTTAGCAAAATAATTGTCCGGAACCTCTTGTTCATGTTTTGCAATCAGAACGTACATATAATGTAATTTATTAGATAGATAAAAGTGAACTTGCATTGCAGGTATCCAATGAGCATACAGCCAACGTCTCCCAAAAACCAGAGATATGTGACAGCATTCCATATAGCGCAGGGCATACACACGAGCGTCACTAGAAGATCGGCCGCAGAGAGGTTCACCAAAAAGTAGTTTGTTACACTGCAACAAAAAGCAAAGTTTCAATATTTATTTTATGTTTATACGTAGAAAATTATTTGCTACAATCAACAAATTTATATATTTCAAACATCGGTTCAAGGACACCTCGGTTCATTAGAACTTGTGCACAAAGTACTGCAGTAAAACCTTAATTAAGGTATAATCTTGGGTCCAGGATAGGATTAATTAATTTTGTATTAAGTCCTAAGGGGAAAATTAGCTTCGGTTTATGAACATTTCGGATAACGGAAGATGTTCAGGAACGAAATAAGTTCGTGAATATATACCCAGGAAACACAAACTGCTATATGCGAAGTCACAAAACTTTTCAAACATGTGCACAGTGCGAAGGCACAACTTAACCCGTTGACTATATCTTTTTTAATTTGCTAAACATAAACTGACCATCTTTTCCTTAAGCATTGTTCCCACGATGCAACTTAATTGCATGAAATTCTCGATAGCTTTCTTGTAAGCAACTGATGTTGTTCACTCGTAAGCAATTGCTGTAATTTTATTTCAATGAATTTTATTTAAAATTTCAGATATTGGAATGAGCAAAATTGTGCACGATGTATTTGCGGATATAAAGAAACTAAAAAACAACAAATGTAATATTTGTGGTACACGTGATTGTTAAAAGTAACTAAGGTGGCAACAGAGGAGTTTTGACAATGTTGAAAAATTAGTTGAGGTTGTGACGAAAACATTTTCAAGAACATTTTACGAATGAACGTTAATAGCTTTGAGGAATTTTTACGCAAATTAGGTAACAAAACAAGATACAGTTATACCGGCTTGTCAAAAAAAGTAATTTACATATCATAATTATGTATTTTCTTAGATATTTCTATTAAAACAATTACAGTAAATATATTGATAAGAATTATGACTATAAGTATTTTGATTACTACAATCACAAGAAAGGCATGTCTCTTTATTAAAATTAAAAATTTCGATGCATTGATAAAATAACTGCACTGCATGATTAGCTATGGATACATTGGTGAAATAACAGCGCTCAGCTGATAGCAGAACAGTGTGGATATAATAAACGCAATTTTAGTGCACTGTAGTTTTCTTTTCCATGTTTTTATTTTTTCCGCGCCTCACATAAATGTTATTAAACTTAACCTCAATCACCTGTTAAACTACGATTTTCGTGTGCATAAATATGCTTGCAAACGTGCAGTACCTTTTGAGTTGAATGCTGTTATCTGTAATGTAGTTAAAAGATGTAATAATAAAATATGAAATACTTCTTTTGCAATTGTTTTGCAAAAAATCAACGAATTAATAAAATTTTACACATTTTTTCGCCATGTTTTTCCACGTGATTTGAAACCGAACTCTGGTCGAAGATGGATATAAAATTACAAGTTTTAGGACAGGTTCTATTTTAAAAAATATCAAGAAATTTCTGAAAGAAAGTTTCCAGGACGTCATTTGGATTTTTTTGACAGAATTACGAGTTGAAACAAAATTGCACGCAAAAAAGTTTCCTTGATTTTCGTCGCGGGAACAAGGCTTAAAATATCAAATTAACAATTCTAAGTAAAAGGAAAGCAGTTTTAGCATGAATTATCGGAGTTATGGCTGGTTGCACCGTAGCAGTTTAATGTTTAAGCGTGCATTAGTATTTTCGATGTTTTTGCACAGTCGGCTAAGCTGATATTAAGAATGACAATAACTGGTATAATCATAGCTGCAATACTTCTGCGGTTTACTGAAAATATAATCTAAAATTTTTGACTTTTGAATATGAACTGTCAGCTATATATGTTTAAAATTAAGAACAAAAGTAAAAATTGATAATTTGTTTGGCATTTGAAAACGACGTGTTCCCATATCAGCATAAGGTTATCAATTAAAGATTCAAACATCGCCGAGCTTAATTTTATGCTATATTATCCATCAGCATAGGAAACCAGAACCTACGTCAAATGAAAAGTAGTTATTAGATATTCCAAACGTACAGATCCAATCTCATAAAACCCTTTTCTTGTAAAAAGAAATTTAATAGACAACGTTTTTGGGCATATATAACGATTTATATTTTAGAAATGAATAAATATTAAATACTAATAATTTTATTTTAGAAATAGATGATAAATTAAATTTCTATTAACATTTATACTTGTAGTTCTTTTTATTAAATATACATGTACACATTATTTTTCTTAAGGTTCATATTCTACTTCTCTATTTTACTTCCATTTGGTAACCATCTTCTCTTTCTAGCTCTACTAATTGGGTATTCTAAATATGTAACTTCTTTTTCAAACCAAGGTGTCTTATTTTTCTAATATATATACATATAATAGAAAATAAGACAAATAAGTTCGGTATCTTTATCAAACCTAAATAATATATATATATATATATATATATATATATATATATATATATATATATATATATATATACATACATATATATATATATATATATATATATATATATATATATATATATATATATATATTTATTGTATAGTGTAGTAATAGGTTAGAATAGTGAACACAAGTACCACCGTATCTCACATATATATATATATATATATATATATATATATATATATATATATATATATATATATTTTGTCAAGGGTAACTACGATAGACAACCGCTGCGCCCTGTTTTGAGTGATAGTGATACCAAGAATGGGCGCCAAGATGGCGTCCTGTGTAGCACTGGTTGAAAACGTGAACAACTATTCTATTATTCTCAACACGCTCCCTCGAACAGAGCTGCATCCATATGATCAACCCTTCGTTACCCCCAGCGATTCTAGACAAGTGATCGAGGTCGATATCTCCCGACTCGAGTGCTTCGCGAACAAAGTGATGTCTGACGTGGATGTGTTTGGTACGAGAATGGAATCTACGTAACGGATTGGCTGCCAGCTTCTGTCTTGTCTTGTATACCAGCACTGCACCAGCGCCACCCACGCCCAATTCAATGAGGAACCTTTTGAAGTAGACCGCTTTCTTTGAGGCTCAAAGCGATATACTCAACCTCGGTCGATGATAGCGCAACCGTTCGATGCTTTCTCGATTCCCACGATACGGAATACGGTGCTTCCGCACATGGTGAATGCGAAACTGATAAAGGATTTCCTATCGTCGAGACAGGTGCCCCAATCCGAATCTACGTAACCTTGCAGCTCTTCGCCAGCCTTCTTGAACGAGACGCTCACGTCCATGGTACCTTTGAGGTACCGCAGCACGCGTTTCACCGCTGCCCAGTGACTCTATCCGAATCCGTCGTTGTACTGGCACAGGACACAGGATACTCGCTGCGTGCGAGATGTCGAGTTGGATAGCGACCGACAAGTACATGAGCGCATCAGTCAACTCTCGATATGGCGGCCGCGGATCGTCTTCCTTCTTCCAATTGTCGAAATAAACATTTTTTCTTACTGGCATTGTTACTAAACTCAACAATAAGAACATAAATAAGTTTCAACGTAGTACGATCAATAACTATAAAACAAAATGATAAAACATTTACCATATTTGTGACTTGTACTTATAATGTAGTTTACTCGTACACTTATTATTTTAATTGCATGTAAGTTTGTCATATTCTTAAACGAACTTTCGTTAGTCTATAGCGTTTTATTTCTATAAGCCACAGTACATTTAAAAGATGCACTCCATAATTAACATCAATAAGAAGTTTTAATATATGCATCGCATAAAATGTAATAATATAAGATTTCATATAAGTTTTGTTAAGTTTGAATCTATATTGTCTTTAGGGTTTCTGTGAGTGTGTTTTGTATTTTGTGTTTTGGTCGTTCGTGGTTGAATTTTTGACATTCTATGAGTATGTGTTGTACAGTAAGTGTTGTGTTGCAGTTGTTACATAGTTCTGGTTCGGTTTTCTGGAGTATGTGCTTGTCTGTAAGTAATGTGTATCCTATTCTGAGTCGTGTTGATATGATTTGGTTTCTTCTGCTATTGTTTGTCTTCCATTCGTTAGTATATTCTTTGATTTCTCTCAATTTGTTGTTGTGCACTTGGTTCCAGTCTTTTGTTCATTATTTTTTTACTTTCTTTTTATGTAGTTCTTGTAATCAGATGGTGGGATGGGTATTGTCGTGTATGGCTCTGTGATGGCTTCCTTGGCTGCTGTGTCGGCTTTTTCATTTCCAGGTATACTGATATGTGATGGAATCCAGACAAAATCTATGTTTTTCTTGTGTATGATTTGGTTGTGCTTAAGTCCTTGTATTTTCTTGATTATGGGGTATGAAGTGCAAGTATTTTTTATGGATTGGAGGACGCTGAGAGAATCGGTGTAGATAGCTAGGTTGTTGTTGTTGGGATAGGATTCTGTAGCCGATGTAATTGCTTGAAGGATGCTATAGGATTCGGCTGTGTAGATACATGTAGACATTAAGAGGTGGAATTTTGTTATATTTCCATTCAGTACGATTGCTGCTCCTGTTTCTTGTTCTATTTTTGAGCAATCGGTGTAGATATAGATGTAGTTTTTTAGTTTCTTTTCTATTTCTTTGAGTTCATTGATATATATATATATATATATATATATATATATATATATATATATATATATATATATATATATATATATATATACGATGGCTGCCCGACAAGTACTTAGCCTCACCGGCCTATGGCGCCTCTGTCGCAAGAGACAGTTTTTCGAAATATTATATATTTTATTATGAACCTAACTGATTTTGTCTATAGTGCAGCCTTTCTAGTGTTATTGGAGATAGAACAAAAAATGCATAAAGTAAACATGCACTTCTAGTTTGAATATATTTTTCAAAAATAGGAGGGGTACTTCTAGACCATATACAAGTCTTAATTTAGAAGTTTCAAAATTTTAGGTTCAACCGCTTTGGCTCTAGAATGTTCACAGGCAGACACACACACAAACATACAGTTGTCATTCTGAAAATAGTCACATTCGATTCAGAGTAGGTCAAAACGTGTATATCCGTTAAAATTTTAAGTTCGAACATTTTTATGATTACAATACTTATGCCCAATTTCTTCACGTTCGATTAAACTACGATTAAAGTTAATCGTAGTATAAACCAAGATTATCTTAAAAATTGGTTTTTTTCATGCTCACGTATCACCGGTTAGGAATTAATCGTCGATAATAACTATTCGGTCGTTTATTGACCGTTGAGCTGTAGATTAGTACACCAGCGCCAGGCACTTGTATCGGCATTTTCAGAAAATGATTCTATATAACCTCATTTGATGTGCTTTATGTCATTAAAATAAAATACATAATGAACAATTTACTAGATGTATACGTTTTCTCTGGCGACGACGACGATTATTACATGAACGAATTCATATATATTCCAAGACCGTATGTTATACGAACTATTATATTCCAGGCATTGTTTTTCTCTTGATGTGGTTCCGTCGGTTGTTAGCGCGCCGTACAAAGTACCGAAGAAGCTAAAGTATTAACAAAAAGTCTTTGTCTCAACGCCATGATTTCAAATATATATAAATATATATATATATATATATATATATATATATATATATATATATATATATATATACATACATATATAATTTATATATTTGGATGTTAGTCTCTGAAGATACCGGAGTGATTTACGCCAAATTTGATACACATATTATTTGGCATCCCATTTGAATCCGCTCGTAGTTTAAATCCAATTTCCCGTATACTTCCCGAGTTATAGGGCCCCAAAATTTGGAGCCCCCTTTAAAACTGCCCTCATAAAAATAATTTAAACACTCAAAATTTTTACTAAAAATTCTAAGATTTTATATCAACAAGATTTTTTCATATTGTTAACCCAAAACCCGGAAAAGACTTTTTATATCTATAAAAAAATTTTCAATCCTGTCATATCTTAACCTAACGGCGAGCTGTACGCATTGGTGCGTTGTACGCGTACCAAATCTTGTTTTATTCTCTATTATGTTCTTATATGTTAATGCAATATCTACAAGGATATTAATTACAGATTTGGTAAAAAATGCTACCCTATTTCGATTTCATTTTCCATTTTAATCAGCTTCAGGTTTATTATTTTCAAAAAATGCACTGCTTTTAGTTCGTGAAGTTAGTTGCGAATTACAATGCCAACATTGCCAAATTTAAGTTCGAAAGTAACTAATCTTAGATTAGATAATCGTGACATAGAGTGAAGAAAACCAATTTATTTCTAATCCTCGATTATCTTTAATCGAAGATTAGATATTCGCAGTATAAATAAAATGTGAAGAAATCGGGAATTACTCATTACTTCGTAGAAGAAAGTTAAAATTAATTTACTGATTATTTTTATGAAATGTTGTAAGCTCAACGGTTGTAAAAAGAAATCCGTTATAGCCAACATAAGACTTTCTTATACGTTATGTATTGTAAATTAATTATAAACGTTGTCAAATAAAAATAACAAATTATTTGAAGGTATTTTGTGTCTCTGTTCAAATGCTTTCAGTCATAGTAACAATTATATAAATATAATCCACGCACCTGCATATCTACAACATAAATAAGAAATTTAAGATTTTCCGCAGCAGTTTTCTCGTATCTGGTACATTTTTTGCACTTGCACTTCTGCTTGTTATTTTTATGTTCATATAGCTCTTACTATTATTGTTATTAAAGAACTATGATTTATGATTTCGTGGTAGTTAAAAATATATATGAACTTGATAAATAAACGAAAATTCAACGAAATTTGTATGTTTATTCCTGGCTAAATATAATAATATACTGTTACACGAGACATCTGTTGGTATGTGTAGAAATCACCTAATAAATTACCTTAAAATAATCAAAGCTGTTTTGCTTTTCCTTTACAAAAAAACTGGAGTGGTATTCATTCCACTTTCTTACATTTATACTATCTATGAAAATAAATAAATCAAAACTGTTTTACTATTCCTTTATATAGAAACTGCAGTTTTCTTCTTAAAGTTCCACTATTCAATATAATATTGCTTTATTTTGTTTAAAATGAGTATGTGTAGTTTCTAATGTAACATGACTATTTTCCAATGCGATTTTTCAGTAAATGGTACATTATTTGATTAATTTTATTAAACATATGTGGCTGTAATTTTCCATATCTTTTCGAACTCGAGATTTTAAATGGATATACACGTTTTGGCCTTCCCTGAATTGAATGTGACTATTTTCGGAATGACGTATATCTGTCTGTGTGTCTGTGAACGCTCTAGAGCCAATTCTGTCGAACGTAAAAATATGAAACTTCAAACTTAAGACTTGTATATGTCCTAGATGTACACCTCTTATCTTTGAGAATAATATTTAAACCGGAAGTGCATGTTTACTTAATTAATTTTTTGTTCTATCTTCAATATCACTAGAACGGCTACACATACGGCCAAAAGATATTAATATTTCGCACAACTTTTGTTTGAAAAGTTTCTTCAAAAAATGTACCAGTTGCGAGAAAAATGCTACGAAATATTATAAATATTTTGTTTACGTTGCCATGAATTCGCATGTAGCTTAATATATTGGAACATCTGCGCCTGTCTATATATATTGGTTATTGGATTATTATATTTGAGCGGTTTACACAAATCAAATCGGCATAATATTAGTGATATATGGACAACTGACGAAACAGGCCTATATATATCGGACTACAATGTCTGAGCAAAGATTTAATTTTTTGCTGCAGTGTTTGTGATTTGACAATATTCATAATAGAGGGGAGCGAAAACAAATTGACTAACTGGCCCCAATAAGATCAATTTTTGATAAGTTTGTTGAGAATTGTAAATTATGTCACAATAGACGAAAAGTTATAGGTGTTCAGAGGTCGAGTATCGTATTTACAATATATACCTAACAAGCCTAGCAAATATGGCTTAAAAGTATTTGCGTTAGTCGATGCCAAAACGTACTATTGCCTAATATGGAGGTATATGTTGGTATGCAGCCTGAAGGGCCATTCCGTCAAAGTAATAAACCGCAAGACATAAGTTGAGCGGCTTATAATTCCAATATCTGGAACTAAGATGGTTTACTAGTTTTCCTTTAATGATAATCTTGATAGACTTATAAGTCTAATCAGGGAAGAAGTGCTGTAAAAAATTAAATAAAAGGATTTTTTAAAAATCATTTATTAATTCAGATACCATTCAAATTTAAAATGACAAAAACAATTAATTACGTGATATATTATGTTTTAGTTTTTATTATTTTGGGTTGATCGACATTAATAATTTCGTCATTGTCTGATTCGTCACTATTAGTGAGAAATATAGATAAAACTTTTGCATTTTCACACTCGCTGTTGCTGTCAATGTGAATATTTGGAGTGCTTTCACATGATTCAGCATTATAAAATCTACATAATATATTATTTTATATCTAATAATATAAAATTGAATTACTTATAAAATTTACTAATAAAAAAAGTGGTTTAACATTTCCTTTAGCAAAACTTTATATTATCACCGCTGTCTCTCGTACTCCATTAGAATTACGTTAAAATATATACGCAGAAATTGTGGAATATTTATCAGCTTCAATTTTCTACTGAACATATATTCTCATAGAATCAACTGTTGACGAGTAATATTGTAATACCTTATATCTTGTACCTTTCATTTAAGATGGCGACTCGCTCGCACCCCTCTTAATGTCGAAAACATTTTCATCAGCATATCTGAAATTCATTTCTACCACACCTATTGTATGGCAAAAACACCTATATATATATATATATATATATATATATATATATATATACCTACATATATAAAATATCTGAATATTTCAGCGAGATTATAGATATTGGTATGGTATTGACTACAAAGTACAATACATTTCCAACATTTGTTGTTCATTGTGTACTAAACCTATATATTGCGGGTATATATTTGTGAGTGAGTGTGCGAGACGCGTGTTTGCGTGGAAGTTTGTGAACAAGCTTATGTGTGGGATGTGTGTGCACGTAACCGAAATAAAGTGAAAATTGAAATGTTCTATGTATGTAATATAGCTTGCATTTGGATCCAGGCAAATATTCTATACTAACCATTTATAAACAAAGCAAAAGCTATTTACTGATCCAAATTAAGAAACAACATAATATTCTCTCTATATTATACATTCAGATATCTGTTTGTCAATACCATGCTATTCCAACTATTTCTCGTTTGATTATCTACTAGCAAATTGCAATTTATGCATACTTTGGTATATACTGTACTATTTATGTGTTTGTACATTCAAAATTTATAGAAGTAGTATTATATTTATTTTATATTTTACTTTACGATTTGTTAACAAGGACTGGTAACGTACTATTTTATACAGACATACTGTACTACTTATAGAAACGTATTCTAGATTTCTGTAACTTAAATATAGGGAAGGAATATATGTGAAATATGATTCTTTCTAGATTATATTGATATAGATACAGTTGTCAATAAATATGTTTATTTGTAAGGTTCAACATTAATAAAAACTATTATAAAAAATCGACTCGCCTTGATTTTCTATAATCGTATTTATTAATGTTAAACCTTACAAATAATTATATTTATTGACAACTGTATCTATGTATATCAATAAAATCTAGAAAAGAAACATTTTTCACATTTATTCCTTCATTATATTTAAATAACGGAAATTAGAGTTAATGTTTTAGCTTGCCGTACGAGACAAAGAAGACCTCAAGTGCTATTTGAAAACTATTCGGTGAAATTAGGTTATTGTCATAGACAAAGCAAGCGTAGGTACAAGGCATCTATGCTTTCAGCTCCTCTTAAATGTAATATATGCGATGCGAGCAGCAGACATCTCTGTTCTACTCCTTGCTTGGCATATTAAAATTAAAAAATAATGGGTTCACAATTTGAAGAAAATATTATAGATATAAGAAGTCTTTTTACTCCAAATTGTGAATCCAGGAACTATAAAGAATAAAAAAAAAATTAGATTTTTTTTATATATATCATAAATCCTATTATCAGACATTTTATATTTACAATATTTTGGCAGATTGTGAACCTGACGGTCAAAAATGTAAATATTAATAATATAGAAATTTAAAATGCTGTTGTTTGATTGTTGGAATAAATTTTGTACTCTAACAATTGCTATTTCTATTAGTTTTGTATTAATTGTGATTGAGCTTGCTGGAACTACTGGTGCTTGCACCAGTGCGTGTTTTTATTGCATTCGGGCTCACAATTAAAATAAAATTGCTGAATACAAATTATCTATGCAGAGGTTTTCAAAATATTTAAATTATTCTTAATTAATGAGGGCTCTAAATTTTGGGGACCTATTTTTCTGAACCTGTACAGAAGATAGGATATAAAATGTGACGGGAACTTCTTGGCTATACCCAAATTTTATGTATTCCATATTTCAATAAAATCAGCACAATAGGTACCTGCAGAAGAGTTGCGACCACAAAATCAGATCTTAAGACCGATCGAGCGAGCGAAATACATATATCGAATATATGTTATATATATTTTTGCATTCAGAGCGACATGACAAGAACATTTTATTAAGATTTTCTTTTTTGATCCGTGCATGTTACAGACTCACGGCCGAACACTGTAGCTGGGTGGTACTATCGTACGAGCTAAAAGAAAAAAGACTTTTAATACCTATAACCATTATTCATAATGTGAACCCAAAGGCCAAAAAAAAAAAATTATTAATAATAATATTGTAATATTTAACATTGTTGTCATCGCATTAAAGAACTGAATATTCTTGTAATCAATCGGTAACAGTGTCATTAATATCTTTTACATATTATCATATAAAAAGGCAGTGGTTATAAAAAAAAAATCTTCATGAAACATCACTACATAGTCCTACTGTATAATTGTTTATAGTATACTTATAATATCGATAACAGTGTATTATCTTCAGGTCTATCTATAATAATAATTGAAATTAAAAGTGCATCATCCTCATGGGCTATTCGCAGGTTCGATTATGGATCAACAACAAAATAAGATTTGCATAATAATGAATTCAATTATATTGGAAACGAGATTTTATTGGCTTCCTGGTTAAATTTGTTTTGAGAGAGAGATAGATATTACCACAATATTCCGTACGCCGCGATTACCATTATGGATGTTACACCACAAACCCTTAATGACATGTTGCATGAAATCACAATTCCAGACTACAAATAGTACTATTGAGTACAGTGAAGCGCAAGCGACTGTGGCCTCACAGCGTGAGGCTAAAGGATTGTTCACTAATTAAGCTTAGAAATTATAAGTAATAATTCCAGTTTGTTGTATGACATACAAAGTTAACGTTCACAGCAACAAAATTTATCATACATTGTGTTAATTTTGTTGCTTAGCATATTAGCATAGCTTGTCATAATACAAACTAGATCATTATTTGTAATTTTCTAATTACTATTTGGTTCACTCTGAACACGCCTTAACGCTTGGCCTTGTTAGTTCACTATCCAAGCAACAGTCTGCGTATTTTAAATCGTGTATATTGTTGATTGATGTTTTGCTGTCCAAGTTAACAATTTTATAATAACAGTAATTGTATGTAGGTAAATAATAGAAGGTGAGATTACAGTATATATTATTTGATTATTTTAATGTTCCTTAACGTAACATTACAGATGCCACGAAAGTGTTATGTGCCAGATTGTAAAAGTAATTACAACAAAAATGAACCATAAATATCTATATTTAATTTTCCGACTGATAAAATACGTAAACCCCAATGGATTAATTTTTCATTTTTAATATATCTTTATTGTTTTGATTAATTTTTTTACATTTTGTTGGAACACATGACTGGTTTTTTTCAGAGATCCTACTCACAGGGGGAGTGTATATCTGAGTTTGATTTTTGTTGCGTGTGTGTGGCGTGAGGTATTTGTGAGTGAGTTGTGTTAGTTTTTATTTATTTGTTGTTTTTTTGTTGGTCGGGTATTGTGAATGGGAAAGGAGGAGCCATGAAAACCCATTTTCAATAGTGAAAATTATTTTACATAAAACTTATAGACTAATATAACTAGGTTTAAAATCTTACAATGGATTACGGCAATACACAGATATTTTTTTTCCTAGTATATATGCTGGAGTTTGCAAGTATCGTTTTCATGAACGATATTTGATTAGTGAAGATAAAGTTTTTCGGGACGATGGCACTATTTTGGTAATAAATAGAAATCTTCCAAAATTATCAAACGATGCTGTACCGTCAATTTTTGCCAATCAGCCATCCTACATGAGTACCAATCTATCAATGAAAAGAAAAAATCCTGCTGTAAGACAAGAAGAAATTGAAAATAAGATTGAAGCTAAAAAGAAAAAGAAGGAAGAAGAAGCTGAAGAAAAGGACAAAATTGTATCTTATTTAGATTTAAAACTAAGTGTTAGTCGTATATACCAATATAAAATGTATTAATAATTGAGAATGTAATTCTACATTATTTGTAAAAGTAGATATGAATTATGAATTACCAAAAACAGTATTTTCCTGTGAATTAAATTCTCAGTTACAAAACACATTTAATGTATTGACGTTGTATTAGAAACCAAAAAATTTCAATCTATTTTGGGAAATAATTTATGTTGCGATCAATGGTCCAAATTAAATAAATTATTGCTAATTTCAAGCGAATGCGAAAATGAAAGTATAAACAACAACATAAAGAAAATTAGTGCAATTTTAAACTACTGCTTAATGATTCTGAAGAAAATATATCGAATCGCATTCGTTTTTTACGCGAGTAAATTGACTTGTTTACAGGGTCAAAAATTTATTACAGTTCAGAATTGCTACTCTGGTCGTGTTGTATATTTTATACACATCCGTCTGCTTATTGTCATATTAGAGATACCAATGTATTAACTTTTCTTACTAACCGTTATTAAAAAAAATTAAGCAGCGATAGTTTTGGAATACAGCTAATATAATTAAAATTCTTAGAACCAAATGAGAGAATTGTAATTGTTGTTTTTAATAAATGAAATGTATGTTAAACCTAAATTATCATATACTGGAGATAGTATTAAGGGGATGAGTAGGTACTAATAATATTAATTGCGAAGCATCAACTATTCAAGCGTTCATTTTATCGCGCAATCAAGACATTGTCGGACTGTTTCCAGTAATAAATCTTAATGGAAACTATCTACATGAGCTTATATTTAAAGTTTTAAAAACTCTCAGAAATTGGGTTCTTTGTGCTATCAATGATATCTGATAATAATAAAGTTATAGTTATAGAGTCGCATATGAGCTATTTTGTAACGGTTCTCGTATTGTTTCAAAAATACATTTAACCAGTCAATGGACATATACATATTATTTGACACAGTGCATCTCTTAAAGAGCATTAGGAATAATTGGTTGAACCAAAAAGATTGTGAGCCTACAATGTGTATTCCAGACTTTAACTTAGAGTTAGATTTGACAAAAGAGACATCGTATTGTAACGGAGCATTCATATATGCTTGAATACAATTAACGAAATAGAAAATTACTGCAAGATGCCATTAAAGATATTAAAGGATATTTACCATAACGAAGAAAGCAATATTGCTAAATTAGCTCCAAGCTTATCTAGAAAGTTTTATACCCAAATAAATTGGAACGGCAAAATGTTACATATGCAAATAAATTATTTGATGAGAAGAATATATCTACATTAAAATTGTAGTAGATTATGCAAGAAGCAAGGACGTACAGCGTAATAAATACAATCAGTAACACAGATTAAATGATAGATATTTAATAATGGAACACATGGACAAGGAACTTTATAGATACATAAAATATATATGTATATATATATATATATATATATATATATATATATATATATATATATAAACAAACTTGTATCACCATAACAGCAGTGAATATTATTATTGTTATATTCAGCAGATACAAGGTAATTGCAATCACTGAGACGTCTATATTTCTCAAAACGTGCCTCTAAGGGGGTTACGCAAGGGGTACCACAGAGAAGCATAGTCAGTCCTATGCTGTTTTCACTATATATTAATGATCTATAAAGTGTTCTAATAAACTGTAAGTGCCATTTTTTGCGGATGATACCATCATATAAATAGAGGGAACAAATATAAAATAACCTGTCTATAAAATGAACAACATGATGGAGAAGTAACTATTTGGTTGGCAAATAATAAGATGAAACTAAATACAAAAAAAAAAATCAAATGTGTGGTACTAGGTCACAATCATAAACTTAATAATGATGATGAAACTAATAATTTATTTAATATTGATATCTATTCTGAAAAAATAGAAATTGTTGAAAATTAAAAGTGTTTGGGTATACTGGTGGACAATAAATTAAAATTTGGCAAACATATAAGCAACATTTGTAAAAATATTGGGGAAAAAATTGAAATTTTAAGTAGACTAAAGTACACTCTTTCAACTGAAAGTAAAAAGACGATATACAATTCGATAATACTACCACATTATACATACGCATCTACGGTTTTATATATGGCAACTCGGTATGATTTGACAAGACTACAAATACTGCAGAATAAGGCCATGAGAATTATTCACGGTGAAAATAAATATGCAAGCATAAAAGGTATGTTTTATAAGTTGAAGTGATTAGATGTCAAAGGCTGTGCCCAATATAACAGTTTTCCTGCATAAGATTCAAATTGAATCTGGAAATATTCCATCTTATTTGCAAGAGATAACCGAAAAATTTTAGGATGTGCACACTTATGAAACAAGAAATAAAAATAACATTTGCTTAGAAAAAAAAAAAAAACAATATTCGATTTTTCATTGGGGTTTAGTAGACTACAACAAACTGTCAATAAATGTTAATAGTATGAATGTAAATTGATTTAAGACTGAAGTAAAAAAATTATTGCTATGCTCTAATTTGTAATTACTACATTATTATTGTACTTATTTAGTATTTTTTCTTTTATTAACTTGGTATAGCAGCTTCTGCTAAATAAAGCGTTTATTTATTTAATATTATTATTGTTATATTTAACACTCCGCCTCAATTTTAATATTCAAATAAATAATTCAAAGATATTAATTGCTTAATCCTAATTTAAAATGATCAATACTAAATTGTGGACCTGGTTGTTTCGAACCGTGTTAGGAAATTTCTAAGATACTAGATTTAAATCACCAACAAATCCTTCTGGTTGTTTCATCTATATTTCTTCCTTTAAATTTTCACGAAGAAATGCATTTGGTACATACATTTAAATTGCGAACAGGTTTTCTCTATCTATTATCGATAACAGAGTTCTGAAAGTAGTCATACGAGCGACAGAAGCAAATATTTCCTCGTAATCCAAAACTCTTTCTTATTTTTTGTGAATATCCTTTGATCACAAGTCTAGCTTTGTAGTATGTAATATTTCCATTTCCGTCGCGTTTTCTTTTGAAAAGCCATTTGTTTGCATTGGCGTGTTTTTTGGATGGCAGTTTTGTCAACGACCAAGTTCCGTTGTTGATCAGCGAGCTCATCTCCTTGTTTATTGCATTATCCCAATCCATTTTATTGTCTTGACCTTTTATATCATCAACACTCGTCGGCACGTCGTCAAGTGATTCTGCAGCCATGGCTAATATACCGCAACTGTAATCATCTAAATATTTTGGTCTATTCATAATTCGCGAACTTCAACGTACTTCTTCGGCCTTGGTTCCGGATCCATCATCTTTATCGTTAGGATCTACTTCGCCTGAATTCGTAGTTTCCAACATGCTGTCATCTTCATAAGAATCAACATGTTCGAATCAACTACCTCCTAATTCAACATCGAACGAGAATTTTGTTTCGTTAAAGACTACATCTCGTCTAGACTGTATCCGTCGTTCATCTGGAAACCACAATCGATATCCATTTGGGCAATAGCCAATCAGCCGGCATTTCTTTGATTTGGATTCGAATTTACCACATGAAAGTTCCTTGGGCATATGCAGATATGCCACACAACCACAAACTCGCAGTTTTTGAAGATCACATTTCAGCTGGTAATTTATCCAATAGTGCTCTGGTTGGATTTCGGTTTATTAGATAAACAGCAGTTAGTACAGCTTCAGACAAAAACTTTTGCTGAGTTTAGAATTGCGTAGTATACATCTCGCCTACTCGATGATCGTGCGATTCATGCTTTCCGCTATTCCATTCTGCTGTGATGTATTCAAATTGTTTGCCGTGCTTCTCAAAATATCTATTTATCAACTGAAACATATTCACCTCCATTGTCACATCGAAATCTGTTAATTTTTAAATAAAAATAAGCAGTAGCCATTGACTCATATATCTAAAAGTAGTAAAATGTATCTGATTTTGCTCTCATCAGGTATACAGCAGTAATATGTATGTGGTCGTCGATGAATGTTACCACTTATCGTCTTCTATTCAAGGCTTCCGTGTTAATTGGACCAAACACATCGTTATGTACAAGTTGGAGTGGACGTTTTGCTCTATTTCGTTCCTGGTTGTAAGGGAGTTGAGTCTGCTTTATATATATATATATATATATATATATATATATATATATATATATATATATATATATATATATATAGTCATTGAATCTCTATTATCCTAAGGGTGTCGAGATATTATTTAACTATCTTTATGCCGTTATTAAATTCCGCCACTCTGTTTTGTTTTCTGCTAAGACTACTACTTCTTGTCGTGTTAGTCCTGGAAAGTAGCCGTAAGTTAGAATCTCTTAGCAAAAATAAATAATTGTGCTTATTTTTAAGATATAATTATCCCTGCACAAAATAATTCTGTTTTTCTTTATTAAATAGGTAGGAATTAATTTTACTTGAGGT